>JARYHS010013631.1:99737942-99787217 GCA_031002005.1 Vandiemenella viatica
TGTCGTGAACAAAGGTGTCGACTACGACATCATAGAGGAGAAAATAGGCCAATCGCATACTCAGCAACAACTACGTTTTCCGTGTCCTTTCAAGAGTCACCAATTTCCAAAAAATCATGATCCTCATATCACTCCATCGAAATTTACAATAAACCTCTTGCTAGACGAAGGTTTCTGTTTCCAAATGTTCAGATACCGTAATGAACCATCCAACCCTCCTCCTCCTCCCCAAGGCCAATAGTCCATGCTACGCTACTATAAAGTGCTGTGCTCCACACATACAGTTTCAAAAACTTGTTTCTGAGTCCTAGATTAATATTTGAAACTAAAAGATCTCTCTTTTTCATGAATGTTTCATTCAACCCGCGAAACGGTCGGTTTCTATTTTTTTTTTTAAGCAACACTAATTTAACGGATAACACCGATAAGAATGGATCAGAAATGTACAAAGTTAACTTTTATATTTGGGAAAGAAGGGTTCTTATCCTTGATCAAAGAATTATAGAAACTACACTTTGAAACATTTAATTAAACACAACGATTTCTGATAATAATACAAACAAAGCAAGTAATCACATGAATATAACCGGTGTAAGGTTAATTGCGTTAAAGTTACTGTTCTTAGACTCATGTAGGCCACGACTAATTAAGATGAAAAGTCGGTAGGAGCATGAATACTCTTGCAACACGGCTCCACAAGTAGCAAAATATTGCAGAGGCCTTCTGCAATTTACCTATGTAGTAAGCACAGGGCGCTTTATAGGTAGCACACACTAATCACAGTCGTCGCGATATCACCATATGTACATTACCAGCGTGTAGCAGGCCTTAAGTCCAGCGGCCAAGAACAGCAGGGCGGTGGCACGCAAAAGTCGTCGCTTCACAGCACTTTGACACAACCCGGATAGGCGGTGTAGAAACTTTCACACACATTACCACACTGGAGGTCACATACTGCAGGCAGGTTCGTCACACACTAGGCGTGCTCACGTGGTCCCACGGCTGGCTAAGGACCCTCGGCCAGCGGGCGCAAGTCCGCACCCAACGATTTCCGCCGCACCAGCCCTCTCTTCTCGTCGAGCGTGTGAGGACCGGGCGGGAGGCGGAAGTTCCTCGGTGTCACCCATCTGGACCCCGGCATGGAACATCCGAGACACATGCATAAACAATGTGGATCGGAAGATAACCCTCTATTGGGCTTCATTCAAACATCGAACAGAGCGAAGCCTTCGGCCCTCCTAATTGGCAGGAGGGCGTGTTGTGGGCGGTAGTCTGTTACACTCCAGACCTGTCTCGCATCTCTTAAGCCTGAGGCCATAATGGCGTCCCATACAAATGTGCTAACAGCTACTCAGCCCACTCTTTGAGGTAATGATTTTCTTCTTTTAACATTATTCCTGCTTCGGCCATCGGTTGTAATTTTACTTCCTAAGTAGCAAAATTTATTAACTTCTCCTATCGCATTTGGTCCCTATTTTTATGTTTAATCTAAGACTATTTTTATCATTTCCGCTACATTCCATCACTTTTGTCTTGCTTTCGCTTATATTTAGTCCAAAATCTTCCTTCAGCAATTTGTTCATGACAGTCAGCAATTTCTCAATATCCTCAGCGTATTCTGCTAACAAGACAATGTCATCAGTAAATCGTAAATTCATTTTTTCTCCTTGAAAACTTATGCCACATTCAAATCTTTCTTTCACTTCCTTTATTGCTTCTTCTACATACAAGTTGAATATTAATGGGAATAGACTACAACCTTGTCTCACACCCTTTTTAACTGAAATGTGTTTCTCATGATACTATACTTTTATTATAGCTAATTGATTCTTATAAAATTATAAAGTATTCTTCTATCTCAGTATTTTAGACCCAACTTTTTTAAAATGTTTAACATCTTGTTCCGCCTGACATTAACAAAAGCTTTTTCAAATTCAACAAACGCCATAAAAGTATCTAGGTTTTTCCTGATCCGCTCTTCAAGTATTAATCTTAAGGCCATAATTAATCTACTGGACCGCGGTTTTTCCTAAACGCAAACTGATCTTCACCTACTATCCCTTCTAACATACTTTCCATTCTTCTGCATATTATTCTGGTCAGTAATGGTTAAGAATTTGATGTTAGACTTGAAGTGCGATAATTCTCACATCTGTTAGCTTGTGCTTGTGAAGATGACACTTTTATTAAAATCAGATAGGTTCTCTCCTGTTACATAACTTGTTGATGTAAGTTATGAAAATCTTTGTATTCCTTCTTCTCGTAAGGATTTCGGAAGTTCTGCAGGAGTCTCATCAATTCAGACTGCCTTATTTGATTTCAAATCACTGAAAGCTCTATCAAATTCAGTCCTCAAAACGGGATCAATTAAGTAATCGATGTCGACATTAACTTCTTTTTCCAACACACTGTTGTTCATCTTTGTTAATGATTACTGGATTTCTGGAATATGCCGCGTTATTTATTAGATAGTCAAAGCTTTCGGCAGCCATTCTGCAGCCTTCGTCTGAGATACTAATTATGTTAAACCATCTACTATAACCAGATAATTTATCTCTGTTCCCTAGTTTTATCACTTATCGAAACAAGAAAAACAAGGATTAACGTTCTAACATCATTATTTGGCGCCTAAAGAAAAAAAATCCATCTTTCTTTGAAACTACTAATCAGAAAACATTAGTTACATTTATTTCTCATAATTTTATTCCTCCGGATCCTTGGAGCACAATAGCAACTCTACATCTTGTGTTTTTAGCTACACCAAAATTTAACCCTCTTTCTATTCTCGCAGCTAATACATCACAATCCGTACCATTCTTAATTTCGCTTGTTATCTAATCATTTAAAGGGTGCTACAAATGCTAATTATTATATGAAAGTTCTCTTGATTCTATTGGTAAAAAATGTGTATTATCCTTGAATAGATGTAAAATTATATCTATCAATATAAATTGTATCAATATTTTTTGCTGGGTAGAAGAATTCTTAAAAAGTTAAAAACAAAAAACTATGGTAGGAAATGCAGTATCAAAAGAAGTGGAAGTGAACATGGGAGTCCCAGAGGATATTATATTGGGACCATTGATATTCGTCATTCTATTGAATTATTGTGTTGATGGTTTACTAACAGAAGATGGATTGTTTGCAGATGACATAATGTTATATAACAGGATCATAGAAGACTATAAACAGCTACCGAGCGTGGTGGTGTAACGGTTAGCGTTCTGGCCTCGCATTCGGGAGGACGGCGGTTCTAATCCCCGTCCGGGCATCCAGATTTGGGTTTTCCATGGTTTCCCAAATCACTCCAGGCAAATGCCGGGATGCTTCCTAAAAAGGCCATGGCCGAATTCCTTCCCATTCCTTGCCCCCATCCTTTCCCGTCTCTAAAGACCTCGCTGTTGAGAGACGTAAAGCAGTTAAAAAAAATATATATATATATAAACAGCTGCAGAGTAATATAGACAGGATATATAGCTGGATGAGTCAACATGGGATAGACGTAAAGAAGATTCAGCTTATTAGGTACACAGATAAAAAGCTAAACGTTGATTATGACTATAAAATGGGAAGGAATTGTATATTGAAGACTTGAAATGTAAATAACTTGGCATAACATTTGATTACAAACTTAACTGAACAGGACACATTGGACAGGTAGTAGGAAAAGGGTTCAATATCCTTTGGAAAGAGCGATGAGAGGATGTATCATAGGGGTATGTGAATTGGGTTACAATACTTTGTGCGGACCATTGCGGTGTAGTATGTGACCCATATATTGGGTATTAAATACAAGAGTTGGAAGGTGTGAAGACAAGAGCAGCTAGATTTGTCTTTGGAAATTACCGCAGAACACAATTAGTAACTAATATGATAAAGGAGCTGGCATGGGATTCATTCGAAGATAGAAGGAGGGTGAAGAGAGTCATGGGACTGTACATGGCGTATATTGGTGATGAGGCATGGAAGCAGTGCAAGCTTCCGAAACGTCGCCAGACGGCTCAATTTTGACGCGGCTTGAAACCCGAGAAGTTTTTATAAAGCACTGCCGCCGCGAGAACGTACATAGTTATCCATGGAAAGATGTTGGTGGGAGAAGCTGGCACTCGATTTCGGGCATAAGGGTGTGGGAAAATTTTCTTTTGTAGGGAAGGGTGTCAAGTATCGGAATATATTACTAGGAGAAGTGATGAATAATTACCAGAAACATTCAAGAAATTTGAAGATCAAAAGTAGGTTGGAAAAGGAAAGGGGAAAAATGGTGTATAGGATAGTTGCCAGCGGACGGTGCACTTCATCGCAATTATATCAAATTAAATAATAAAAAGTCAAAATAGATTATGATAATGGGCTCCGACTGCAATAATGGCGCAACAATAGACCGTCCCATGCACTTCAACCTAGTGGGAGAAAGGAATAGTTCAGTTTTGTTGAAAAGAGACTCGGAGATTCAGCACCAACCCACCTGCTGGGATTCACTTGGAATGAATGAAACGTAGCTTAACATTTTATTGACTTTTGCATTTTGACACTTTTGTTTCCTACGCTTAAGTACTCGCTACTATGTTAGATTACGTTTAAGGCATAATCTGACATCTTAACGTGTTACTCTCTCATCAACAAACAATCTTTTTCTCCGTTTCTACACGAAATTAATTAGTGGAAGAGTAGTCAGAGGGAAAAGGTTACGTTTACGAAACATCAATACCACCTACAGGGGTATACGTTAATTTACTCATAATCTGGTATTAAGTTCGGTCTGGTACCTATTGGCAAATAAGTAGTAAAATATTAATCGCATTACGAAATATAAACACGTAAAATTGAGGCAATAATTTTTCAGACTGGTATCGTTAATAAAAACAAATATACAATTGTCCCAAAAATTAAATGCGTGGCAGTTCAGTAGCTTTTACTACGATGAAAAGTTAATTTCCAAACAAAGTGTCAGGACTGTTGTTTTCATCAAGATGTGAACATATTGAGGTTAACTACCCTTGGAAGCCTGTTTTGCTTTCTCCAGCCCACATGATAATGCATGCCGTTACAAGAAATATGTTACGTCACTGCTGGCTGTGCCTGCCGCAGTTTTGTATAGGCCCTGAGAAATATTTCAGCTGGAATCGTCTGTGGTTCCTGGATACTTTCTCTCTTCACGACCTTCCAGTCGTCGACGCGTGAAGTGGATCCCTTGACGCGACTTTCATATGTCATTGTCCTCTCACCTACTGCTCAAAATTATCCACTAGCATGTGAAGTTTTGGTGGTAAATGATTCTGTAAAAAAGTTATTTTGTTTTGCTTCAACTTAAGAGTATATATTGGATTAGCCAATGATATTTCTTCAGTGTAAACAACCTTCGTGGCAATATAGTATAGTATCTGGATCTGGTAACTCAATGATTAAGTCGTTAGTTGATAAAACTTCACATCCTGGTTCGATCAAGAATTTTTACGGATGTTGTTTAGACCAATGTTTCTCAAGCTTTTAAGCTCCGCGTACCCCTATCAAAATTCCCCAGGCACTGCGACGATCCACCCTGAGAAAAAACTGCTTTTTTAAAAAGCTCCACTGCTAGCAACAATGAGCAGATAGCCAGTCTGCCATTGCGGAAATCTTGTCGTGAACCCCCCACGATCAACTGGCGGACCCCACTAGAAACACCGATTTAAACAGTTTCTGGCTGAGTTTCTATGTTAAACTGTAGAGACAAGTGAAAGAGGCGGAATGCCAGGGTTGTAATAGAGTTCATCTTTGTGGATACAGATGCGATGTTCAGTGCTTGACGTCCCCGATGCGGATGTTTTGCGGAGCGGATGCGGAGGTGGAAAAATAAATTTATAATTATTACTTTGGTGTTTTATAAAAATAAAATTGAATTAAGTATCTTTTTTATCCAAAATTCTACATTTTTTTCATAAGCAAAGTCTGTTTCCATATAATACTGCCATACCGATTTATTTTTTGCCTGATATTTCAAAAACAAAACACGTGGGACGATTTCACAAGTGAATTGAATTATTTACATAACTACGCATGGGTAAAGAAAACAATTTTTGTCATACGAACGTTGCGAAGTTCGCGGTTCAACTAATACCGTCAACCACAAGGCCACGCTACCACACATCTCCGTGCCCGCTACCCGCCTTTCCAGCTCTCTAGTGGCACATTCACAGTTCAACTTGTAGGACCTACGATGATCCGATTTTCTGATTAATGACTTTTGCAGGGCCGTGAAAGGAGTTGCAGGACTTCATGTAGGACGTGTTGGATGTTATTAGACTCCCAGGCAAACAACGTTGGTGAATGCCGTCCAACAGGCTATGGCGATGGACCATGATTGGAGCAAACATCATACGAGAGTGCGATAAGGACATTGGTGTGCTGCGAGTAAGTACGAGTGGAAAGGACTGCTTTGAACATTTCGTGGGACCGCTTCTAGCAGCGTGAATGGGTGAGCCCATGCTACGGGAGTTCTACATGGATGTCCTATACGGTGTATAGGCCGCTGTATTTAACATGCAAGTTCATACTTGTAAATTTGTCGCTTAGGTAATACACCGTTCGGTTAATTGTTATTTTTATTTCAGAATCGTAAGAAACAAAAAGCCTCGTTGTTGTGAGCTAAGCGACGATGGGCCGAATCTCGTATAAAGAGAAAATAATAATATATATTGCAATGTTAAGAAAACTTAATTATACATCCACATAAAAAATTGCGGATTCGAAAGCGGAAGTAGGACTTCATGCGAAAGTTCCGGACTTGCGGATGTGGAGCTCCGTTACATCCCTACTCGAAACACTATTACCTTACGGCTGAACCATCCTTTCCAATCTCCCAGTCAACAGTGTCATACGCAATTTATTCTTTTACCAATTTTTCTTACCCGTCTGTAACATACGCCAAAAGAATCCATATTAACTAATTATTATATTTTATATTCAAACAGAATCAAAATTGATATAAGCTGCGGAGCTCTATGGTACGCTTAATGGTTTATTTATTTAGTTTATGACAAAATATAACATATATACAATACTAGGGAATAAATAACAATGTGTCACCCTAAAACAATTAACAAGGCAACTGCAATGAAAGTTTAAAGTTATAACTCCAGATTGTCCAACTCGTTTGTAACAGTTCTAGATGACACATAAGAACGAAGTTCCTCTCGGCGTTAAGAATTTATGAAATTCTCTCGAGTAACTAGTCCAGTCCTAGATAATTTACCAAAGTCTTTCAGCGAACGTGGGTGAACCCTATTACTGCACTCAGTGATAATATGCCGAATAGTCTGTTGTACTACACCACAGCCACTGTTCGGCGAAGTTCTCATGCCAATGAGCCGCACCGCTCGCTTGGTTCGTTTCCTGTTAAGGGCAGCCCATGGTTTTCGAGGTAGTTCATATCCTGCCAGTGCGTCAGCGGGCACTAAATAGTGATTGATTGGGAGCTAAATTGTCCAACTCCTGTCGCTTCTATTGCAGCAATAAACCCACAGTCAATCCGCTCTTTTGTTTTTAGTAGGGTTGGAGAACGCGATTTCAGACGCCAAAATGTATTAATCATGTCATCATGGGAGGGAATACCAACGTTCACCAGTGCCAGATCTGGGAGGTGGGGAAGCAACCGGAGCCCTTGCCTCATGTGGCAAAATCATGTTTGAAGGGGCCTCAAATGGTAAATTCATGTGGCGGCGTCATTTTTTTAGCTTCAGTACTGCCCCGGACGGCGGCAATAGACGGGGGTGACAAAAAAAAAGTTTGAAGAGGCTGAAATCTCATAGTTTCTTCCCCGGCTCAAAAATTCGTATATCCGTCACTGATATTGACAGATATTTATTGTGAACTCAAGGATCACATTACTGAATTTTCTGCGTGCCGATACTTTAGTGGAAAAGCACTTTCTGCAGAATCGAATTGCTAATTACGATATCGTGTATTATTTCATTTGAAAGTAAGGAAACAGAACGTCGTGACGTAGACATTCTCATATATTCCAACTATAATCATAACAACATTACCTAGCTGGTGTTCCCTCTCGGACAATTCGAATAGAGTATAGGGCAAGCTTGTAACGCAACATGGCGCTTTATAAATCTGATTCTGGGTAGAAAAGAAAGTGCGTGTGGAGACTGGTTGGACGGGCAGAAATCTGGTCCGAACGTGCTTTTTTTCGATCTCCCGTGTTAGTTATTAATACCTGGTTGTGTCATTGCTGAGTTGTTTAGCAGTTTGGTGTCCAGGCGACCCGCTTACCTGAGTTGTTTTATGCACGAACGGCTTTCTAGATCCATATACGCTCTGGGTGCTACGTGACGGGGCTTGTAGGACCTCGCCCAGTCCACAGGAATTCTTAAACACCAGCCGTATGGCTCATTACACTGAACCATCTGACACCTGTTGCCTTATACCTGCTTTATGTAATTGTGACGATGTAAAAATCGGGCCCCGTTAGGCCACATTTGATGGGATGATTCCCCGCTGTATTCCCAGGTTTGGTTAATGTTATTGTTTGCAAATGTGATATATAAGTTCCGATTGTATGAACTGTATTAGCTTGTGAAAAATCAATAAAGATTGAAGTTGAAATCCGGAGTGGTCCTAGTGAATCCTGTTCTTACGAATTACGCTAGGGGATCACAAAGTTCTCACTACTGAGTCACTATCAACAGTGTCGTATGCCTTTATCCCGTACGTGGACTGGACATAAGGAATTCTACACCACAACCTCTCAGATCTTGCTAGTCAAGTATGCGACTAAATTAGTGAAATCTTCATCGTCTTCCTATTCTGAGCTAATATCGTAATACGCTCAGCTGTAAGCATGATATATGTTAGCAATACGAGAGGCAGTAGCTGTACAGGAATATTGCTTTCGAATCAAATTCTTTTTGTTTATTTGTCGTTATTTCGATAATTTTGTTCTATAAATAGAAAAAGCATCTCTTTAACGTGTTTAAGACGTGTTGATGACATAAGTTCCTAAATATCGTTACTTAAGAGAGAAAAAGTCTATATAGACAAGTCACAACCATGTTGAACAATTCAGGCAAATAGTGAAAAATAACATAGCAATAAAAGCAAGTGGAGGGTAAGTGGAAACGTTCTGGCCATGCATTCAGGAGAACGCGAGTTCGAATCCCCGTCAGGGCATCCAGATTTAAGTCTCCCTTGCTTACTCCAGATCTCTCCAGGCTAATGCCGGGATGCTACCTTCAGAAGGCCATGGCCGAATTCCTTCCCATTCCTTGGCCCAGTCCTTTCCCCCCTCTAATGACCTCGTCGTAAAGCCATAAACAAAAAAAGAGAACTTATCTTATTTTGATATTATATATCGCAATTAAACCAGTGAATGGTACGACTCATTTTCAAATCAAAGGAAAATTGTAAAGCGCTTGGTGCATCAGCTGGTCTCACATAAAGATTAATTGTTTCTTACTAGTTAGTCTTGCTTGAGAGTCTACACAGGTTTGTGCTTTGCCGTGCTGATGTAACTGTACATTATTCCGCTCTGAAGCTCTTGCCGGAAATGGTCATCGCCTCCTCCACAACACGAAATGCTTCAACGCATTTGCCCTCCACTGCACGAAGTTGAATTCACAGCACAGTGTTCTACGCTTCTTTACCATACACACAAACAAATTTGGCGGCATAATAGAAGAAAATATAAGATTAATATTAGATGACGCTGATGAAATATGGAAAAGATTTGTCTATAGTTACAAGATTTTCCAGATTTCCTTTCTTATTCTAATTACATTGTTAAGCATTGAACCGGCATCGCATTTTTTGTCTCATGACTTTCCATTTTCTTTGATGCCCCATATTATCCTTCAAATTTTATTAACCTATCTTTCTTATCTCCTGTTACGAAATCGTTTCATTTTGATATCATTTCCAGTGCCCAATATTTTGTAACAGTAATACCACACAATGGCGTATCATACCGTTGAGGTCCGTGGCAAATTTATTGGATTCTCTGCACACTCTTGAATTTCTGGGAGAACCAAATTTATGGGCGACCTTTTGTTTTTAGCTCTGCTACTGTCCCGGGTGGCGTCAAAGGGCGTGGGCTATTTAAGGGGGCTGCAGGCCCTCTCAGGCCGGAGGCCCCTTACGGCTGGGGGCCCGTGGAATTTTCCCCGTCCTGCCACCCTATTGTTACGGCACTGGTTCCACATTTTGCTCTCAAGTTTTCATTACTTAGAAGCGGATATTCGGTGAACTGATAAACTAGTAATTAGGGATCTACGCTAAGAAGTCCCAAATCGCGCATACATCTACAAATTAACATCTTTAATACGTTGGGTAAATCAAACACTTTTAAAAAGTAACTGTGAAAGTATCTATATCTCACCTCTCTCAGGCTGGAACTTTTAAAACTATTTCACGAACTGATACCAGTGATTGATATTCACGTATTGGTACTGAGAATTATTACTTATTGAGAAACTCCATCATAAAGAACTGATACGACCTTTTTATATTATATCAATAGCAAAGCGTTAGTGTAGGGAAGATAGAGGTTACCGAAGACTTTAATGTCGAGAGTAGTATTGATATTCTACGGCCAGTTATGAACCTGCCTGCCTAGAAATAGTAATGATCATTCGACACAATAATAGAATACAGTGGTCCAAATGCACCTATTAAAACGGTGCAGAAATGACGGATCACTTATTTTTTCGCTGGATTTAATTAGATACTCCATCAATTATGATCCCCATCTGCCACAGTTTTTATTTATCACCTGTCTTGGAACTATAGTTCCAACAATAGAAATAATAATAAAAAATATCACGTGAGACCCTCTGGCTAGTGCTAACAACCTTTTTTGTAGATGCTCTTAAAGGTATTTGGAAAGCAATGCAAAGCAGTGATAAATATTACGGTAAATAAGAGATAGTCGCAGCTCAAACAAATAGTGCTGTTGCACATGCATTGAAAGATAGCGCTAGCTAAAGCTATAGCACAAGCCACGAGCTTTTTTTTTTAAAAAATAATAAATAAATAAATAAACGTATGCGTCATTTCAGCACCTCTGAATGTTTGCATCCCCACTAGTCGTAGCCCCTACCGAGGATAGAAAAGTCATTACTTGCCTGAAGACATCTTCGTGCTGATATCAGTGGCTGAAAAGCAAACATGTTGTTTATAGTTGATAACATACCTTAACCATAAATGGAACATAAACAAAAGTGTCAATTGATGTTATTAATAATTTATTCAAAATGGCCACTTTTCAACTACCATTAATAGTACATAATTGGATGTAAACACTTTACTCCAGACCAAGTGTACATTTTTTGGAGGTAGTGCTTAGATCGATAGCAGCTACTTGACAAAGGAAACCACAATCTGAAAACACTTCAGAGTTATAGGTGGCAACAGTTCGAATAAATATCTGGATATTACCAGCAAACAGTCCTTTCTGCATTAATGACTTTTCATATACGTATTAAAATACACTGGTGGAAATTAAAAGTGCAACACCCAGATAGGAATGGTGGAATTTTAGGAACTTTGTATATATATCCAGGGTCATACCCAGAAGAAATGATAAGAAATTGAAACGGATCAGACTAAGTTATTACCTTTAGATACAGTTGTCTGTCACAAGTGCGTCCACTTTGAGCACACACACACACACACACATATATATATATATATTCGTGGGTCCTTGCCAGAATTGAATTAATAAGTGTTCGGATGTCTTCTTGGGGTATGTCTATCTACGCCTGCATGTCTTGTGCAGTCAGTTGTTACACAGTTTTTGCTGGGTGACCATGTGATCTAATGTGTCTACTCCTAGCATCCCAAACACGCTCTATTGGGGACAAATCCGGTACTGTGTGGTACAAATTGTGATCGTAATCCCTGGCAAGGCTTCTGTTGTGTTGGACACTGTATGAAGACGGGTATATCCTGTTGGAAGATACGATTTGGATGGGTAACATGAAGATTATCACAATAGGGTGCAGCACCACGTCCACATAGTGTGAGCTGTCGCTGTGCCTTCAACAACAACCCAGTCCTACTGTCGAAATTGATTTCCCCCAAACCGTTCTCCGTTTCTCCACTACACCTGCGTACATTTAGTCGATTATCACTTTGCCACAGACAGAATCGAGACACAAATGTACGTCATACACGTGTCCATTTGCGTTTTACATTACAACAGGGTACATGACGCTGGCAATGAAATCAGGTTCATATGACATATTGCATATGGGTCAGAGAGTGTATCCCAGCTTCAAGCAATTCGTTTACAGTAGTCCAGGGGCTGACTCTCTCTGTAACCACTGCTTGGATCCGGCCTGAAGTCACTGGTCTGCCAGCAACAGCCGCCCCAACAATTTGGGGGCGGTCTTCACGTGCTGTTGTCCTTCTGTATGGACCTCGCAGTTTTAGAGCATTCTTTTATTGATTGTATAACAAGTCTGTAGACTGACATTACATTACGGCCAATCCTTCGGGAGATTTCACGATATGATGCACCCATTTCAAACACGCCAATTCTCCGATCTCTCTCACAGTTAGACATTTAGGTGTAAAGAGAAGGTCATTACACGATAATACCACTTATACTCCCACTATCACATGTAAATCTTTTAATTTTTAATCATTCAATACAGACCATATGAGGATACTTGGAGCCAAATTGTATTCATTTGTCACAACTCTGTCTGAATGTTGCATTTTTAATTTCCACCAGTGTATTTTACAATAGATTAAAAGTTTGGTATTCGTTTTGTTTCTGATCGATTCGTGGCACGTTTTCTGAAAAAAATAATTAAATGTTTGATTCTGGAATAATTGCATCAAGAAGTTCATAGGAAGTTTTAACGAAGCCGAGGCAGTTGAAAGACGTTATTACCAGTACTTACCTTATTATACAAAATTAACGATCATTTTAAGTAAATTTCGGCCACATTTTTCAAACTTATTTTGCAATTAAATTTTTCCAACTACTTCTTTTAATTACCGTTACACATTTTTAAAGTGTTAAGTCAACGTAATGCGGGAGGATAGTCTGAAAAGTACACGGCCTCGAATTTAATTTAAGTTGTTAGTAAGTCTGTATTTTAGTACTAAATAATATGCTTCATTTAATTACCGTTACATTCTTTTAGACCGTTAAGTCAAAGAAATTCAGGTGGGTAGTGTGAAAAGTACTCGGCCTTGAATTTTAGTTGTTAATAATTCTGTATTTTAGTAAAAAGTAATCCGTATATGTTTATTATGCTGAAGGTAATGATTATACATTTTTATGAGATTCCGTGTTATTACTTCGTCCAAATAGTAGCACCCTGTGGCCGAAGCTGAATTTTTTTTTTATAGTGACCTCGTCTGTATGCAGACAGGAAAGTGTGGTGTCGGATTGGCGCCGCCTCGCTCTGTAGCCTGCAGTGGACTTTCCAGTCGCCCCCGCCTCGGGAGAAAATAAACCGCTCTGTCTGAGCAGCACTTGCGAAACCAGCTTAAAATCAACCTGCCAAGGTCCCGATTACTTGGCAACCTCGTACAGCCGTCCCGTTACTCCATCTGCCACCACTTGCATAATGTCCGCTCAACACAAGAAACGTCCCTTCCTCAAATCATGCATAATTTGCCTATGCAATAACCAACAGCGAAGTCTGTGTTGTTTCGGGGTGCTCTTTAAAGGTTACAGTCAGACAGGAAGAGATGAGCTGAGTCAGTGTTCCTTTCTTCGAGTAAGGACGTGGACTTTTATAGAAGTCCAGGGAAGAGTATTACGGCCACTACTGAATGAAATACAATCTTCGCTTACGTATATAGTACGCCACTGTGAAAGTCTGACATTTGTTAAGAATTTTATAGAAGCAGCAACCTGGAATAAAAGACGAAAGCAAATGATTAGTCTAAAAATTTCTCAACCCCGAAATTACAGTTTTATGTATTACTACATTTACTAACAAATTTACACATTGTTTTAAGAATCTTACATTCTTTATGTTTACATTGTCAATCATAAAATTTTGGTAAATTTGTTGTTTCGTAGTTTTGCAGTAATTTTCATCTACCGTCCATCCGAAAAGTATTCTTACCAGCCTCATAACTTAACGAACTTACAAGCCTTAATAATTAATTAAAAAAGGCGAATTTTTTTACCGTATGCCTTAGTGACAATATAGATTAACAACATTTAACTACCCGTAAACGTATACGAAACAACTAATAATATACTTTGAATTGTTTCAGTGAACAAACAGTAACATATTATCATGAAATACCGATCCCGATTCTAAGAATTTTGTTTTAGATATTTATTTGTTTATCATTTTTTTCTTACGATGTGTCTACTGCTCGCCGATGTTGAGATCTTTACAGCCGGAGTAGGATTGGGGGAAAGAAAAGATAATGATTTCAGCAGCAGCCTTTTGAAGGAACCTTCGCGGTATTCCCTTGATTTGTTTCAGGAAACCAAGAAAAACCAAATTCCGTTGGACCGAATGTAACACCCACGTTAGAAACCGTCATCCGTCTGGCTTGCTAATTTTTTGGCTCTGACTCCTGCGGAGTTGGAAATTCCTTGCACTTCCAGCCTACGATACGCATTTTTTCAAAGAAACTGCTCCTTTATGTTTTCCCTACTGTGTAGAAATGAAGTACTGAGGGGAACAAAACTTTTTTTTGCCTATGGTTTTACTCCTATGTCAAGAGCATTAGAGGCAGGAAAGGAATGGGGGTAAGGAACGGAACGAATTAGGCCATGGTCTTTTAAAGGAAGCATTCGCCTGGAGGAAACCTTGGAAAACCCATATCTGGATGGCCAGAAAGGGATTCGAACCCGCGTTCTCCCGAATGCGAGGACAAAGCTTTACCACTCATCCACCAAGCTCCATGAGTTTAAAACATCCGCACCAAAAAAGCAAATACAACAATGGTTCTGGTTTGTATGTTTTCACTGATTTTTTTTGTGCTTGTGGCTTTATGCATCGTCAACATCTAGGTCATTAGAGGCAGGAAAGGACTGGGGGCAAGGAACGGGAAGGAATTCGGCCATGGCCTTACAGAAGGAAGCATACCGGCATTCGCCTGGAGTGATTTGGGGAAACAATGGAAAACCCAAACCTGGATGGCCGTACGAATGCGAGGACAGAAAGTTAACAGTCTACCCACCACGCTCGGTTTTTCTTTTCTTGACCTTATCAGCTATAATTCATCCTGCATTAAAGTAAAATCTGCAGGGAAGTTTCCGTACTTTTACCGAACTTCATCTATAGTAACTTAGGTGTCTTATGTGTACTATCAAAAGAACGTAAACCAATTCATTCTTCATACAAAATCTGTTATGATTAAAGGTTGAGACTTCTAGTAACTTATTATTTCTTGTGATCCTTTAGGACATTGAGAAACAAACAATTTGAAGCAGAAAAGAATATACGACTAATCTTGACGCTGGAAAGATACCTTGATACTCTGAAAAGTTATAGACTTTACCCATTAAAAATTCGATAACCCTGAATCTACGTTGTAATGATACATAACTTTATGGAACATTCGTTTGTATAAAATTCTTTTTTGTCTTACCGATGTAAATAGCAGAGTTACATCTGAGTCTTCTGATATAAGGGTTTCGTTACTGCATCTACCAGATGGTAACATTTTTCGGGATCTTCTATCTGCCGGACAGTGGATCTCCATGGCGAACGAGTAACATCACGAATTTGAGCTACCAGTATTTTTGCCACAGTTCCTGGTAACGTTTCTCCATTAGCTTTTCTCTGACTCAGATTTTCATCCTTTCTCCTCATGAGACTGTAATTTTTTTCTGGTCAACGATGTTTACTAGCCGGTTACCTCTTTCACTGTCCACGAATGATAGGTCTACAAGACAAGTGAGTGAACTAATCGCTTCATCGTGTTGAGGTAATTGCTCTGTCTTGAAACTTCTCCAGAGCAATGCGCCTCTTGATTTTATTTCCACATCTCAAATTCCTTTCACCACATAACCTAGATAAATTCGATTAAAACCATCTGATGTAGATTCCAATGACTAAGCTATTCACGTTTCCATGGAAAACGTCGGTGGTCTTCAATGCATCTCCACTTTAATAAACTACGTGGCGGGATGTCTCCGTAATAGTATGGGGCCATACAGCGTCAATAGAAATGTACTTGTAGAACAGTAGTTTAAGGAAAAGGCTATTTTCTTTGTTACATTTAGAGAATTCCCATTCGTATGCGCTGGATGAGAGGCTTCTTGTCTTCATTCTATTGTTCCACTTGTTGCCTATTCCGACACAGTGATGCTCCGCAGCCGATAGGAAAGAGTGATTTCTTCACGCGTATAGGCCTACTGTTTGAAAAGTGCCTACGTCTACACTTCCGAGTTATTATGCAGTGAACTTTCTAATATTAGCATCTGGACAAAAGTGAAGGAAATGTTAGCACTTGAAACTGCTTACTGTGATAAGGAAGGTTGCCATTTGTACGAAACTTGGGTACGTATCGCAATTCAGTGGGATAAAGTACCATTACAGGTAACATGGTTTACTGCACTGCTGTACGTGTATTTATTTATATATCAGAAGCCTATCGCTACCTACGATAAATTATTTTAGTTATCATGACACTCCCGTAGTAATTAATATATTGCTCTTGGATAACAAACAGAGTGAACACGTTGTTTCATACTGTAATTCAGCTGCCATATCTCCGTCGGCATGTTCATCAGAATATTTTGGTCGCTGAATATCACGTGGAAACACCGTGTTCACTATAATTGTTGCTCGAGAGAATTGTACCCGTATTAATACCAAACATCCAGGAATACTTTGTTCTTATAAAATCCCTTAAAATATTATAAGAAAGTATGTTTTTGTACATAGCTTTAAGAAGACTCCTAATGTATGTAATAAAAATGGATGACAGAGAGTGTCAGTTGAGATGGTTTACATTTGGAGCAGTTATTATATTACTGGCTGGAACAATGAATTGATCGAGGTATTTATGGGGATTAGAAATGACGGAAGTATTGATAATATTCTCTGCATCAAATATTGATGCCTTTGATACATTTACACACTCAACAGGTAAGTTCATTTTAAGTGTCTCACTAGTCCTTCGGACATCTAAGAGGTGTGCTCGAGCAAAACAATTACCAAAGGATATTTTTATTTAAGTGAAACTACTTTTTTTTAATTTTGCATCGCTGAGTTCTTTAGAGAAGGAAGAGGACTGGGGACACGGAACGGAAATTCACTTGTCTGACTAATCTTTCTGGTATTTGGGAAACTATGGAAAATTGAAATCTGGATGGCCAACCGGGGTTGGAACCCACGTTCTCAAGAATGCACGCCCGGTAAAGAACTAACTATTATCCTACTCCGCTTGAACATGATTTTGTAGAACTGAAAACTTTGACTCTGCTGCATCATAAGCCCATTTTTAAACTGGCAATAACCCAACGCTAAGAACAATAATCTAGTACAATGAGAGTTGGTTTGTAGTTCACGGTTTTATTATTATTATTTTAGTCATTTAGATGATAGAAAACTAGAAACAGGAAGAAATGTGGTCACTGTCTTCTGAAGGAACAATGCCGACTTTCGCGTTGATTATTTTAGTTGCAAAGATTAATGTAGCATTCAGAAAGAACTTTCTAAAAATCTATGTGTGGAGAACAGCACTTGATAGTAACAAAGCATAGACGTAAAGAATATCAGACAGAAGAAAAATTGAAACATTTGAAATGTGTTGCTATGATAGGATGCTGAAAATTAAGAGGACAGGTAAACTACAAATTGAACGTGTTTTGGATAGAAGGGGGTGAGGAAAGAAGTTTGTGGAAGAGTCTAACAGAAAGAAGAAGTGGCGTGACATATTCTGAGACATGCGGGCTTGATCAATTTGTTATTGGAGGGAACACTCGAAGGTAAGAATTATAAAGGAAGACAGAGATTAAAATATATCAAGCCTATAATTGAGGATGTTAATTGTAAGGTGTATGTTGAGATGAAGATGTTTGCACAAGATTGGAAGGGATGGAGGATTGTATCAAACCAGTCGGGGAAAAATCGGAAAACCATGGAAAATAGAAATCAGGATGGCTCACCCTCTGATCTGTACATAGTACTTGGGAGGAGTAGTGCTACGATCTCGGCATTCGTCTTCACGACTATGGGAAACCGCCTGGAAACTGTAATAGGGATAGCACGACACAGGAGCCAAGAATTTTATCACCAGAGCCTAGTGGATTAGTGGTTACGTTGGGTCTGACATTTGGGAAGACAGATTACGTCCATCGATACAGCCATCTAGATTCAAATTTTTCATCGTTCCTTGAATCACTCCAAGCTAACATGGGATGATTCCATCAGAAGACGCAGCTAAATCCCTTCCTCTCCCTTTTGAGGTTGGCGAGCTATAACGTTCTAATTAAATAAAGTATCAATCCAAAGCCAACATGAATGCACTTACAGCAGCTCTGTCAAACATGTAATACATCAGTTCGCAGGACAGTGACAGTACAAGGAATTTTGGTTTCAAAAAAACATGCGTGTTCTTCAACAAAAGTACCTCCCGAGAGCGGTTCCCTTCGATTATTTTCTGTTCTCTAAACTACAATTATTACTGAAGTAGTGCCTGTTTGAATATGCCGAGGTTTGGAAAGTCTCGAATGTTGTGTCCCGCCACCGTGCAATACGAAGATGTGCAGAGAACTTCATTTCTTTCCCACATCATATTAGTTCCTTTACTTGATCTAAACGGGGACGCAGCTTGGATGAAATACTGATTCCGTGAATCGGGAGTCGTTAAACACATGTAGGAGTGTGTATGTTAAGCAGAAATTCAGGCTCTCGGCCGAATCGATCGGTGACATCATGTGAAACCGTTATAGGAATGTTCGTATGGCCATTTCAGCCGATCCCATGACTATAATGCATTCTAGTGGTGGTGTTATAGAGGTCTCGGGAGTCGGTAGGTGTAGGACCAGCGATTATAACCGTCCATGACGCAAGTAGAGTGTGGGTCAGAGCACAGAGGTGTGGCGATAACGGATCACGGGACGCCGGCCAACATACTGGCTAAACACGCTTGCCACTGCCAGTACTCATATAATAAGAAATAAAAAAAATAAAAAAATGCACTTCGCAGGGAATTTTTTCCAACGTTTGAGTATTGCAGAACAGCTAAACACTGAAACAAGGAGTAAAACTTGAATTCATGAAATTTATTCAACCATACATTGCACAGTTATTTATCCTTGGAGCTGCATCTACAGAAGAATAAAAACAGAGTGGCAAATCGAACCAATTCGGCTCCTTCGCCCGCTTCCGCCTCATCATGTTGCCTCTCTCGCCATTAGAGCAACCGTTCAACTGCAATATTTTCGTAGCTAGTATGTATCACATCCATTTGGATTCAAAGTACTCTGAATTAATAGCACTTCTAATCAAAGGAAATTATATATGGCGAACAAAACAATAAAATGAAATCTTTGTATGTCTTGTTTGCAACTTAGAAACTATATTAGAAGTAGTTATTTTCCGCTTTTAATGATCTTGACGTCGATGAGACGTAAAATCGTAAGCGTATATATGTTATTTTGTAGCAAATAGGGTTGTTAACCCTAGAGGAGATCTACAGTTTAATGTGGAATCCGAATCACGGAAGCGTTCTGGCGTACTTCACATTGCACAGCAAGCTGTGCCAGAGATGAACGTGGGTTTAAGTGCTTTGGCACTCAAATAAAAGTTCGATAACTAACATTGATAGCCACTCACGTATTTATTTTCGAGTGAAAGTGTTGGTTTGACTCCTCTGCACTGTGTTACAAAGTTTTGACACATTCGGTTTTGTAGCACTAAAACACATAAAATATACAAATTTGACGTCTGCAACTTATTCCATTTACGAGATAGCATTCTCTTACATACGGATATAAAATATCTTTTTTCTTTTGAAACGATAGAAAGCAAAGTAGGTGACATGTATTGTAACACCAAGGAATCAAATGCTGGCTTAAGTCAGACTGACAGCCGGAATGTTAATACGTTTTGTTATCTGAAAAACTGAATCCGGGATACCAGCACAGTAATACAATATAGTATCGCAGTTCCCGTGATGGAGTTTTACCTGGTTATTTTCATAATCTACTAAAAACTGCTCACAACCATCTGTAAGATTTATCTTTGTAGTTTACTTGCGTCGCCATTTCAAACCTCTTGAAGAATTATTCAGTTACAGAGCTCGTGACGTTTCAAGGGTATATGCATCATAAATTGCATTGTCATGTTGTAAAGGCAGTAATTTTGTAGGCGTTCGAAACTTAACATGAAAAATCCTTGCATGCGTGAGCAGAAGAAAAATAGCACTGCAGTCATAAACTTTAAAATTTCTTGTTTTTACTATGTTTGTTTTGTCTTGTTTTTTAACACCTCTCATGAAACAATAGTAACAAGTCAGATTCATCATTTGAGTACATGCCACTCCAAGTTGTGGATAAATAAATTCTGCGGTGTTTGAATATCACAGAATGGGAATTCACACGTGTTTTCAAGTAATCTCCTATGTGTAAAGTAGTTATACTTCCAGACCAATGGAACAGAATTGTTTCATTCAACTACATTCTCATTTTCTTCGGTTTATGGAACAATCCTTTTCTGTGATCTTGATTCGCAGCGTGAAGACACTTGGAGTTAAGGCAGACTGACTGTGACATAACAGCTAATTGCGTTTCCTTGCTTCATCAACTGCCGTGACCTTTCCATTTTTTTTCGTTTAGGTACGGATCACATTCAGTATCATTATTTTCGGCTGAAGTTTTACTACACCTGACCTACATTCTCTGTCGGTTTACTTCATGAGCAACTGTAGTAGGAGAAAGACGAACATGCGCCATTTGTATCTTCATTTAATCTAATACTTCAAGGGACAAGTTAAGTAACTAGTTAATTTATCCAGTCACCTCGCATCTTGAATAACATTACACATTAATCTAATCTCACAGCATTCACACTGTTTAAGTGGTTAGTCTTTTCTCATCACCCGAAAAAATTGTTTTGTGACCTTACAAATAAACGAATCTTTGCAAATAAACAAGAGGTGATCGGTAACAAAAACTCTTCAGTCTTCTGACGTGTGATTAGACAAGGGTAAAATCCTCATCACTCTTTTGTAGCTCAATTAAAAATATCCTGTTACTTCTAGCGCGACATATAATCATCCGAGCGCAGATATAACGGACTTGCAACATGTCTGGAGCTTATAATAAGGGCGTTATGTATCATCATTTATATTTATATTTAAAATATCGAGGATACAATTTAGACAAATGCACGAAAAATATGTGGAGAGAAAGGGGAGGATAGAGTACGGAATGACGAGGCAATATCAAGATTAGATGAGATAAGGACAAAGAGACAAAGATAGGCAAAATGAAGCGAACGATGAACTGGATTTTGTGTAATACAAGGAGAGCTGTTCGTTATTTTTTTTTCTTTTTTTAAAAAAAAAAAAGACATAGAATGATGGTGAAGAATAAGAAGAACGTTACAATTGATGGATAACGTAAAAATTGGAGAAAGATATAAGCATATGACAAGAATAGAAATCCCGGTGAATGGCTGTACAGGACGGAAAGTGTCTTAAGGGAAAATAATATACAGTAGTTAAGTACTAACATAGAAAGTCCTGTAAGTTTGTGACAATTCAATGCTCCCTGTCATAGTTACATATTTTGGTTTGACGGAACTTATACTCTACTGTAGGCTCTGATATTACTATACTCGTTTCCAAATACATAAGCTTACTCTGGAGTAGCCACAGAACTAGTTGGTACAAAATACAGGAAGAAAATAAATTGCAATACCAGTGCAGGGAAAAACCTAAAGATTATTCACTATCTACACACAGAAGTGCAGCTATGGAATTAGTAATGAAGCTGAGAGATATTCGATAAGTTAGTACTCAAAATTCTGCCATAGCTGTTGTTTTAAGCCTTGAAGCTCGGGACTGGAATTCGGTGGTACGTCTAGTGATCCAGATTTCGATTTCCCATGGTTTACTCTAGGTGAATGCTGGGATGGTTCTTGCGAAAAGCATTGGCCGAATTCCTTCCAGTTCCTTGTCCTGTCTCGCCTTTAATGATCTAGAGATCGACGAGACGTAAAACCATAAGAAAAAATAATTGTAACAGCTCTTTCGTGAAACTCAGTCATTGCCGATACTGCAGTCCCAGCGAAATATGACCCACGCAAAAGGAGCTACAACTGTGGATACACTTAGACAGTCGGGAGACTCCAATGCTGTAAGTTAGTGGACATTTTAATAAAACACTGTAGCCATTCTAGGATTGATATCACCTGCTTAAGCAGGATTTCCTCGGCTTTCTTTGTGTCTCAACCAAGGTAGAGGTGTATATGGAATTATTAGTGATAACTATTTGATGTCAAATGTTCTGGAATTTTCTCTCCTCGCTATGGAGTTGGAATTCGAGGTGTCTAGGACTCCTTGTGAGCGGTAAGTCCGTACGGAACCTACAAAATCGATTCAACAGTAATAGTGATCCGTGTATTCGGCACTGTAAACGAAAATGTTGAGTTGCAGACGGAGTAAGTCGTCTAGTGTGTAGTTTCTCTACTGCAAGTCACCTAGAGATGGTTTGGGTCGTCGTGAGGTGCCTCTAATGATGCAGCTAAATGTTTATTGATGGTGGAATGAAACGTCCCGACCGTTCCCTAGCGTTTTCATTGCAACATCTTCAAGCGGAATAGCCGCCAGTCATCCTTCTGCAGTCTGCGGATGTATCTTTCGAGTTCTCGCAGTTGTTCAGATCTACGTCGAATGTTCGACTTGGATTCTGGTAAGAGGTATGATTAGTAACAGTGATAATACTGACATCGTTTCAACTGTAAAGATGTTAACTGATCTGTCGATAATTCTCTAGGGACAATCACACCTCGGTGATGCTATAATTACTAAGACTATTTTCTTTGACGATTTCTTAATCATTCGTTGCATGAGCACTGCATCCATGCGCAATGAAACAAATGATTGACTCTACTGTTGGTCGCGTAGTAACTGTGAATGTAATATGTTATCGAAATACAATTAATACGATGCGAGAACATTGACGTCTGGATACCAAGATAAGTTTTTGCCTTCAGATGCCATATATTCATATTTACTCTCGAATGACCTCAGAATTGTGCTGAATGAAACACAGGTATAGAAAGAAGAAGGCAGAACAGCCTCGTCGGACAGGTGGATGAAGGATAAAACCCGTTAACTCTTCAGTGCAAATGTCTATTTTGGTTTTCCACATTTATTTCAGGTAATAGATGAAAACATGATCCAGTTTGGTCTTACCTAATATACACACCACATTTAATTCTTCTCAGCACTTACGTCCCTAAGAATTACACTATAAAAAGAAGTATTTACAGATTTTTAGCGTCTTAAAAGTAGTACATCATGCTATACAGCCAAAGATTTTCAATCCATAAGAATTCTTATTTTTTAAACAAATAATTTGTAACGATGATTTTTTTTCTGTACTCCAGATTTCAATTTTTAATTATTATAGTAATATCATCTGTGACTTTTTCATAAATGTGTACACTTTTGATAATTATAAAGTGTTTACAACCTTGAGTGAAATTTTTAAACGGCTCTTCGGCTTTTTAACGATAACAAGCCTAACGAATAGCGGATCTAATGCACGAAATGAATTCTAGTCCCGTATTGCGCAGTCATAAGCTCTGAATAAGTTAATCTGACTATTTAATTTTATTTACCCACGGGGACACGGGGATGACAGAGAAATCAGTGATTTGAAGCGTCACGCGGATTACAGCAAAATGACTGCAGCTTATAGACTGTTGGTCGTGGTTAGATTGTTGACAACGAAAAGAGACTCTGACAAGCTATAAGTGTCTGAGTGGAAGATATATGTTCGGCAAGGAAGATGAAAGCCGAGAGCTATTAATCGGAGTCGATGGCAGAGCGTCGGCCATAACTTTCTTCGGCCTCCAGCACACATAGGTAACTATCTCATCGTCTGCGGCCACTGAGCGCCCACTGGCTCGTCTGCAGGAACAGCGGTTTCACACGACCTACTCACACTAACAGAGGGGTTTAACATAATTCCATTGCGACGGAGCGAACGCTCCGGTGGCAAGATTCCCTTGTATCCATTTATCCCCTTTCTTGTACCCGCTTACTTTTGCCCTCTGCATATGTTAATTTTAAATTCATTCAGCGATTTTGGTAAATTATTCATCACTTCACATGGTAACTTATTCCAATCACTGATTCCCTTACATGCAAAAGAAATTTTTTCACATCCTATGATGAAATCGAGATCCAGCTTGTGGTCATCGTTTCTCTTCAATGCATCACTCTGAATTCTACTACCAATATCTTTTCACGCCCTAACACCAGAATATGCCTTGTACACTCGCAGCACTATCTCCACCCTCCTCCTGTCTTCCAATGAATCCCATTCCAGCTCCTTTATCATATCAGTTATTTATTGTGTTCTGCAGAAGTTTCCAGATACCAATCTAGCCCCCTCGAACTCCTGTATTTGATAGCCAAAACTGTCCATACTATACCACCATATTCATCAAATGTTCTGACCACAGTTTTGAAACCCAGTTCTCTCACTTCTCTGGTACATTCCCTCATTAACCTCTCCAGCAAATGAAATTTTAAATCTTCTCCTACCACCTATCCGATGTGTTCTGCCCATTTGAGTTTATGACGAATGTTATACCAAGATATTTGTATTTCAAATCTTCAACAAGCAATTTCTTTCCAACCCCGTATTCATAATCAACCTTTAATTTTTTATCTGTGTACCTTATAAGCTGACTCTTCTTTGCATTCATCACATGTTCATCTAACCAGCTAGCGATTCTGTCCAGACCATCCTACAGCTGTTCACAGGTATTCTTCCATTTTGATTCTACTATATAATATTCAACGTATCGTATCGTCTAGAAACAACCTAAATTCTGACTGTAAACCATTATCACAATAATTCATTAGAATAATGAACAACAATATTCCCAGTACACTAATTCGTGGCACTCCCATTTTCACTTCCATTTCTTTTGATACAGCATTTACTACCCTTTTAAGAATTCTTCTACCCAGCAAGTTACTTTTTCAGTCTAATAGTTTTCACATGCGTTAATATCATTTTATGGCTAAATATGTTGAAACGTTCTAATGCTGATTATGAAACGGTGACTTATATCAAGTAACATAGTGCTATCAGGTAACTTGCCGACTGAACATTGTGTTTACAAATGATAGTTTGCAGATCAGAATCACCGTCGCCATTTTCACTTGAAGACGGGATAATCTTTTAGGCCTCAGCAGTGCAAATTGAGTTCAATAGTTCCGCGGTAGGTTAACGCCTTGTTGTCCCTAACTTGAAAGGGTTTGGCGATTAATGATCATTTCATCCCAAGTTCCACTGACATTACCGGTTAATTTCGTAGGAGATTAACTGAGTGGCCCGTGTACTTGATGGCTCCCTTGACTAGAAAGAGAGTAAAGTTCTGCAAAGCAGCAGACAAAGGGATGTAAAAGTAATCCTTTACGACCCGTCACTGGCGCCTACAGTTTCATTTAGAAGATAAATTCTGAAGAGGTCCGGATACTAACGCAGAAGTTGGATCTGAGGACATTTTCTGCCAAGTATTGAGATCGTCTCCGTCTCTCCAAACTCCTCAAAGTGAACACTTAGAATAAAATTTAGGTCAAGTTCTTATCCCAGCTGGATAAGGTCATGACTCCAAAAATTCATTTTTTGTCGCTTTCAGGCCGTGCAATTCATTAAGACTTGTCTCGTATTACTACCCTGTATGATACTAAATTCGTGAAGTAGAAACTATTTTAAATGTGACCGTATTAAAAACACGACCAATGGCATGCGCCTAGTATACAGTTTAATAGAGAAAATACGAATATAAAACACCACAAAACGAAATGACATCTCTCAAGGCACAGAAAACTACCTTCCAATTATGAAATTAAGCTTAGGGTAAATGTTTAATAATTTAAGAAATAGTGAAAGCATTACTGAATCATTTTGCAAAATTTTACACTATTTCATTACTTGATATCAGCCTCTTCGGTGTCATTGGTTAAATATGAAATGTTAACTAGCACACCTCGGTGCCTGTCCTAAGCGTGATTAACAGAAGAGAGTCAATTTTTCGTCGTCGCTCAGCAATTTGTACCTTTCTGAAGTTATCAGGCAGGCTGTGGTGAAGGTTGTCGTCAGAAGCAGTTGGGGCGCCACTCACTGCCATTATTCTTGGCAGTCTTCTATGCAGTTCTTGTCTTTCGACATTTTCTCCTTATTCACTGGATGGGGCATTCCTTCACTTTAGGCTTGTCGTCTTAGTTGACGTGTTTTAATTTATATTAGTATAATATGGACAGAGGTCTTCTGTGTTTATCGAAGGTTGTGTTATAATCGCCAAGACTGGCGATTTGACGATTTTGCTGCTGCCCTGTAGCAGTTCGTTGTTATAGCTTTAATTCTATCACCTAGCAGCGGTATGCCTGCTGCTTCATGCAGGTCCTTGGTAGGAAACCGGACAGGCATGTGTAGAGCTCTACGTAGCGCCCGGTTTTGCATCACTTGCAGCTTGCCTAACGAGATTTTGGATGCATACCCCCACACTGGGCACGCATACTCCATCACAGGGCGCACCAAACTGCAGTATACGCTAATGCCGGTTCTAGGGGAGAGCGCGCTGTCCCTGTTTAGCACAGGGTACAGCTCCTGTAGGCGAGCAGCAACTCGTCGTTGAAGACCCTGCATATGCGGATAACAGGGTACAGCTTGTGTAGGCGAGCAGCAACTCGTCGTCGAAGATCCTGTATATGCGGAGCACAGGGTACAGCTCCTGTAGGCGAGCAGTAACTCGTCGTCGAAGATCCTGTATATGCGGAGCACAAGGCGAGCAGCAACTCGTCGTTGAAGATCCAGTATATGCAGATCACAGGGTACAGCTCCTGTAGGCGAGCAGCAAGTAGTCGTTGAAGACCCTGCATATGCGGACCACAGAGTACAGCTCTTGTAGGCGAGCAGCAACTCGTCGTTGAAGATCCTGTATATGCGGAGCACAGGGTACAGATCCTGTAGGCGAGCAGCAACTCGTCGTCGAAGCTCCTGTATATGCGGAGCACAGGGTACAGCTCCTGTAGGCGAGCTGCAACTCGTCATTGAAGATCCTGTATATGCGGAGCACAGGGTACAGATCCTGTAGGCGAGCAGCAACTCATCGTTGAAGATCCTGTATATGCGGAGCACAGGGTACAGCTCCTGTAGGCGAGCAGCAACTCGTCGTTGAAGATCCTGTATATGCGGAGCACAGGGTACAGCTCCTGTAGGCGAGCAGCAACTCGTCGTTGAAGATCCTGTACATGCGGAGCACAGGGTACAGCTCCTGTAGGCGAGCAGCAACTCGTCGGTGAAGATCCTGCATCTGCATATCACAGGGTACAGCTCCTGTAGGCGAGCAGCAACTCGTCGTTGAAGATCCTGTATATGCGGAGCACAGGGTACAACTCCTGTAGGCGAGCAGGACCTCGTCGTCGAAGATCCTGTATATGCGGAGCACAAGGTACAGCTCCTGTAGGCGAGTAGGAACTCGTCGTCGAAGATCCTGTAATGAGGAGCACAGGGTACAGCTCCTGTAGGCGAGCAGCAACTCGTCGTTGAAGATCCTGCATATGTGAAGCACAGGGTACAGCTCCTGTAGGCGAGCACCAACTCGTCGTTGAAGATCCTGTATATGCGAAGCACAGGGTACAGCTCCTGTAGGCGAGCAGCAACTCGTCGTTGAAGATCCTGCATATGCGGATCACAGGGTACAGCTCCTGTAGGCGAGCAGCAACTCGTCGTCGAAGATCGTGTATATGCGGAGCACAGGGTACAGCTCCTGTATGGGAGCAGCAACTCGTCGTTGAAGATCCTGCATATGCGGAGCACAGGGTACAGCTCCTGAAGGCGAGCAGCAACTCGTCGTTGAAGATCATGTATATGCGAAGCACAGGGTACAGCTCCTGTAGGCGAGCAGCAACTCGTCTTTGAAGATCCTGCATATGCGGATCACAGGGTACAGCTCCTGTAGGTGAGCAGGAACTCGTCGTTGAAGCTCCTGCATATGCGGAGCACAGGGTACAGCTCCTGTAGACGAGCAAGAACTCGTCGTTGAAGCTCCTGCATATGCGGAGCACAGGGTACAGCTCCTGTAGGCGAGCAGCAACTCGTCGTTGAAGATCCTGTATATGCGAAGCACAGGGTACAGCTCCTGTAGGCGAGCAGCAACTCGTCGTTGAAGATCCTGCATATGCGGATCACAGGGTACAGCTCATGTAGGCGAGCAGCAACTCGTCGTTGAAGATCCTGTATATGCGGAGAACGGGGTACAGCTCCTGTAGACGAGCAGGAACTCGTCGTTGAAGCTCCTGCATATGCGAAGCACAGGGTACAGCTCCTGTAGGCGAGCAGCAACTCGTCGTTGAAGATCCTGTATATGCGAAGCACAGAGTACAGCTCCTGTAGGCGAGCAGCAACTCGTCGTTGAAGATCCTGCATATGCGGATCACAGGGTACAGCTCCTGTAGGCGAGCAGCAACTCGTCGTCGAAGATCGTGTATATGCGGAGCACAGGGTACAGCTCCTGTAGGCGAGCAGCAACTCGTCGTTGAAGATCCTGCATATGCGGATCACAGGGTACAGCTCCTGTAGGCGAGCAGCAACTCGTCGTTGAAGATCCTGCATATGCGGATCACAGGGTACAGCTCCTGTAGGCGAGCAGCAACTCGTCGTTGTAGATCCTGCATATGCGGAGCACAGGGTACAGCTCCTGTAGGCGAGCAGCAACTCGTCGTTGAAGATCCTGTATATGCGAAGCACAGGGTACAGCTCCTGTAGGCGAGCAGCAACTCGTCGTTGAAGATCCTGCATATGCGGATCACAGGGTACAGCTCCTGTAGGCGAGCAGCAACTCGTCGTCGAAGATCGTGTATATGCGGAGCACAGGGTACAGCTCCTGTAGGCGAGCAGCAACTCGTCGTTGAAGATCCTGCATATGCGGATCACAGGGTACAGCTCCTGTAGGCGAGCAGCAACTCGTCGTTGAAGATCCTGCATATGCGGATCACAGGGTACAGCTCCTGTAGGCGAGCAGCAACTCGTCGTTGTAGATCCTGCATATGCGGAGCACAGGGTTCAGCTCCTGTAGGCGAGCAGCAACTCGTCGTTGAAGATCCTGTATATGCGAAGCACAGGGTACAGCTCCTGTAGGCGAGCAGCAACTCGTCGTTGAAGATCCTGCATATGCGGATCACAGGGTACAGCTCCTTTAGGCGAGCAGCAACTCGTCGTTGAAGATCCTGTATATGCGGAGCACAGGGTACAGCTCCTGTAGGCGAGCAGCAACTCGTCGTTGAAGATCCTGCATATGCGGATCACAGGGTACAGCTCCTGTAGGCGAGCAGCAACTCGTCGTTGAAGATCCTGTATATGCGGAGAACAGGGTACAGCTCCTTTAGGCGAGCAGGATCTCGTCGTCGAAGATCGTGTATATGCGAAGCACAGGGTACAGCTCCTGCAGGCGAGCAGCAACTCGTCGTTGAAGATCCTGCATATGCGGAGCACAGGGTACAGCTCCTGTAGGCGAGCAGCAACTCGTCGTTGAAGATCCTGCAAATGCGGAGCACAGGGTACAGCTCCTGTAGGCGAGCATCAACTCGTCGTTGAAGATCCTGTATATGCGAAGCACAGGGTACAGCTCCTGTAGGCGAGCAGCAACTCGTCGTTGAAGATCCTGCATATGCGGAGCACAGGGTACAGCTCCTGTAGGCAAGCAGCAACTCGTCGTTGAAGATCCTGTATATGCGAAGCACAGGGTACAGCTCCTGTAGGCGAGCAGCAACTCGTCGTTGAAGATCCTGCATATGCAGATCACAGGGTACAGCTCATGTAGGCGAGCAGCAACTCGTCGTTGAAGATCCTGTATATGCGGAGAACGGGGTACAGCTCCTGTAGACGAGCAGGAACTCGTCGTTGAAGCTCCTGCATATGCGAAGCACAGGGTACAGCTCCTGTAGGCGAGCAGCAACTCGTCGTTGAAGATCCTGTATATGCGAAGCACAGGGTACAGCTCCTGTAGGCGAGCAGCAACTCGTCGTTGAAGATCCTGCATATGCGGATCACAGGGTACAGCTCCTGTAGGCGAGCAGCAACTCGTCGTCGAAGATCGTGTATATGCGGAGCACAGGGTACAGCTCCTGTAGGCGAGCAGCAACTCGTCGTTGAAGATCCTGCATATGCGGATCACAGGGTACAGCTCCTGTAGGCGAGCAGCAACTCGTCGTTGAAGATCCTGCATATGCGGATCACAGGGTACAGCTCCTGTAGGCGAGCAGCAACTCGTCGTTGAAGATCCTGCATATGCGGAGCACAGGGTTCAGCTCCTGTAGGCGAGCAGCAACTCGTCGTTGAAGATCCTGTATATGCGAAGCACAGGGTACAGCTCCTGTAGGCGAGCAGCAACTCGTCGTTGAAGATCCTGCATATGCGGATCACAGGGTACAGCTCCTGTAGGCGAGCAGCAACTCGTCGTTGAAGATCCTGTATATGCGGAGCACAGGGTACAGCTCCTGTAGGCGAGCAGCAACTCGTCGTTGAAGATCCTGCATATGCGGATCACAGGGTACAGCTCCTGTAGGCGAGCAGCAACTCGTCGTTGAAGATCCTGCAAATGCGGAGCACAGGGTACAGCTCCTGTAGGCGAGCATCAACTCGTCGTTGAAGATCCTGTATATGCGAAGCACAAGGTACAGCTCCTGTAGGCGAGCAGCAACTCGTCGTTGAAGATCCTGCATATGCGGATCACAGGGTACAGCTCCTGTAGGCGAGCAGCAACTCGTCGTCGAAGATCGTGTATATGCGGAGCACAGGGTACAGCTCCTGTAGGCGAGCAGTAACTCGTCGTCGAAGATCGTGTATATGCGAAGCACAGGGTACAGCTCCTGTAGGCGAGCAGCAACTCGTCGTTGAAGATCCTGCATATGCGGAGCACAGGGTACAGCTCCTGTAGGCGAGCAGCAACTCGTGGTTGAAGATCCTGCATATGCGGAGTACAGGGTACAGCTCCTGTATTCGAGCAGCAACTCGTCGTGGAAGATCCTGTATATGCGGAGCACAGGGTACAGCTCCTGTAGGCGAGCAGCAACTCGTCGTTGAAGATCCTGCATATGCGGATCACAGGGTACAGCTCCTGTAGGCGAGCAGCAACTCGTCGTTGAAGATCCTGCAAATGCGGAGCACAGGGTACAGCTCCTGTAGGCGAGCATCAACTCGTCGTTGAAGATCCTGTATATGCGAAGCACAAGGTACAGCTCCTGTAGGCGAGCAGCAACTCGTCGTTGAAGATCCTGCATATGCGGGTCACAGGGTACAGCTCCTGTAGGCGAGCAGCAACTCGTCGTCGAAGATCGTGTATATGCGGAGCACAGGGTACAGCTCCTGTAGGCGAGCAGTAACTCGTCGTCGAAGATACTTTATATGCGGATTCCATGATAGTCTGGCATCAAGGGTCACGCCAAGATATTTGACCGTTCGTGACCATTCAATTGTTTCCCCATTTAGTGTGAGAGTTGGGGCTGGCTGTTGTTGAGGTTGGCGTTTCCCCAAGCTCCGTGTCAACATATAGGCCCATGTTTTCGCCGTGTTTAAGGAGTTTCTTCATCTCCTCGCCCTAGCAAGTGTCTGTTGCAGAACTTCTTGCAGACGTCGAATTGCAACGGCCTTATGTCTGTGCGCAATGAAAAGTGCGGTATCATCCACGTATAGTGCAGTTAGAACTGAAGCTGGGGCCAGGATGTCCGCGGTGTATAAATTATACAACACGGGTCCCAGCACTGACACTTGGGGCACTCCGGCATTGATGGGGCGTCTTGAGGAGAGTTCTTCTCCTACTCTCACTTTAAATATCCTCCCACACAGGTAACTTCTTATGAGCTTTACCATCGGGCCGGGGATACCCTGTTGGTAGATCTTGTACAGTAGGCCATGATGCCAGACGGCGTCAAACGCTCGAGCCACATCCAGGAGGACGAGTGGACAGACGGCTTTAAAGTTAAAGGCGGTGGTGGCTCTTTCGACAATCCTCATTATTTGTTGTGTTGCCGAGTGATCAAGCGAAACTGAAAGTCTGGTATCAAGTCTTCATTCTTGATGTGGGTGTTCAGTCTTTTCAAGAGGAGTCTTTCAAAGACCTTGCTCAGTGCCGGTAGCAAACTGATTGGCCTGTAATTCTGAGGGAACATACTGTTCTTGCGGGGCTTCTGAACTGCTATGACCACTGCTTCTTTCCAACATCTGGGAAACTTCTGAGTCCGGAGAATTGTGTTGAACAGATTTTCCAGGAAAGATATCGCTTCAGGCGGCAGGTTTTTCAGGATCATGATTCTAAGTTGGTCTTTTCCCGGAGCTTTTCGTGGGTGCAGCTGAATGATGGTGCGTTTTATTTCATAATCGGATATTCTTTCAATATGATATTCGTCTTCAGCTGCTAGAAATCACATAAGGCGTCGGCGTACGTCGGCAGTGTGTTCTTCATCTTCATCGTCTGCTAGCCTGAACTGCCTCTCAAACTGGTCGGCCAGTGCATTTGCTTTGCCTATATCAGTAAATACAAGGCCTCTTTCACCGTGTAATGCAGGTATTCGTGCACGTCGCTTGGTGAACCTTCTTGTTGCATGCCAGAGACTTCCATATTAAGTGTTTAGGGTGGCAAGCCTAGCTGACCACTCCCTGTTACGATGCTCTATGAGGGCGGCTTGAAGCTCCCGTTGAAGCCGGTTAAGGAGACGCCTGGTTTGGGGCTGCCGGGTGAGCTTCCACTCTTTGGAGATTGTTTTTGTGCCAAATTTGTGCGATGAGTTGAGGAGGCAGTTGCCAGGATTGCAGCTTGGGGCCGGGTGGAGGTGTAGAATTTATGGCTGCCTGGACAACAGCGGCAGAGAAGTTCTTTAGTTCGGTGTCCAAGTTTAGTGCGTTCAGTTGTTGTGGTATGAATGCTTTCACGATCTCACGGAAACTGGCCCAGTCAGTCCTGCTGTAGTTGAATGAATTTGTTGGTTGATGTAGCCATGTGCCAACGTCTATATGTATCATTACAGGTGAGTGATCAGACGACATTCTGTTGATAGTACTGGCGGGCACGAATCCAGTGATGCCTCTAGTAATGTCCAGGACATCTCCACGTCTGCCGTTCCAGGGATGATGTGTTGGTTTTTCTGGTCCCCAGACTTGGAAATTATGTCTTTGGGAGAGACAGAAGAGCTGGCGTCCAGCATTATTTCTTACTCTGGATTTCCATTCGGGGTGTTTTGAATTTAGGTCCTCACCAATTAACATCTTTCCCCTGATGGCAAGTAGGTTCGTAAAGTCGTCTTCTTCAAGCCGTGGTCTGGGTGGTTTATAGGCAGCTATGACTGTAACTGGACCGAATGTAGTGCCTATTTCAATTGCGCAGGCTTCAAGTTGTTGCATTGGTGGCAGGTGAATTTCGTGGTGAGGAATGCCACGTTTTATAATTATGGCGACACCCTGTTCATGGTTGGTTTGAGTATCCATGGTTTGTTCGGCCCTATGCGCCGGCGTTACTGCAGCCTTGATGTCCGCTGCGAGCTGGTCGAATTTAAGTAACAGGGATGTTAACATGTTACATTGGTTTTGGCTTTTAATGTTACATAAGCATTAAGCAATGCTAGCGGTCTTCAGTGCCGGCCGGCGGGAACTTCGTACCGACCGAGCACGCTGACCAGCGGGTTTGAGCTCGTCCCAGTTTTCCGGTAGAACGCCGTGGCCGGTTCCCGGAAACGGTCCTACTCGACCGAAGACAATTCTTTCAAACTTTACAAAGTTTCTTTCGCGGTTTTAACATGGCAATTTTTTTAAAAAAAAATTTGTCTGCAAATAACTTCCTGCGAGAGAAACTAACTTTTGCGAAGCTGTTCAGAGAGGGATTGATATGGTATTACAGACATAGGCCGGGTCTACACGTAACGTCTTGACTGACGTTTTACTTGATCAGGTAAAACATATCAGACAAAACATTGTGTGTGGACAGCAAAACGGACGTTTTACCTGAACTGAATGAAGACGGACGACTTCCAGAAAACGGATCGGCAGGAGCTTTGTTTTCCGTCTTGACTGACGTCTTCCAGCATTGTTGTCGGTCTTGACTGATGTTTTGCCTCCTTGTGCGGAGCTAAAATAACTATTATTTTGTTTTTCTTTTCGAAAACATTTTACGCGGTGGTCTTTTAGAATCTAGGGCAGTGATTTCTTTAAGGAATTAATTGCGTTATATCATAGTTATCCCTGGATACGGAAAGTTAAAATCAAATGGCTACAGCGATCGGGACAAAAAAAATTAAGCATTTGCTTTGGTTGATAATTATAAGCAAGTGTATCTTGGAGATACAAAGGAAGCGGATGTGAAAGAAATAATCAATTATTTTCGTTCAGTGTTTCTTAAAAGTTTGCTATAAGTTAAGCAATCGGCTTCTCTGTGGAATTTCGACCTTCTTTTATTCTTAAACTATAAAGATACACCAAGAGAAACAATTATCAATACAAGACTGATTCAGAAGTTGAAGTAAGTTGTTGACTGCTGCAAATTAACAGAACTGTACATATAAAAATATAATAGGTTTATTTACTAGCTAGAAAGTAGTAGTGCTAAATATAAATGAAAGAAATTATTATTGTCTTCAAAATTATTTTATTTTATCCAATTCTCCTAAAAGAGTTACGGCGTTGTCCTGCCAATGTCATGATCCTTGGTTATTAAAGTACATCTTGAATGTATCCCCTACACGTTTCGCATGTCCACGTCTTGTTAGTTGAATGTTGTGTATATTTCCTGGTTTCAACATTTCATATATAACTCGACAAGAATCTAGTGTAAGGCGTCTAAGAGATTGTTACGACATTACAGCTGTGAACTCAGTGTTGAGATTGTTTTGACATTATAGTTGTGAACTCTAGATCTTCGTAGTTTCTACTTGTTACTAGAAATCTTCAGAATAGCAGTCAGTCCCTCAAGGGGTGAGATTCTCCCTGTCACAGCAGAGTTTTATTTTTTAGATTATTTCAAATAAGGATCAGTAACTATTGGTAAATAATTACGCCAGTATTCAGGTTCATGAGGTAATTTGCGAAGCAAATTTATATGAAAGAACCTTTTCCTCTTTAGCAACCAACTTCTAGATCATTCTTACTTTTTAATCTCACTAGACAAAGTGAAATACCCACTAAAAGTAATGCTTGACTCATGGTTTCTATAGAACTGAGCTGAAGACGGAAGTTAAAAACGTAATCGCGTGGACGCGAGTTTTTGATCCGTTTTACCTGACGTCTTGCCTGATCAAGTAAAACGTCAGTCAAGACGTTACGTGTAGACCCTGCCTTATGTACACGCTATCTGCCAGTCTGTGTGTTCGAACAACAAAAATTAATGGTCAGATTTTAACAAAGTTGCAAATAGTGATAGCTTATGTCACTAGTTTTGATACATGGTACTTTTATTCAGATTATTTATTTCCAGATGACACAGAAGTCAAAACGGTTTAAAACTGTAAATTTTGGAATTTTTTAGTCTCTGTCGTCAAAAAAATACGATTATTAAAAAACCACGAAAATAAATGGCGTCTCTTAGTCTCAAGTTCCAGAAAGCGAACTTCAGATTATACAGCTAAGCTACGGGGAAGTATTTAGAGAAAAAATGAAATTATTACTGAATTATTTTGCAAAAATTTACACAACCACATTTTTTTTTTTATCTGCACCGCATTGTCATTATTAGATAAAAATAAAAGGATTTTTACGAAAAGGCCTCAACTGCGCCTGCAGATTAGTTTGGTTGAAGAATATACACGAATTTTAATGGCAACAATTCTCGGAGCAGATATGTATGACAAATGTTGGATAAATTCCTGAAAGATAACGATAGATCAAGTCAGGAGTCTGTGCATAAAATCTATAGTCAAAACATACAAAAACTACCTGCGAGAGAAGCAAAACCTGTTGTGGAGTTGGGCCGATATAAAAGTTACAGTCTTAAACACGCACTGTCTGTCTGTACTTCCACGCATAACGTAAAAAGGAAAGGGTACATAGTGATAGTTTATGTAATTGGTTGGGATAAAGAATACTTTTTACCCAGATTAGAAACATCTTTCCCTATGACACATAAGCCAAAACAGACCAAAACAGTTATATTTGAAATGTTTGTCTGTCGGCGCAACCCGCAAAAATTAATGAATGTATTTTAACCAAACCACACTGAGTGATGGCTTATGTAAGCGGGTAACATACAGAATACGTTTTATCCAGATTAGAAACATAGTCTGGACAAAACTGTAAATTTGGATATTCTTGTCTATATGTGCGCGCAAGTCGCAAAAAAAAAAAAAAAAAAAAAAAAAAAAAAAAAAAAAAAAAAAAAAAAAAAAAATCACATAACGTTAGCATGTATCGTTACTTAACATACTGGATACTTTTTATTTACATCAGTAATGTAGTTGTCTATGGTACAGAAGCCAAAGTCCTAAATTTTGGAACTTTTGTCTGCATGCGCGCTGCTCATACAAATGACAATGAAAATGTGATGTGAAATGACTTTGAAACGTAAGGATCTGAACTACTGCGGGGACTGCTCTTGGCAGCACAAGTATTAGCGTGTTGGCCTACAGTTGCTAGCGTTGCTGTTTCGAGTCCAACATCGGGAAAAGGAGGTTTTAATCAAATATCGTGTCCGTCTACTGTAGTCTGCACTGTTGCAAAAGCAGATACTTGAATAATAGTATGAGACTTAATAAAAACTTGAAAATCAATCTGCTTATTTTTAGCGTCAAGCCCTGTAGCTCAGGCGGTGGAGCGTCTTACTGCGTCCCGGATGACTGAGATTCGATCCCCGATGTAACCGGAGATTTTTCTTCGAAGCTGTATGGAACGACTCCCCATGTCCACTCTAACTAATACCGTGGAGGAAACTCCGTGGGAAGATAAAGAATGGCCGGAGCGTGGCGCTGACCCCGTCTCATCTCCCTAAAGCTGTTGTATAACTGACTGAATGGCTGTGAAAGCTGAAAACTTTTTTTAAGGAATAAGGTTTACGTGGCACTTCTCATTAAAGACTTTGACCGTGCTTACGATCTGTGTGGATGACGCTTATTTAGAAAAGTCCTGAGTTCGTCAGCAGCTTCGAAATGGGATTACAATAGTGTATTGTCGCACCATATTAGGCCTCGTATCCACTTGAGCACGCTCAGACGAATGAGCCGCTCAGTGAAGCGAGCGGCTCAAGTGTGGACGCCTGAGCACGCTCGCAACGAACGACAGCGAGCGCGCTCGGGGCGAGCCGATCGGTTGTCGGTAGTTTGGAATGCTCAAAGGCGAGCCAGTGTGTGTTCGGCGCTCAGTGTGGACGGTATTTGGCGGTTTCTACAATGAGCGCGAGCACGTGGGACAATGAAACTTGCTTAACTCTAATTGATGCGTATGAATCAAAGAGGGTGTTATGGGATAGCTCCAGTATTATAATCGAACTAAAAACTAAGGTGCATGGCGTGAAATCAGCGAGATATTAAACTTTAGTATTGATGATGTAAAGAAAAAAATAACAAGCCAGCTAGGGTCATTCAGGCGAAAACGATCAAAACAGAAGAGAACTTCAATAACGGGAAGTGGTAAGTCTTTTTTAATAGTATTTCTCACAGCTGAACGGATTTTGATTGAATTTGGTGTTACGAAATTCAGATCCTAAGTGCCTAAAATCATATTGATTTTGTGCCAGACAATATAATTGTTTTACCAATTTTATTAAAAACGTGAAATCAATACCATAATTTAAAAAAAAAAACATAAAAATAACCTTTAAATCTATATTTGTAAACACAAATTAAAAATAGGTACCAGCCTTCATATAATTTAGGAGTGATTCAATAGTGCCATCACAGACTACCCGTACTACACGGATGATGCTTTGTTTATATACTTTGAACATATCTGCAGGCTTGTGTAGAGACTTCCTGAGGCTAGGAATCTTAGAGTTTTTATAAATTTTATCTTCTGGTGGGATCGCCTCACGCATAGGCGTATCGTGCATTTTAATATGAGGTCCAACTAATGACAGCAAATGTTCGAAATCGATCTCGTAAAGTTTTGAAATAGCTCATTGTCATCTTCTAAAGTTAATTCACGAATTAAATTATTAAGATAATTTCTTCGCAGATGATGACTTTCTCAAATCAATCAACTTGGTAATTTTCTACGCGTATGGATAATAATAAAGGCCGCAGCTACGCGTGACGACACGTCAATTGCCGAGCGTTTTCGGAGCACTGAAACCAGGCTCGTTCGACCAAAATTTCTTTTTCCTTGAGCACGCTCAAACGAGCGCGCTCAAATGAATGAGCGGCTCATTCGCCTGAGTGTGCTCAAGTGGATACGAGTCTTTACTAGCCTGAAATTTTGCTCACCAGTTATTATGAACGTTCTATTTCTTTTTTTTTTTTTCTCCCTGGGTTTATACCACGACTACGCCGATGTCATTACAGGTGGTAAAGGACTGGGGGCAAAGGTCTGAAGGTATTCGGCGATGGTTTTTGAAGGAATGGCCCCCGTATTCGTCTGCGGTGATCTCGGAAAACCATGGAAAAACGAAATCTGGATTTACGGAAGGGGTTTGGAATTTGGAAGCACACATCCTCTTCAATGCCAAGTCCGAGCATTACTGCCCACTCATGAGGCCCGTTCCAATGTTCTCGTTGTCATGATCAGTAGTTGATATTAAAGTAACGCTATCGAAATTCGTTGCATTGCCTTTGTTTTAGTGCCCACTTCCGTAATCTCAAAAAATTTCCAATAGTCACTGGTAAATGTGAGACAACACTAGTACTGCTAAAAATGCAGCTGTATGTCTGCAGTCCCCAAAGGTCGCAGGGAAACTGTGTATTCGACCTTAATCGACTGCCTGTGTGTTCGCCCACTCGTTGACCGCATCTCGAGCCATAGTGTGGGCGGAATGCAACCTAACGGTCGTCCCTACCTACCTCTATCGTTTCCTGACCTACATGTATAGCACACAACATAGCTTGAACAATGAAGCCAATTTATGTTATAAAGTCTTAAGTCGGAGCTAAAAATTTTAGGCTCAGTCCTCATCGAAGCGAGTATCGGATGGTATATGGACTGTTAACTTATTAATGTCAATCGGCTTGACGTGTTTCCCCAACCACAGACGTTGGAAGCTTTTATCTGTTATAAGATGTAATAAGAATTTAATTTATTTATCGTTGTTTGAGAGAATGGGAGAGTCGAAATATATGCGTTAAGGGATTGCGAAAAGGTACCACAATAACATTATAAAGAAAATAAATTGCTTTTTATGCAAGATTTTTAAAAGTACGTCCTAAAAGAATGGATGAAACACTAGGAAGGCGTTCCTAAATGTTCTCGGACTGCACTGATATTAGAAAACTACCAGTATTCAATTTCACATAAATTTTGCTGATTACCATTCTCTACAATTCGATATACATTTATTATGACAATCCGTAAAATTTATTTATCAATATGGAGTCCACCAACTTTCAAGACAATCATGAATTAATTTCTAAAACTTACTCTGACAACTCTTGTTGAATGGTAGTGAACATTAGATTCCTATATTGATGTGTTTCTTAAAGTTTTAAGACAAAATATCAAAAACAATCATCCATACCACCTACTTTTGTGGGCATATTTGTTTTTATCTTTGTGTATACTATCAACATATGGAACGCATTGTATTGTATCATTATAACACAATAATCCTAAAAGTATGTTTTGAATTGCTACGGAAACACAGTTATGAAACTAGAAAATATTTTTTACTAATTTTTTGGTTACGATATCTTTAATTCATTAGATTTAAATTTTTAATGTTCTGCCTGCAGACCCCTGTACCATCTTCTTGGGAATCACTGTTATCTAGACTTCCAGTTATTCAATAAAAACATTCACCAAGAAATTTGGCCATACCTTTTCTATAATCAGTACCGAAGGAGCTAAATGTTAGATGTAGATTGATATTAGCCTTCTTGTGGTTAATTCGCGGCTGTTGCTTGATTAAGTATTTCCGCTGTAGGTAGGCAATATATTTATGTTGACTGCACTCTAACACCACAGTGCTCTGACTTCAATGTTCTATATGATTCAAAACTGTGCAAACGAAACACATTCTTACTTCTTAGTTACTTTGAATTCAGCGGTAAGAAATTAGAGTTTTTCTCATAAATTGATGTTATTTCAATAACATCGTGGAGACTCTTTCCCCTTTCCAGTGCTTATAAAAAGCTAAGTGTGTACTGCAGAGTTCAAAATGAATTAAAATGTACGTCTTACGGTTTTTATGTTTGACGCTTCCGAATTATAGAATAAATAAATAAATAGTTGATGCATTCCATGTTTAAAGTCAAAATCGTTAGTTAGGATTTGTACTATTCAGAATTATCAGATCATCTATTCGTTTTGTAATTTTAAAATGGTTTAGTATTCCTCGCGAAGTTTGTCACACTACTCAGCTTTTTAAAAGATTCTTGAAGACAGCATTAAGTTATTGCTAAGCAATATTTAACACCATGCGGATTTTACGCTTACCATGTGCAAAGTTGCGTGTTAAGAAGTTATTAGAAACGACATCAACCTGTTTGAAGATAAATATATAGTAACATTTCCAAAGTCTGTGGTTAATGTTAGCGAACATAATAATAATGATAACGCGAATGGCATCAATGGCCTGAAAAATTACCTAAGTTTTCGGCCGTCGACTGACTGAGATTCATTTACCGAGCACACGCCTCTGACGTGGCAACCTTAACTTGTTCCTACCGGGTAAAGGGGACCTACAATATAAGGTGAAATACCAACCACGGAATTGTTATGGTGTACTTCACATTATACAACAAGCCGTGATAGGGTTAAGGGTTTTTGAATCCATCAGCCGAGGCAGGGATTCGAACCGAGAACCGTTCGGTCTCCAGTCAGACGTGTGAGCCACTGAGAACTTTTACAATCATTACTTCCCGCTCCGTCTCATACTGCGCGTCCTATCATCATTGAAATACGTCCCACACCGGCTCCTTCGTTACAACCGAAACATTTCATGTATCGAAACTTCGTTTAACCATCAGTCGATTAAAAACGACAATTTGTCTGAGCATATTTAATTCTGGGAAACAGAAATACTTATGCTGTAATTGTATATGATGCAAACAATGTAATTGTTACTATTCGTTGCGACTGTCCTTTTTGTTATGTTGGTGTCAATCATTCGGACAACATTGTTCCGTACTACACGTATTTGCCCTCAATTTGACAGTGAGCTATAATTTTTTTATATTTAAATTTGTCCAATTATGTAAATTATTTTTTCCCCCTTGGCGTTTTGTCGATGTGTGTCACTACCACAACGACAGCTGTCGTGCTTTTATTGAAAGGTAATCTCTCGTGTTTTTTTTTTTTTATCATTTATTGCTTTAGTCAAAGCCTAACTCAGCCAACAACATCATGGAGTACTGTTTTTTTTTCATTTATTGCTTTAGTCAAAGCCTAACTCAGCCAACAACATCATGCAGTACATTACAACTTTAGTAACCTACTTTGCCTATAACGTACAGGGATAATACATTGACCACTAAAAAGTTTGAGAGATGGTATTAGAGAGTTTACGTTAGTTATATTTAAGCAATCTTCTCACAGTTATTTTCTTGTTGATCAATGTTGCTTGTAGTTCGGTATGAATCACAGGGGGGCACATCGGCTAATCCACCAACCGCATGATGTATTTTTTATCACGTAATAAAGTGTGTCCTGTCGTAAGTCTGTTCATGAACTTAATTTCTTTTCTGCTTAGTTCTAGTTGAGCGTACTATGGCTTACCGACGATGTTATTACAGATCCTTTCTCTGACAGTCGGCAACTCATCTCTTCTTCCATTCTGTCTTAACTATGCTGGTGACAATCTATCATTTTTAAATACAGTTTAGCCAATAGGTATGGACAAGAACCGCTAGATGGTGTTTCAAAGGCTTCACACTCAGTTGAATTACTATTAATTTAATTGCAATGGAGCACAGGCTCCGGTGGCAATTTCCCTTCACACCCATCTTCCCCCTATCGTGCACCTACCTACATTTGCCCTCTACAAATTTTATCTTTAAATTCTTTCAAAGTTTTCGGTAAATTATTCATCATTTCTCTTGGTAACTCATTCCAATCCCTGACACCCTTACCTAAAAAAGAGAATCTTCCTACACCCTTGTGCCTGAAATCGAGTGCCAGCTTGTGGTCATGGTCATCTTTTCCCTTCCATGCACTACTTTTCATACCTATTGCAATATCTTTCCATGCCGCATCGCCTTGTCACCTTTGCGCCTGACGACGCAAAGGAGTTTCACTTCAGAAGTTCTTTTGGCAAGATAAACTGCGCTCGAAAAGCCGAATACACTGAATTCTGAACACCAGGCGACTACCTGCCCCCTGACAACCTTTACGCGGAGCAATTACCTCCCTGTATGGTGTGCGTTCCCATTTTTTGAGGAGTCGTGCACAGTGCGTGAGCGATGTATCGTCCCGATATGTGTTGCGTCACGATTTTCCCGCGAGGCGTGCTGCAACGAGCAGAGTGATGTGGGAACCTGCCAGCACTGTTCTGCAACATCTGCTTACAGGTACAGTACGTGTGTGCTGTTGTTGCCAAAAATAAGGAAGAGCAGTCACTGGTAACATCAGTCGAATGCTATCGCTACACTGATAAAATTTCACACGCACCAAGATCAAGCATGGGACTTAGTTGTAGAAACGTTCTGTTAACAACGGGTAAATAATGAGCATTTAGCTGCATTATAATTAAATTACCTGGTGTAATAAAAGTATTTTTTTTTTCACACTGTGATTTTTCTAGATTTCATACAAAATAAATTATAGAAACAATTTGGGGGAATGTACATAATAATAATCAAGGTTTAGCTAACTACTCCTTTTAATTACACAATAAGACTATAATGTAAACTAACGGTGTATTGGGACCATTGATATTCATCATTCTAATGAGTGATTGTGTTGACGGTATTCAGTCAGAATTCAGATTGTTTGCAGATGACAAAATGGAATATAATAGGATTAAAACTGTATAAGACTGTGAACAGCTGCAGGGTGACCTAGATAGAATATCTAACTGGGTAGATCAACATGCACTGAAGATAAATGCCAAGATCAGTTTATTAGGTACACAGATAAAAAAAAGGTTGTTTATGATTACAGCGTGGGGACAGAATTACTTGAAGTGTAATTGTCTTGTCATCTGATAATAAATTCAACTGTGCAGGACAGATTGGACAGGTGGTAGGAAAAGGTTGCAAAATCCTTCATTTATTGGAGAGGGTGGTGAGAGGATGTACATGAGAAGTGAGGAAATCGGGTTACAAAACTGCGGCCAGACCATTGCTTACATATGGTGATAACGTTTGGGACCGTCATTTTGTGTATAAAATATAGGAGTTGGAAGGACTGCAAAGGAGTGCAGCTAGATCTGTGTATGGACATTACCGCAAGACGCAGTCAATAAGTGATATGATAAAGGAGGTGGATTGGGAATCACGGGAAGACAGGAGGAGGGTGAAGATAGTGGTGGGAGTATACAAGGCGTACGTTGGTTATGGGTTTGGATGGATATTGATCAAAGAATTAGGAGTAATGTATGGAAAGGAAAAGATGACCAAGGGCACAAGCCAGCACTTAATTTCACACATAAGAGAATGGGGAAATTTTCTTTTATTGGTAAGAGTGTCATTGATTGGAATACATTACCAGCGGAACTAACGAATAATTTACCAAAAACGTTGAAAAATAAAATTCGCAAATGGAAAATGTACATGGGTGAAGGAATCTAACACTCAAATTATATAAAATCAAAATAAAAAACAATAAGAAGGGGTTAATTTGAGGTCTAAGAAAATTGCCACCGGAAAATGCGCTCCAGCGCAATTAAATTAAATTTACTTCAACTATAGCAATCTCGAATTTTGGACGAGATTGAAGGATTTATTGCAATAACTTTTGTCTGCTGTGTGAATGGTTTTGCGTCAATATTAGCGAAAACATCATCACCGGGCACAAAAGAAAAGTTCATTTATTTACCTTTAATAATGGTGGTCACTTCTGCAGTAAGTAAGACATTTTCTAAGCAGAACTGACCGAAACTCTGTTAGTGTGAGCTCGTTGACTATTTTGTGGGGAATGATCCAGTTCTACATAGATATTTCGAAATGGAGGCAATGGATTAAATATATCGTTTCAACAACCAAATAATCTGCTTGTAATTAGGTGCACCAAAGTTAGGCGAGTGATGGATATTCTCAGAGAAAGATGAGCGGAGAATAAACTGGGGATCATTCGGTAGTGTCCGTTCTGCTTGCGATCGCCCATTATGCCAAACGAGCTATAATGGTTATAAATAAAATACAGGGTGTCCACAAATGAATATCGGGGTTTTAATGCTTTATAAGATTTATTACATTATCCTTACAGTTATAAATGATATGTCAAATGAATGAGCAACTCAAACAGTTTTATATACAAGCTTACAAGTGTTCTATGTGGGCACCATTTGTCACACGGCACACATCAAGTCTGTAGCCGAGTTCTTCCCAAACGTTGAGCAGTGTGTCTTCAGTAACTGTTGCAACAGCTGCTTCAATCCTCTGTCGTAATTCAAGGAGGTCGGCTGGTAACGGAGGCACATACACACGATCCTTGATGAAACCCCAAAGGTAGAAATCGCATGGCGTTAGGTCAGGTGAACGTGGAGGCCACGCATAGCAAGCTCTGTCATTGGGCCCCTTGCGGCCAATCCAGCGGTCGGGTACAGTTACGTTCAACCAACCGCGTACTTCGTTATGCCAGTGAGGTGGCGCACCATCTTGCTGGAAAATGAAGTTCTCTGGTTCATATTGTTCCAACTGAGGGAAGAGCCATTGCTCTAGTGTATCAAGGTAAGAAGTACCAGTTACAGTCGGTTCATAAAAAAGAAAGGTCCGTAAACTTTCCGCCGGGATACGGCACAAAAAACATTGATTTTAGGGGAGTCTCGTTGCACTTGTACGATCTCTTGAGGATTTTCTGAGCCCCAGATCCGCACATTATGAGTGTCAACATGTCCACTGAGGTGAAAGGTCGATTCATCACTGAAGACAACATGATGTAGAAAATCTTCATCGTCATGTAACAACATTTCGTTAGCGAATTTGGCACGTAAACCATGGTCTGCAGGCTTTAGAGCCTGTAACAACTGTAAACGGTAAGGACGTAGTTGCAAGCGTTTCCTTAAAACTTTCCAAACAGTCGACTTAGAAATTTCTAATTCGCGACTAGCCTTCCGAACAGATTTCATTGATCTACGAGTGAACGACTCTCTCACTCGCTCAACAGTCTCTTCGCTAACTCTTGGTCGTCCCGCGCTCTTTCCTTTACAAAGGCAGCCTGTATCTTCAAACTGATGATACCATCTACGGATGTTATTGTCACTTGGAGGATCACGCCCGAACTTAATGCAGAACGTACGCTGCACAGTAACTACAGATTCAGTCTTTGCAAACTGTAAAACACAAAACGCTTTCTCTTCACTAGTCGCCATCTTTGCTACTACCGCATTCTAGCGGATCGCAGCGGAAACATTTCACGCACATGCGCACTAGTGCCAACGAACAAAACTGTTTGAGTTGCTCTTTCATTTGACATATCATTTATAACTGTAAGGATAATGTAATAAATCTTATAAAGCATTAAAACCCCGATATTCATTTGTGGACACCCTGTAGTTAAGGCACTGTCGACATCATATCATGCTTCCTGGCTCAAACGTTGCTCTATTCCGTATTGCATTACTCTACAGTTTGGATGCGTCCGTTTTCACAGCAAGATAACTGTTTCGTTGACTCAATGACAGAACTGATCACGTTCCTTTAATTTAAATGATCAGTTGATATTCTAAGCCAGAAGAAACAATTTTTATGACACTTTCTACGTAGGGAAGAGACTGCTAAACTATTCAAGATTTGAAGTTATTTTTGAGTTATTATAGCAATGTTGAGGAAAAAACTGAAACCATTTTTTAGTAGTCACACCTCACCAAATTTAGTTCGTAGAATCGCTAACCGCACTCCTCTGATGTCTTATGAACTGGGTATCCTACCGGGTAAAGAGTATTAAAAACTTAACATTTAAATTCTGCCAGAAGTAAATGTAAAGATAGGGATTTATAAAAAATCAGCCAGCTGAACAACCTACTCAATTTATGCTGAACTAGAATGTCAGGTTTTTTTGTGTTCTCTTTTTACTGTTACTTTTATATTAAAAACTGTAATGTCAATGATTAATAAAGTACTGTTAAGAAAAGGATACCTGTTTTTAACTTAGATGCCAGAACGGTTTCGTCATAACATTGCTAATTCTATTTTTTGTATTTTTTTTATGGATTTACGCCTCGCTTCTTCGAGATCATAGGAGACAAATAAGCGGGCAGGAATTCGGTCATGGTGTTTTGAAGGAACCATCTCGGGACTCGCCTGGAGTGATTTTGGAAAGCCATTCGAAACTGAAATCAGGATTCCCGGAGGAACTTAAAGCTTTACGCCTCCTGATGCCGAGGTCATTAGAGGGGGCAAGGAATTCGGTTTCGGCCTTTTGAAGGAACCGTCCCTCATGGAGTGATTTTGGGAAACTTTTGAAAAACGAAATCTGGATGGCCGGACGGGGATTCGAAGCTACGTCCTCCCTAGTGCGAGGCCAGAGGGTTATCGAAGTCGTTGCTCATGACAACGGTTGTTTAAGACGTCTGCTGCAGGCCTCTGTGGAGCGTATTTGGATTTCACACTCTCTGATATAAACACGCCGTCGTTGACACGATCTGCCAGCGCCACGACGGCTAATTTATTCTATCTATATCGGATGTAACTGCGTTGGTCATGAAACGCTTCTTCCAGCCCGTAAGATTTATCTATTTCGTAAAAACTTTTCAATTGGTATAAACCAAAGCTGTGTTAACTCGTATTTAAATTTCAGTTTTAACCGAACAGAAATTGGTCATAATCACTCGCTATTAATATTTTACATACAAATAGAATTAATCTTGACGTATACGATACCATCCGGGCTACTTTCTTGCACGACAACAGTTTTTAACAAAGAAAATTTAGAAATTATCCATGACAGTCAGCGTATGGAAGAAATACACATGGTATTTTTCGTTTATAAACGCTTAGTTTATGAATATTATTAGCTCGGGGGTCACATCAACCAACGCACTTTTCGCTTAGTATTGAACCTTTTAGGGCAATATGGCTTCTCTCATTCTGAAGAACAGATCATAGAAAAACATCAAATCTATTTTTTTTATATACAGATCCAAAACTACCGCCGTTATCGTAAATTTCAGCAAAACCGAAATCGATGAATATTAATGAGAGCTTTCTACTGAAACCATAACGACAGTAGGAGAGCTGATAAATATATCTGGGTAGGTATTTGCGGTAGCGTGAAAATTTGTATAACACTTGTTTTGTAATAAAAACAAAATCGAAAACCTGGCTGATGGGTAGTGGCTCAGCCATTATACTGCTCACTAGCAGTCACTTATGAGTCATAACATGCCGGATCCCCTGGCAGAGAAAAGTTCCACCAAAATTACCTGTCTTTCCAGAAATATTTTTTTTTCTGGGTGCAAATATTATCCTGTGCTAAACTCAGCATGCCTCAAATGTATTTTTTCGATATTTATTAATTTAGATTTTGAAAGAAAATAAAAAATTTCAAAGTTAATAATTCGGCAATGCTCCACTAACCATCATCCAGGTCTCCCATTTTGTACTTGGACATTACAAAAGAAGTGTTATACAAATTTTCAAGCTGCCTCAAATACCTACCCAGAAATGTTTACCAACTCTCCGACTATAAGCTACGTAGTTAATGAGCAGATTTTTCCAACTGTATAACTGTATGTTGGATATAGGTGTTCGATTCGGAGTTGAAATACCAACGTTTGGGTTTTCTGGGGTATTAAGGTACCAACGTCGGCCAGTTTGCACCACCTGTGCAACAACGGGTCACAATTCCTTAATACCTGAATGTCTGAAGGGAGTTCTCGGAATGTTGGTAGATGGGGAGATGAAGCTAGCTGGCAGGCGAATATAGAGAGAGGGCGGACGGCTCTAGTCTGGGCGAAACGTTTCTGGTGTCTAAAGGCAGAAAGGGAGAGAGGTGCTAATGAGATCTAATTTTCTCTGACACTGACGACGCGTAATGTTTCTTGCGTTGATCAGATTATAAACTATGTCAACAGAAGTTATATTGTTGTTATTCCGTCACTCACGGATGATACGCACCTGAAATAATATTTAACGCAAGAGCTTCCAGCTTTAGTTGACTCTGTCGGCAATTCTGCAGAAGCAACGAATAAGGTTCCTTGCAATCATTGGTTGGTCCTTGCAGAGGACGCTTGGAAGTATGGAAGCAAAGTTAAACAGGGATCGATGTCAGAACGCCTAACTGAAGCAAATGTGCTAGCATATGCTTTCCGTAGGACAAGGACCTGGTGTACCCCGGGAGGAAGCGGAAGTTGACCACCTGCCTTCGTCCCCGCTGACCACATGTCCAGGCCCTACTGTGCCAGCCTGCTGTGTTCTTGACGCCACTTTGCTCACTTCCCAACATGGTCGACAAAACAGAATATAACAATTAGAACAGCCGCAGTGAAATGCTTTCTTACCAGAATCTGTGGTTTATTTAATTATTTTTTCTCAAACCCAAAAGTACATAGGCCAATCAACAAATGATATGTACGAGTAGTTACCAGGAATACAGTTACGCCAAGTATAGTTGTTGACTCTTCTTTGGTATTAAAACAAAATAATCCTTTGATATATTTAGCCTTCACGGGATTTATATTCAACGAAGACGAAGTAAGACATGCAGAGAGCTAAGAATCTTACGTATTACTGAATTAAAAGCATCGATACATGAAACAACCAACAATTGGTTTCTCAGTAATGAATTACCAAACTATTATCATTATTAACATTTAAAAAATACTAAGAAAACGTTTTAGCTAACATATACAGTTTGTGATGCGAAATAATACCTGAAATAATATT
>JARYHS010013631.1:99788217-99896291 GCA_031002005.1 Vandiemenella viatica
TCCAATTGGCCTGCCTGTAATCTGTCAACGAACCGACCGCCCCTAATGTCATAAGATGTGTTGTCTATGCCAACCTGCTCCCTACGGCCCGAATACTGTGTACCGAATGTACAGCTGCAATCAGAATCACTGCAAACCTAAACCTTTGACCAAGCGGACAGTTTCACACTAAGCATTTTTTTATTATGACTTTACGCCTCGTCGACGTTTGAAGTCAGTAGAGGCGGGATGCGACCGGGGACAAGGAATGGTAAGGAATTCGACCATTGCCATTTTGAAGGAAGCATCCCGCTTTCGCCTGGAGAGATATGGGGCAAACCATGAAAAACCCAAATCTGGATGCTCCGACAGGTATTCGAACCTGCGTCCTCCAGGATGCGAGGCCAGAGCGTTACCGCTCATCCACTACGTTCGGTCACACACTAAATAGTCTCGCACTGAGCTACCGGGGTTATCAGTTGTTTGTGTGTTGTCAGCACACTTTATCAGCATGAAGCAACTATTTCTCCTGGATTTCAAAGATCTCTTAACTTATGGACATAAGGATACAAAACATAATAGAGGTTTCGCTTTGAACCTAAGAAAACAACAACAAAAATAGTAAATAATGCGATAAATTACAACAAGTTGTATAATAGGCTTTAGCGGTCTTTGAAAACCGTATCACGTTCCTTAGGTACAGCCACGTCCCACAATAACGGCCTGACTGATGTCTCCAGTATTTTTCGCACACAAATGTGTCAGAAAATAAGACATACTTGACAAAACGAATTGAGGGAGGAGACGAAGGAGCGAATATTCTTTAACGTATATTTGGGAGAGCATAAATCCAATAATCGTTGGCCGGGAAATCGCGAAGGATTGTTCGACCGTCAAGTGACAAGAGTTTCCTCTTCGTCACGCAATACCCTTCTTGTCGTGCTTGACTGACCTAAGCCGGTAATCCTGTCGTGTACAGGGAACCCACAGATTAGTTCTGAGGACGTCTTCGGCCGTCCGCTAGGGAGCATCCCAGTGACGGTGGACGGCTTGAGACGTCCTTTCCCTATGGGATTGTATAGAGGTTTGGTGATTCCAGTACCTGGTCTACGAGCTCGCCCTTTCTCTCAGCCATTCATTAAAGTCTTACCTTTCACTGAGTGAAGACCGTTTACAAATCGGACAATTGGTGATTTTTTTAATAATTTTTCAAACTTGCTGTTTTTTTTTCCAAGTGCAAATATTATTCTACTGATTAATTTCTCCCATCTACTTAATAATTAGAAAATTTTTAAGGTAAGTCTTATTTAATTTTTAATAATAATTATATAATAATAATTATTATTATTTACATTGTAAGTATAAAAGGATCAAAATGATAGATGACTGTAACAGTTGCAGGGTGATCTGGACAGGATATCTAGTTGGGTTGGTAAACATGGGATGAAGATAAATGCAAAGAAGAGTCAGCTAATTAGATACACAAATAAAAACGAAAGGTTAATTATGAATATAATGTGGGGAAAGAATTGCTTGCTAAACACTTGAAATGTAAATATCTTGGCATTACATTTGATAACAAGCTTAACTTGGCAGGACATATTGGACAGGTGTAGGAAAAGGTTTCAAAACTCTGCACTTGTTGGAGAGAGTGATGAGGGATGCACGAGAGAAGTAAAGGAATTGGGTTACAAAACTTTGGTCAGACCATTACTCGAATATGGTAGTGTAGTATGGGACTTACATTTTGAGTATCAAATACAGGAGTTGGAGAAGGTGCAAAGAAGGGCTGCTAGATTTGTTTCTGGAAATTATCGCAGAATACAATTAGTGACAGATATGATAAAGCAGCTGTAATGGGATTCATTGCAAGACAGGAGGGAGGAGGAGGGTCATGGGAGTGTACAGGGCATATACTGGCAATGAGGCATGGAAAGATATTGCAATAGGTATGAAAAGTAGTTCATGGAAGGGAAAAGATGACCATTACCACAAGCTGGCACTTGATTTCGGGCACAAGGGTGTGGGAGATTTTTTTTTTAGGGAATGGAATGAGTTACCAAGGGAATGATGAATAATTTATCTAAAACGTTAAAAGAATTTAGAATTAAATTTTGTAGAGGTCAAATGTAGGTGGGTGCAGAATAGGGGGAAGTAGGGTGTGTAGGGAAATTGCCACCGGAGCGTGTGCTCCATTGCAGTTAATTAAATTAAATTAAATTATATGTAATTTGGCATTTGCTGTAAAATTCGGAATAAATTTTAATATATTTTTTTTTTCTCAAAGCTTGAAATTAAATTATTATGTTTCGCAATTCCATTCTAGATTAACATTTCCTTTTTATAATAATAAATGTTTAAAATAACAGCATAAAAGGGCAGCAAATTAAAATCATCTGCCGTCTCAGGTAAGATGGTCAATAGCGTGACGGCGGACGTCTAGAGATGTCCGCGTTATGCGGGTTTGTATTCAGAGTTAGTCACTGACAGGACTCTTCATATTGCCGGTAGCGTTCAATGTGTTAACGGAAATCCAAACCGCGGAAGTATTCTGACGTACTTCACTTTACACAGCAAGCTGTACCGGAGGAGAAGGTCGGGTTAAGAGCATAGAGTGGGATTCAAACCGAGGACCAGTCAGATGTCTTAATCACTGAGCAACCAGACCACTCAACAACAGTGTTTACCAATATGACGGTTCGCTTGTAAAACAACTGTTCCAGTGAAACAAACAATAATGGAAATGATTCCTCAGACTTCCACGGCCTTCTCTCGATGCCATGAAACGCGCTTCGCTGTTAACTTCTTTCTTTTAGTTGTAATTTTCAGAACTAGAAATAATTCATACACACATTTTCAATGAAGGAAGGCTCGTTTTATAATAACTCCATTTTAATAACAACGGTTCCTAAAACTAAACCAACACCCGTCATACAATCTACTTGGGTTGTTGTTTAACACTTCCTTTCCGAAAGAATTGCAGGTTCATGAATTAGTAATCTGTTTTCATGAAGCGACTTCTACTTTTCAAGAAGAACTGAGTTCATCTGTCTCTTGATAATGACCAGCGAGAGGTAACAGGAAATCCAAAGCACCTTTCTCGATGTCCTAGTTCACAAGCGAGGCGATGGACGTTTGGGTCATACTGTGTATCGAAAGGCGACCCACACTAATAGGTATCTGCACGCCATGTCGCATCATTATCCGGCAACGAAGAGAGGCGTATTAACATCACTCAACTTAAGAGCTAAGACAGTATGTGACTCGGAAAGTCTGAATGAAGAAATGGAGACACTTACAAAATATTCCGAGCCAACGGCTATAGTGAATCCGACATCAGAAGGATTTTAAGATCCAAAAAACCTATGGGAGACGTCAACTTATCCCATGATATTAATGTGCCAACAAAATTCGCCTGTCTCCCGTACATACAGGTATCACAGACCGGATTGGTAAACTGTTAAAGCGGGTGGAGGTGCGAATGGTATATAAAGCTAACTGCAAACTTGGTCAGTCACTGACAAACGTAAAAGACAGATTTCACCCGCACCAGCTTATTGGTGTCTACGAAATCCCCTGCAGCTGTGCAGTGTTTATATCGGCGAGACAGGTCGCACTGTGACGGAGAGACTTAAAGAACATATCCGCCTCTACAAATATAACAACAGCGACAAATCCGCCGTAGTCCGCCATGCTATTAATAGGACAATGAAATAAAGTTTCAAGAAACGAGGCTACTGTGGAAAGAAGACCAGTGGTGGCACCGACGGGTGAAAGAGGCAGCAGAATTTTAAAAAATACCAACAACATCACGAAGATAGCGGCCTTTAACTATGCGATGTTTGGCGCTCGTTGCTATGTCAACATAAACAGTATCTCTGACGAAGGCTGGAGGATACCAGCTGAAAGCTCAGTTAATGAAATAAACAACGCGCATAACCCGAAAGTCAATTAATCATGAATAATGGAAATGGTTACCGCAATAGTCAATACACTACCGGTTGTGAAGTGAACTACACTTAATGGTTCCTTGAGGTTTATTACTATGTACACAAAACACTGGTAAACAATAACAAATGTGGTACAGTTAGCGGATGACCGTCGAGAAATTTAGCCTGGTCCTGATCCGGGGTAGAGAGAGACGGCTTCTACTTCTCGCGAACTTCCGGTGGTCTTCTGTAGTTGAAGCTGGTTCCGCGGTCAGGCCGGAACTGGCGGTGGAGCGGCCGGCTACGCTTATATAGGCGGCCTGGCGCAGGAATTCCGTTGTGTGGTAGTACGGCGACCTCTGTAAGAAATAGTCCCACTTAGCTTCTAGATGATTCTATTTGTTTTCCTGGTTTGTTTTGATGTCTCTGCGCCTGTTTGGAGTCGTATATGTATCCCGGCGTGCAGGCGCGTTGTGTGTGAGGTCTGCCTGGCAGGGGCCTTTACTGGCAGACTGAACATACCTCCCTCCCGGGGGGGGGGGGAAGCGATGTCTGCGACGTCTGCGAGGTCGTCTGCCGCGGCGCCCTGGAGCAGACTATGAAGGCTACCTCCAGGGGAGTACGGAGCTGTTCCCCTGGCGATGCGTGCCGACCTGCGTCGTGGTGCAGGTTGTGGTGGAGGTACTTGTGGAGCTAACGGCATCGGTTCGTCGGCGTCGATGGCCGGGGGCTGTACGGGGGGCGCTGAAGATGGTCCCCGCAGGTGGTCGAGAGGCTGCGGCTGAAGGGTGTCGGAGCGACCGACAGGTTGTGGCGTCGTTGGTGGCGCTGTAACTGTCCCTGAGCAACGGTTAGACGGCAGGAGTGGTGGAGGTGGCAGGGAAGGAGAGGAAGAAGTGGATGGCCGTGCCGTGGTGGAAGAGGACGGTGCCGTGGGGTAGCGGGGACGTAGTTGGTTTCGATGGCGTCGCACTATCCGGCCATCCAGGCTGACGTCGAACAGTTGGCGGCCCCGGGGCCGCTGGATGACCCCCGGAAGCCAACCGGCCCGGGAGCCAAACCCGCGGGCCCAGACTAGGGAGCCCGGGGTGAAACGGAATGGGCCCGAAGGTACCTGTACTTTGGGCGGGGGTAAGAGGAGATGGAGGAGAGTGCGAGGTTGGCGGCCATGCAGCAATTCCGCCGGGCTTTTGGCCCCCACTGGAGTGGTTCGATAGGAACTGAGGAAGAGTGTCAATGCCTCTTCGAGTTTGTGACTTGTGGTGTATTTGGTCATTTGGGTTTTGAATGTTCTGACTAGCCGTTCCGCCTCCCCGTTAGATTGGGGGTGGAAGGGCGGGGTGAGGAGGTGTTGGATATTGTTGGCGGTACAGAAGGATAGGAATTCCCGACTTCGAAATTGCGGTCCGTTATCTGTGACGATAGCGTATGGTAATCCTTCGATGGAAAAGATCTTCGTGAGGGCTGAAATGGTGACCTCTGTGGTGATTGTGGAGCAACGGACGACATATGGGAAGTGGGAAAAGGCATCCGTCACTAGGAGCCACTGGTGGCCTAGGAATGGGCCAGCGAAGTCGAGGTGAATGCGTTCCCAGGGTCCGGACGGTGCCGGCCAGGAAAGGAACTTTTGAGGGGGGCGGGGCAGTTGTTGGGCACAGATGGTACAGCGCCGCACCATCTTCGTGACATCCGTGGTAAGGCCGATCCAGAATACATGGCGTCTGGCAAGGGATTTGGTGCGGGCAATTCCCCAGTGTCCTTGGTGGAGAGTTTGGAGGATTGTCGGTTGTAGGGATCTCGGAACGACGACCCTCGGGGTGGAATTTGGTCTGTGCGGAGGAGCACTCCCTCTACTACTGAGAGCTGGTGGCGGATGGAGTAGTAGAACTTGATGGTCTTGATGATGGCGTTGGAGGGGAACGTGTTTTTGCCACCCGTGTTGGATGTGGTGTCGGATGACACGGAGGAGGGGGTCCTCCCCTGTGGCTGCCGCGACTTTTGAGGCCGTGACTGGAAATGTCTTCAGTGCTTCTTGTATGTCATCGTCGATCTGGAACACCAGAAGTTCCGACTAGTCGAAGGCAAGGTCTGGTCCCTGCGGTAGTCCTGGATAAGGCGTCTGCATTGGCATGCCTGGAGGGTGGTACGGAAATGCTATGGTATATCTGAACTGGACAGAAATAGTGCCCAACGCTGGATGCGGTGGGATGTTTTGGTAGGCAGACGTGTGGACGGATCAAATAGTGATAGGAGTGGCTTGTGGTCGGTAATGAGATGAAAAGAAATCCCATATAAAAGGGAATAGAATTTGGAGCAGGCAAAACAATAGCTAGCGCCTCTTTCTCGATTTTGAGAATATTTAAGCTGAGCAGCCGATAGGGCTTTGGAGATGTAGGCTACGGGGCGTTCCGTGCCATCTGGTAATTTATGAGACAGAACTGCCCCCACACCGTAATCGGATGCATCTGTGGCCAGTATCAAGGGGAGGTTTGGAGTGTATGGCATGAGGCATGCTGCGGACTTGAGCTGCTGTTTAAGGGTGTAGGAATGCGGTCTCGCAAGCTGGGTCCAACGGAACGGGACATTCTTGTGACAGAGGTGGTACAGGGGTGCTGCCACTTGTGCTGCTGAGGGTATAAATTTTCTGTAGTATGAAATCTTGCCTAAAAAAGATTTCAACTGATGTAGATCCTGAGGCCGAGGTAAGTTGGAAATAGCGTCCACATAGGAAAATGCTGGGGAAATGCCTTCCTGAGCGATGATGTGACCCAGGTAGGAAATGGATTGTTGAAAAAATGACACTTGGAAAGGTTGCATTTCAATCCTGCTGCACGGAGGCGGAGGAAGAGTAGGCGGAGGTTGGTCATGTGTTCGGCAGCGGAGGGTCCCGTGACGACTATATCGTCGAGATAGTTGATGCATCCCGGAATATCCTGGAGAAGTTGTTCGAGATACCGTTGAAAAATCGCTGGAGCACTGGCCAAGCCGAACATGAGCCGGTTGAGTTGGAAGAGGCCAGAGGGAGTGTTGATGACTGTGTATTGTCGGGACTGGATATCCAAAGGGATTTGAAGGTATGCTTCTGCCAGGTCAATTTTTGTAAAGTAGGTACCTCCTGCTAGTTTACGGAAGAGGTCGTCCGGTCTCGGAAGTGGATAGTCGTCTACCAGCAGATGCGGGTTGACGGTGGTCTTAAAGTCACCACAGAGACGTAAGCGGCGTCCTGGCTTCTGAACTATGACCAACGGCGTGGCCCAGGGGCTGAACCGCACCGGCTGGAGGATCCCTTCGTCTTGGAGACGTTGAAGTTCTTCCTGAAGTGGTTGTTTGAAGCGCTTACGGGTACCTGGCGTGCCCGGAAGTATCGAGGCCGTACGTCCGGCCGGAGTTGGAGTGATGCTACGAAGTCCTTTGCACAGCCGACGCCTGGTGAGAACAGGTCCTGAAACTCGGTGCAAAGGGCGTCCACTTCAGGAAAAGGAACATGCTGAGATACGAGGTGTATGTTATCCTCAATTGAAAATCCGAATAAGCGGAAAGCGTCCAGTCCAAATAAGTCTGCTGTGAGAGAACTGTTAACTACTAAAAAGGGGACTGAACGATGTACAGACTTATACATGACGTTTGCTGTGAATTGTCCCAGGAGTGCTATTTCCTGTTTGTTGTATGTCAGGAGGCGCTTGGGGGCCGGCGAGAGGGGGGGCGAGCCAATTTGCACATAAGTAGTATAATTAAGCAATGAGACTGCTGCTCCTGTGTCGACTTGTAGGCGCAGGGGCTTGCCATTGACCGTAACGTCAATAAAAAGTTTGGATGCTGTGGAAGTGTCTACCTGATTGATATCCATAGGTGCGCCGCTCAACCTGTCTTGGTAAGACCCTGGGCGGCGAGAGCCGGGATTGGCATTGGTGGTGTTGGTGCGGCAGACGGACGCCAGGTGTCCTTCCTTGCCGCAACGTGAGCATTCAGCCCAACGATCCGGACAATTTTCCCTCTCATGTGCTGAATAACAGGCGGGGCAGGAGGGTAGGCGGAGCGGGCTGCGGCGTCGGCGCTGCGGGATCCGCTGCTGCTGCCGAGACTTGGTGCCCCTGCCGGAACGGGCCGGTTCGATGTCCTTCTGAGGAAGCGGTCCCCGGTTGTGGTGTCGGGAAGGAGCGCGACTGGGAGCTCTGGATGGCGGCGACGTCCTGTGTGTCCTCTACGTCGGTTCGGATTGCGGCCACATCCGCCCAGGGACTCCAGGCGGCGATCTGCGGCTGTAGATATTTCGAATTTGTAGGCAAGTCGATGACCTGCTCCAGGGATGGGTCCTCTAACTTGAGGGCGTCATGCCGGAGTGCGGCATCTGGTGCAGCCTGTATGATGTGATCACGCACCATGTCGTCGGCGTAGGATTCGTGGGAACAACGAGTTTGAAACTTACATTTTCTGCTAAGGCCTTGGAGTTCGGCCGCCCACTGGCGATACGTCTGATCGGGCTTCTTCCGGCATTGATAGAATTCGACGCGGGCCGCGACGACATGGTACCGGCGTCTGTAGTATGCATTCAGTGTCGTACAGATGGTCGTGAAGGTGAGGGTGTCGGGGTCTTGTGGCTGAAGTTTGGTGAGCAAGACATACATCTTCGATTGGTTCCAGGAAAGGAAATATGCACGTTGGTCTTCTTCTTTGGTATGTGATGAATTGCGAAGTGTTGTTTTATGCGCTTCTCGTAGGTCTCCCATTCCTCGACGTCGTCGTTAAATGCTGGGAACGGAGGCGGGGCCGTGGGTTGGCGGAGATTCCTGACTTCCGCAATCAGTTGTCTCTGAGATTCGAAGAACTGATGTAGAAGTCCTTGGAGGAACTGTTGCCATTCCGTAGGTGCTGCTGGCGTAGCCATGATGGTCGAGAGTTCTTATCCCAACCTTGTCGCCACTGAAGTGAACTACACTTAATGGTTCCTTGAGGTTTATTTCTATGTACACAAAACAACTGGTAACAATAACAAATGTGGTACAGTTAGCGGATGACCGTCGAGAAATTTAGCCTGGTCCTGATCCGGGGTAGAGAGAGACGGCTTCTACTTCTCGCGAACTTCCGGTGGTCTTCTGTAGTTGAAGTTGGTTCCGCGGTCAGGCCGGAACTGGCGGTGGAGCGGCCGGCTACGCTTATATAGGCGGCCTGGCGCAGGAATTCCGTTGTGTGGTAGTACGGCGACCTCTGTAAGAAATAGTCCCACTTAGCTTCTAGATGGTTCTATTTGTTTTCCTGGTTTTGTTTTGATGCCTCTGCGCCTGTTTGGAGTCGTATATGTATCCCGGCGTGCAGGCGCGTTGTGTGTGAGGTCTGCCTGGCAGGGGCCTTTACTGGCAGACTGAACAATTTCCTACTACTTTTGTACTAAAATGTTCTTACTAAACTCAAAACTTAGCGAACTGCATTTCCTCTAAATTTAGCAAAGTTTTACATTTTTCCTAAAAGTCACTACAAATGACCTGGAACGACTGTGCAAATAATTGGTATACATGTATTGCTGTAAGGAATAATATATATATATATATATATATGTGTGTGTGTGTGTGTGTGTGTTTGTGTGTGTGTGCTGTGCGTTGATTACTGATTGTCAAATCAAATCATCGTTATAGCACTGTTGGCCGGGAGGTACCGAAGGATTCTTCGGCCTCGAGGTGACAGGGTTATCGATTCACCAAGCAATGTTCCCCATGTCTTAGCTATTTAACGCAACCCGGTAACCTTATTGCGTATACAGGACCTAAAGCTTAACGGATGCGTTCTTTTGTACTTTACATTACATAACAAGCTGTGCCAGAGATGAAAATCGGGTTAAGGGCCTTTGAAATCACAGCAGAAACATATATTTGAACCGGGGATCATTCGATATCAGTCTAACGCCCTAACCATTCAGCCACAAGTCTGCTCTATTGCTGATGGTATTTATACGAGTTGGGAAAATTGGTTTTAGCCTAATGTTATGGCACAGTAAGTCAAAATACAGTCATAAGAAAGTAATAATAAGTCTAAAGTTGATCTTAAATCAGTTACGTTTGGATTCTCCGAGCCGATCAGTGTTCTGATCTGGTAGTGTGCCTCATTCATCCATTGCAGCAGGAGCAACTTCTTCGAGGTAGATAGAACGCTTCCTCTCCTCTATCTTCTTCCGTCTCAGGAATGTTTGCACAAGGCAGGCCAGAGAAATTTTTGTATGCAGAACAATGTGGGTCCGATTTGCGACTGCTGCATGATGCAGTGCTATCTTTTTTGAGGAACGTGATACAAACTTCAAGATAAACTCAGGTGCAGCGTCATTCATCATTGTGACTGGAATTAGACTGGATGAGCCTCTATCCGCTTAGCAAAGGGTACTTTTCTCAATTCACCCATGCTTGTACTTGGTTGGACTAGCGTAATGAGTGAAACCATACTGCATCTGGTCTTCGTGGCAACTGTGATAGACTGAATAATTTTTTTGTAAACATTTGGTATCTGAGCCAGTCCAGCGTCCCACAATCAACTTTGTCGTACAGTGGCTACATGGACTGTTTTCCTGCCTGTTCTATTGAGTATCCAATGGCTTAACGTACTAACCGTAATTATTCTTCTGCCAATATCCATCCACTTTAACTTTAAGTAAAGCTGAAGATTAAGTGGTTGGTAATCAAAACACGTTGCGCTATAGTAGATTCTGAATAAATATTTTGTCTCCAGTCTTAAAGATGGTTGAATCCTGCTATAGGAGGTATATTAGACCGGAATAAGGAGGTACTACAGCAATATATATAGTGCACGCCATGGTGGAAGTATCCCTGTAAACACACATTTTTAACCTTTCTTGTACCCATCTAATTTTTATATCCACGAATGTTAATTTTAAATTGTTTCAGCGTTTTTGGTAAAATATTCATCATTTCCCTTGGTAATTTATTCCAATGTATTATCGCCTTAGCGACGAAAGAAAATTTTTTCCAAATCCTTATGGTCACGATCATCTCTCTCCGTCCACGCACCATATTTAATTCTTTCACATATATCTTTCCACGACTCATCACCATTATACGACTTGTACACTCTCACAATTCTCTTCAGTTTTCTCGTTTCTTCCATCGAATCCCATTTCTGCATTAATTTCCAGAGCCAATTCTACAGCCCTCCTTTGCACCCACTCCAACTCTTATATTTCATACCCAGTTTCCTTACTCCATTAGGTCTATGTTGTTATAGGTATGTAGACGACTGCAGTATTGTCAAGGGTAGTATGCTGATATCTGATATGTAGATTAAGGAAGGTAGAATATGAACCCAGTACCAGTCCATTTAGACCCACTCTTTAGAAAGACTCCGTATGGCGCAAAGTCTTACGTCCTCATCCCACAGACTAATCATCATTAACACAGTGTAGCATACCATCAATGCGGAGAGGTGGGATTTTAACCCCGAAAATTGGTATACAATCCCATTATTAGGAGTTGTGCATCAAACTTCTCTTACCAGGCTATTTAAGTCCCAAATGAGAAAAGTTACATTTAATCGTTTCGTGTGTCAGACAGCATCACGCAACAACCCCATCCAAAGAGGCGTGTTCTGACTTGGAGCTTGCTAGGAGCAATACAAGTTTTCTGAAGAAGTGGGCTATGCGATAACCGAAGTGTCGCTTTCCGCGGTTGCTCTTAGTACAGTTCAGAGCAAGTGTGTTGGTAACAAAGCGCCCTATGCAGGCTGTGTGGCGACAGATGGCGGTGGTTTCTCCGCTCAGGCTTTCTCCCTGTCTCACGGCTCGTCACGCCGGACAGCGCACGCTCTGAATAGAAATCTCCGCCATGCGGCACTCTGTCATTGCGTCACGACCGGCGTCTGGGTTCACGGTCGTCTTAACTGTAACTGCGGACCTCACGCGCATAGTTATGTGACTCTTCCTACTATATTCCACACGATACCTTCCACTTTTAAAGCAATAACACCGCGACGTGCCACGGATTCCTACTGAAATCCCGGTCATGCAGCACCGTCTATCACTATTGGGCGGTTGTGCGTTTTTTCGGAATTCCGCCCCCCCCCCTTCCCCACTGGTGAGACTTCGTGAGATCTAGACTAAAATAACGTGAGATTTTGACGGAGATCCTCCCCTCCCCCCCCCCCTCTACTAATCGACCTCGTAACCTTTTGCGACCTTTTTTCTCTTTTTTTAGGTCTTATGCTCGGTTATACCCCTCCCTTTTGGACGAAATACCCCCCTTAAAATCGACTTTCGCGTCATTTGCAGACATTTTTTTTAGTTCTACAAAAATTTCGAAACCTCACGTGAGATTTCCGTTGACCCCCCTCCCCTTTGGTGAGGCTTTGTGAGGTTTCGACGGACCCCTCCCCCCTATTTCATGTAATTAATGAACGCCTCAAAAGACATAGGGACATCGAGTGGGTTTTGTCCTCTCCTCCTCAAAAACACAGTAATGCAAATTGCAGCTCCTTAAAGTTTACACTGTCCACAGTTGACAACAATTAATATTCCTTCTCCGTAGCCAGGCAGAGGCGAACTGTGCGCCAAATTGAAACTCTATTTGTTGTGTTGCTGGACTGCCCTTTGTGGTTTCCCAGCTATGTTTAAAGTTGTTTGTTATTTAATAGCACCCGCCAGTGTGGCTCAGCGCGCTGGGGCGCCGCTCGTTGGATTGGGGAGGTACAAAGGGACCGGGCACGAGCCCAGGGACTCGCGTACTGCCCGTCCTCACTGCGATTTTTAGGCGGTTTTTCACAGCCATCAAGGAGAATGCTGGAACGGCCTCCAATCTCCGCCTCATAAACTACGTATTTTACAGAAAGAAAAAATACAGATATCACACATAAAACATAGTTACACGTTTAACAGACAGGTGGCATCACTTCACTTCTCTGATTAGTACTTAGTACGGCCTGGTAGTAGGTACAAAATGCTTGTCGTCAACAAGGGCATGCGGCCGTAAAACCAAACCTCCAAATTTGACCGTGCCAACGATGAGTAAAATTCATCGAAGGCAGTCGACCTCAAAATATTTGTAAAAGGTGTTGAAGAAGAAGTTCTCCGTCGCTTTTTCGTCAACTTGCATACTGTCGTCAGTAATTTTTAACATTTGGCACGAATTATATAATGAGTCAAAAATGTAAGTACTATTCAAAATATTTAACGAGTAACGAAATAATACATCCATGTAAACAACACTCAGTAGCACCTACTGATGAACCAGAACAAATACATGGAAGTAAAAAAATAATTACTCTTATTCGTTTTTGCTAGAAGCGTAAATATGATTCATATTTATTCACACACACGTTTCTGTATTTATTGAAGACTCCTGTAATTTTGACAAAATGCAGGCTCAATAAAACTGTAGCTTCATTTGAATTATAGTACCGCAACAGCAACCAGCAATCAAATTAAGACCAACGCAAATTGAAGACACGGCTATTTTCAACAAATTTGGGTCCATTGTTATTTGTTACTATTTCACACGTGGCTGCCGTATGAGTAATTAGAATCTTGCTTTACTACTTTGCCGGCGTCACAAAATTATGGCCAATTATTGGATCTTCCTTGCTTATTGCTTTTCGTCTGATCAATGTAAATGTCATTAGAGGCCGATAAGAAATGGGGCAAGGAAGAAGAAGGAATTGAGCCATGAAGTTTTTGAAGCAACAATCCCGGCATTAAGTGGAGTTATTTGCATTTATAGGTTTTATTTTTTGGGCTTGAGCCTGTAGAGGAAAGTTTGGGAGAGGGACAAGGAACGGGAAGGAATTAAGCCATTGCCTTCTTAAGTAACCATCCCAACATTCGCTTGGAGTGGTTTCAGGAAACTATGGAAAACCGAAATCTCGACGGTTAGGCAGGGATTTGAACCCGCATACTCCCGAATGGGAGGCCTAAGTGTTACCGCTTGCACACCACGCTTGGTCACTTACAAGGTTTAAAAACTCAATATTTGATACTTGCAGCAAAAACCAGTAGATTAGGGTTACATGGTATATTTGTTTCTTTCTGATCAGATTTTAAATTCCTGCTCGTGGTAATAAACGGCTCAAATTTTGTGCCAGACACTAACTTTTAAAACTGTAGAAACTCTGTCAAACTCTGTTCTGTAGTTTTTAAGTCGTATCTGACTATGGAGAGAATAAATTAGGTCATGTAGCGTCATAAGACTTCAGATTGTAAGTCAGACCGCAAGCTGTAACACTGTGAAAACCGCAGCAGAATTTGTTCAATAATACGATACAACTCCCTAACAGTTACTTGTCAGGATTTTAGAAAAATGTCAATTTGGCTCGCAGTCCACCTCTGTTGTGGCCATGTGTTATAACGCAGACGTTCCTAACCGTGTGAAAGCGACCTACAGTTTAACGGGGAATTCGAATCACGGGGAGTTATTACCACACTTGATGCACACGAAGAAAAGATTCGCAGAGGTGAAGAATAGGTTGGGAATCTTTTATAATTCTGTCCGTATTGCAAGCGTGGACCTCTTGATATCGAGAGATGCCTTATCACTGAGCCATGGCTATACGTTTTAACGGCTAACTTACTAACAAATGAAAAATAAATTTCTTTCAACAACTAGCGACCAGATGCTTGAAAGATTACACAATTTTCTAGAGAGTACTGATCAAGCTCTTTTGTTTAATTCGGTTTTTAATCCGCTTTCTCCTTGCAGTTATGTACAACTTGCGTGGTATAAAGAATGAATATGTACAAAACTTATGAATAACGCAACCAATAAACATGACTAAATAACTCATGTCCTTCAAAGTACCAGATACTTTTGTAAGAGGTTCTATCAACTATGAACGCTAGTATTTTTTTGAAGCGCTTTATTGAATTAAAAGATAAAAACCAAATACAAAACTATTTTTCTACTTGTCTCCATAATTTTGGAAAACCTCAAAAAAGAAGGAAGTTCTCAAGTACACTTGGATGAATTTTTTTAAATGTATGTGCACAGATTATTCCGTAATTACAAAATCTAATTATGTGAAATTTTGTTTAGTGGAATGCGAATACACTCAAACTGATCCTATTTAAATTCCATCACAATTATATAAACCTAATTTTTTTATGCATGTACACAAATTACTCCGAATTAATGCTATATATTTGCATGGGTATTTTTGATTTTCAAGAGCCTTCTCTGTAATTGGTCCCCTATGTTTTTCACCATGGAAAATTCAAGCAAAATAAAGATTGTACTACTTGTAAACCGTTCACTCGGAAATTCCACGAATGGTTACGATGGTGTAGATGTTTTTTGCATTTCGCTTCTCTTAGGCCATACAGCCAGTTGAATTGTTTCTGATCATCCAGATCCAGTGTTTTCAGTTTCTGTATTGTATATTATTTTGCAAGTAACTCTAGACACCACAAGACGGACTCGACATGTACACCCACATAACACACACACTAAACACCCATGCCCTCGGCTGGACTCAAACCGGCGAGCATCGGCACTTGGAATTAGCACTCCAGTCCCTACCGAGGCCAGCTTTTCTCAGTTGAAATAGGATGCTACCTAACTAGTCGCATTTAAATAATTATGGTTAAAGTCAGATTTCTTTGCGTAAGCATAAATGAGCAGACTATGAAATTAGAACTTTGTGAGATTCCGTTGAATGGATCATGGTTATTAATAAAAGAAATGAGGTAACTTATTATTTTTTTTAACTACCGGTGATAGTGCTAATGAAATTTCAGACCGATACCTCCAACACTTCATGATGAATTAAAGCACGTAAGGCTTTTTCCTTGTATCTTTCGAAGTGCCTCATATCCTCTTGAGACTTGTCACTAATTAAATTAGTTTCAGTCACCTAAAAGTGTTAATGCTCTGGTGAAAGCAGCAAGCGAATCTCATTTGCCAGTACGCTGGTCTCGTTAATAGAATTCAAATACTGAAAAACTGATAATTTTCATTGCAAGATGAAATTCGTACTGGCGTTCTGTTCCATTTAGCATACTATCAAATAGTTCGCTGGTGAGGTTTTTTTTCTTTTTTACTTATGGATTTATGCCTCGTCAACGTCGAGGTCATTAGAGGCGGGATGGGACTGGTGACAAAGAACAGGAAGGAATTCGGCCATGACCATTTGAAGGAAGCATCCCGTCATTCGCCTGGAGTGATTGGGGGAAACCATGGAAAACCCAAATTGGGATGCCCGGACGAGGATTCGAACCGGCGTCCTCCCGAATGCGAGGTGGATGAGGATGTCAGGTTTTGTAAGGTAGCTTAAGTGACGGAAAGATGACACTAACCACAGATTCTCAATTTTGTCGAGGTAATGGAAGTAAATGCAGACCCCTACCTGCACCATGCCTAACCTGAAGCTTCAATCATCTATACAGTGACAGCCCTTACCTTGCTTGGACGTGTAGCGTGAGGAATTATGTGACATCTTATTTGTGCTATAACCACAAGCAAAGAAATATTGCTAGTTGGCGATCACTTATGCCCTTTCGTCATGGTAGTATACGCGGAGACGAGCAGTATGGGTCTACATGTCAGCGCCTTTCCCTGGTGAGGCAACCGCATCGCGGCTCATCCTAGACCCAGATCCGCTAACACTCAGCAGCTGAGCGAATCGGCTACATCAATCAACTAGTCGACAGGTAAACCTCTTCGCGTACAAGTTTCGTTACCGTTCATAGCGTAAAAAAAATTTCAAAGGATGCACGTATGGCTGCATTTAACTCATTCAAATACATCTAAGTCTGCACATAAACAATAATTACCGTTGTAATGTAATACACGAGGAGTTGTAACTAATATGCAAGGAATGTTTGATTTACTTCTTCGTACCGTTCTCAAACCGTTCTCATGCTATGGTGTACGTACGTTTACTTTCTCTGGATGAGAAGAAAATGCAGGCTAGCTTCTATCGAAAAAGGATATCAGAAAAACTGAACGTGGCAGCGACATTAATACTTTCTAACTTTTACTACCCGATTAATGGTAAATATTATCGTTTGGTAACAACTCTTGGAACGCATTGTATGTATGGAAATCTGTACGGATTGCTTCTTGAGATAAATTCTCTAGCAACTTTCCGGTATGCTCCTCTTAAAGAAACTAAACGAAGTTAATATGAAAATTTCTCAACTTCGACCGCAGTTACTTCTGTACGTTGTCCTATTTTGCAGCCATAATATCATAATAAAGTACAAGATTAAATTTTTTAATGATACAATATTTCGTATTGTTGACTGGCTGAACCACTATCCATGCCTGTGATCTAGGAACTAAAAACTCTTATACACCAGTTTTCCTACCTAAAAGTAACTTCAGTTATTACACTGACAACCAGCAGAATTATTATACAAAACCAACGAAACATATAGTATACTTGCATTCGAAACACGATTATAAACGCCTGATTTGAACTGCATTAAAAAGTTTACAAGAAACTGCTGTTTATAAATATTTCACTTCACGTCTAATCAGTAATTACAAATTACTGTACTGAAGAATAATTTCTACTAAGCAATATGCCTAATCTACTGATGTTGCAGCTGGGTACGGAGTGTAGCCTGTTAATAATACTGAAAAGTGCATGCATACCTGGTATTCAGGTGTATATTTACCTCTTCTTAGTAACGTCCCAGAGGATGAACTGGAGAGGCTTCTAATTACCTTCAAAATTGTGAGGTGTTTGTATTGTTTTAAGTATGGAAGACTGTTACGGTTTGTATGCTGGGTGCAAAGTGTTTTTTGTATTGTGGATGAGAGATTAAAGCAGGGTGAAACCCGAAGTGGGCCTATTCAGGCCTACCATTTCGAAAGACATTAATGAATCAGTCGGGCGCATCACCATCAGCAGTGTCACTGCGGAGTGGTTGGGGATTTAACTCAAGACTTCGGTACACAATCTAGTGATCAGGAGACCACCACTTCTCCTACCTGTAGGCTAAGTCCACAACCAGCACTCGAACAAGTTAGTCCTATGTTACGCACCGTACATCACCTTGGTGCACAACGAACAAAGCCAATTATTATTGTAGTTTTCGTTCAATTTTTGTATTAGTTTCAGATACCGCGATAGAAAATTTCCTTTTTTTTTACTTATGGCTTTACGTCTCGTCGACGTCGAGGTCATTAGAGGCGGGAGAGGACTGAGGACTAGGAACGGGAAGGAATTCGGCCATGGCCTTTTTGAAGGTAGCATCCCGGTATTCGCTTGGAGTGATTTGGGGAAACCATGGAAAACCCAAATCGGGATGCCCGGACGGGGATTCCAACCTGCGTCCTCCCGAATGCGAGCCCAGAGCGTTAACCGCTCACCCACAATGCTCGGTTGGAAAAAAAAAGTCCGACAGCGCACCTGCAGATTCAGAAACACAAAAAATCTTAACTTAGTCCACAACCCGAAAGTTGTTTGGATCCTCCCGAAGGAGGCATACTAAGCCATTGTATCAGAGGTAGGACGGCCAGTTCCTTTCCTTTGGGACCTATAGTTTAACGTGGAATTCGAACCACTGAGCGTCCTGGCATAGTTCATATGATAACAACTCTCAAAATTCCTGCGCCTTCCAGGATTCGCACCCGGGACCGGAGCAGCGATCATTTTGAAAGCAGGCGCCTTAACCACTGAGCTACCAGACCGCTCTCCGAAACCCAAAGACAACTAAAATTTTTCAGGACTGCAGAACTCGATTTATCATATCATTTATAGATGTCGCAAAAATTCTATTTTATCTAAGTTTGATGTGTGTTTGGCTCCGTTACCTGCCACTACTCTGTTGAAATGAGGAGAATGCATTTCAGTTTAATACGCAAGAGGCAACAATATTTTTCGAACCTTCACTTCATCATTGTAATTACTTTGGAAATTTTCCAGTCCCTCCTATTCTTGTAATCTAAGCTTCGTCAACAATTGAAATATTCAATCGCACCTGACTATATCATTACTTGACAAGTCTATCATTTGATACAAGTAATTCAATGTAAAATATATGTTACAGTGGTCATAAATTATGTTATTATGATACACAGGATTACAGAATGTAGTAAGGAACTTCAGTTTATGGAGGAATGGTCACAAAAGTTTTAGTGATATATCGTTTTCCCTAGCTTGTGTGACCGTGTGTAGCCGAGACTCATTAATTTTTAGACCATCCTTGGAGCAGACTAGCAGTATGCCAATGCTTTTGTTTAGTGTTATGGCTATACGAAATAGAAATCGATTCATTTTTGGAATATGGCACATCCTTTTGAAATTATATTCATTGCGTAAACATAAAAGGTTGCTGCGATGACCGTGTGTGTGACTGATTCATACTGTCGTGTTGCTAATCCGGTGAACGGCTGAGTGAAATCTCGCTACTTATTAGAGGGACTTCTTCTGAGCCTTTCACCGATCAGTGTTCTGCTTTAATTAACTACATAGAAGGTAAATGCGGACCAAACAGTATAATGATACTCCGTTTCAACCGTCGTGGAAAAGGAACTTCCTGTACTTTCACCGTAGAAAATCGGTCCACTTAAAAACGGTGACTACGTATTGTATAACGTCAGTAATTTGTTAATTTATTTATCACTCACCGTGAATTAGTTATTGCTGATGACAATGCGCTGCACTTGTTACAGAATTACTTATGAATTGCTCTAGAAATTGATACGCTGAAACTCTCTTAGGCGTCGTTTCCACTTGAGCACTCTCAGGCGACTGAGCCGCTCATTCTTTTGAGTGCTATCGTTTGCGCGTGCTCAAGAAAAAGCAAATTTTGGTCGAACGAGCCTGCTGCCAGTGCTCAGAAAACGCTCGGTTATTGATGTGTCGTCACGTGAGCGTGCGGCAGCTGCGGCCTTTATTATTATCGATAAGATGTCAAAGGTGGATTAGAGAAAGTTATCGCCAACGAAGAAATTATCTTAAAAATTTAATTCACGAATTGACTTTTGAAGGAGATATTGAAGCTTTTCAAAACTCTATGAGAATGTCAAGGTTCGATTTCGAATATTACCAGCATTTAGTTGAACATAATATACAATATATATAAGCACTGTACGCCTATGCGTTAGGCGACCCCACCAGGAAATAAATTAATGATAATTTCCTGCCTTCAGGAGACTCCTATACATGCCTGCAGCATATGCCAAAGTACCCTACAGCATCAGCCGTTTTATACCTGTAGTCTGTGACAATATTGTTCAGTCACTCCAAAATTATATTTAGGTTGGTACCTATTTATTATTATTATTATAATAGACTTTTACTACCATTATATGTTCTAAGAGTCTCTTTTTTTATTTGCGTCATCAATATCACTGTTTAATACCTCACTGATTTCACGCCATGCATCCTCTCATTTACTTAGATTACAAATGTTGTTCGTATGAGCATTCCCATAATAACTTGATGATTACCGATTAATTGTTGTCAATCAAATATCGTTGTCCCTCATGCTCGCTCTCATTATAAAAACCACCAAACTAGCGTCCACACTGAGCGCCAAACACCCACTGGCTCGCCTTTGAGCAGTCCAAAATACCGACAGACGATCGGCTCGCCCTGAGCACGATCGCTGTTGTTCGTTGCGAGCGTACTCAGGCGTCCACACTTGATCGGCTCGCTTCACTGAACAGCTCCTTAGCCTGAGCGTGCTCAAGTGGATATGAGGCCATACTTCCAGTTGAATCTAAACAGTCATTGATTTTATCGTCAAAAGCTTACAAAATATAAGAGCGTGACTAAATACATGTTGAGTTACACATGTATACTTTCAAATTATGATACAACTTCAGTTGGTAGAGCATATGAATACGTACTAGAAGCCAGGGTTTTAAAAACGGATCGTGGTGTGAGAGTGGTAAAGCTTTGGCCTGGCATTAGAGAGGACGCTGGTTCGAATCCCCATCTGGCAATTCATATTTGGGTATCCCCAAATCACTCCAGGTGAATGCCGAGACGGTTCCTTCAAAAGGCTATAGCCAATCCCTTCCCGTTCCTTGCACCCTAGTCCTCGCTGTGGATGAGGATTAAAACCATCAGCATAATCTAGGGGTTAAAAACGTAATAATGCGGAGGATATTTCTTCCACTCCCAATCGGACCTAGTATTGAGGGGAAAGGTTTGATGTTTTTAAGGTAAAGCTATTCGATGTTGACGCTTACCATACCATCTTCATTCTAGAGCCGAAGTCATAGAGTGGAACTCCACTTTTCCGATCCTATGGAACACCTAACGAGACAACTGCCATACTGATAAATACAATTTTAAAAGAACTATCGCGATATAATATGTAGCGAAAGAGGAACACTGTGTTAAGGTTACGGAGGAGATGATCGTCATCATAGTAGGTGAGACGGTATATAAAAGGGGGGGGGGGGAATGCTAGAATTTTTTTTTGGAGCAACAGCTGTGATGTATTTTTTAAACAGTCTTCGTGCTGAAGAAGTGTCTTGACTTACTTTACTTTTTGCGTATGTTATTCTGTTTGTGCGCGACCATCCCTACGGTCGCCTCTATCCTAAACATTATTTTCACAGGAAAAATCCTTTGCCTTAGCATCCTCGGCAATAGTCAGTGCCACGAAAATTTCAGATTATTCCCGTATTCCTTTATCGTCTATTAAAACTAATTCAGATTTGTAACTGTTGTCTTATTGCTAGTATTTCACTACATCCATGAATAGACTCCATTTTTCTCATTGTTTTTAGTCTCGACCATATATTACGCTATCAAAAACTGTGAAAAAGGAAATCTGATTGAAATTTAATCTGATTTTATAAAATAACTCTCGTTAAATAAAAACAAGGTGTTACGTCCTCTACCATGACCAGCAGACTTATTTGACGCCTATTGAGACGCTATATTGGTCTAATAAAAATTGCAACTTCTACTAAACTAACGGTATTATCTTATTATTTTTAGTGAATTGACCCTATCTGATCACGTAAAGCCTTGATTGGTGGCTCATAATTAAGAATTTGTAGGATGTTTCAATGGGTAAAACAACCAGGCATTGTCAGTTCCTGGAGCAATGATGGAAGCTTAATTTTTATGATCTGCACGTTATGTTTTCTATGATATGTGAATCTTTCTTTGTGAGATGTGTAGCTTATGAGATAGGGACTGGGGACCGTCCCAATTTTCTCCTTGGTGACTTTCAGGACAGCAGGTATGTATTTGTATTTATCATTATTCTGGAAATAAATAAGTAAATAAATGGTATGAAAACAATGAAGAAATGCATTCATGTCCAAATTTAACGAAACGGATTTGTTGATTCTATGATTCAATCAATTATTTGTAAACTAGTTACAGCTGTGCCGAGACAAACCAGCGCAGCCAATAGTCTAGCCAGTACCAGTCCACTAGTTCGTTCGACCCAGTGGGCCCAACAGAAAGCTTTCGACTGCGGAACGATATTGCTACTGCTGTGGCCGCACCTTGAATTCCACAATCTTATTTGGTAGTCACACCTGGTCGTATCCAGATATCGTAACCTACCCGGAGGTATCGACAGAAAATTGCTACCGTTCACTGCCTTGTTGCATAATGGATTCATATCCCCTCCGGCTCGCCGGCATCTAGCCACGAATTTTTTCACGCCTGTTAGGCATGAATCTTATAAAAATTTTCTAACAAGATGTAAAAACCTATTCGATCCATTTAACTCTCATATTTGTTGGAAATCATAACATACAGTAGGATGTCAGGTCTAATTTCGTTTACCGTCTCCAGAACTTACATTCACTGGTCAGTGGTCGTTCACTGGTAAAGATATTGTCTATGTCCCACATGCTATCTCTCGTCTTTTTCACCTCGATGTATGTTTCTTGATATTTACTTTCATTAAATCTCATATTTATCCTATGGTCTTAAAAGGAAAGGTATTTGTTTCTTGGACAAAATAAGTGGTGTCTCGGCCTTGCTTATCCTGTTACGGTTCCACATTTCCATATATACGACGGTAGCGTGGCAAGTTCACAGAATGGCAATACCGATTATTCTCTTGTAACGATTAATACGTTCACATATCACTAAATTTCAATCATATTTCTTTTTTCGCAGTTTCCTATAACGTAATCTACGGTCGAAACAAAAAACAATGAAAAAACTAGAGCCTATTTATCGATCGAGTGAAATAACGGCAATAGAACAACAGTTGTAAATCTTAAACAGTATTAAAAGACGGTAAAGGAATACCGGGATAATCTGAAATATTCATGGCACTGTCTATTCCTGAGGATGCTAAGGCAAGTTACAAATCCTGAGTTTTTAGGGAAATTTTGTGATGGTCATACAGTACGAAAAACAGAATTTTCTTACGACATAAATTTTACGTTCACAGCAGTGTCTATCCCTGAGGATGCTAAGGCAAATTACAAATGCTGAGATTTCAGGAAAATTTTGTGATGGTCATACAGTACGAACAAAAAGAATTTTTTTACGACACAAATTTTACGTTTTCTTAAGACATTTTTCCACATTTATGTGCTAAGGAAATAAATTGTTACCTGAACAGTGCCAGTACAATTTTTATTGATGGTACGATGCCTTTCATATCTCATGTTATGATCAATAATCGCAATTTGTACTCTAAAATTGTGAATAGTTTTGTACATTGTTGGTTTTTTTCATTACTGTAAAGAATATAAATAAAACAATATGCTGTCGGAATTATAATTTGTAAGATGACTTTCGTATTAGAAAGTAAAAAAAATTGTTAACCAGTGCCTAGTATACATTCTTTTAGTGACTTATGCTGTACGTTAAGCACAATAAAATATTTATTTCCAGATTCCTTTTTTTTAACATGTGGCTTTACGCCTCGTCGACGTCGAGGTCATTAGAGGTGCGATGGGACTGGGGACAAGGAACGGGAAGCAATTCGCCCATGGCCTTTTTGTAGGAAGCATCCCGGCATTCGTCTGGAGTGATTTGGATGCCCGGAGTGGGATTCGAACCGGCGTCCTCCCAAATGCGAGGCCAGAGCGTTAACCACTCTCCCACCACGCTCGGTTTTCAGATTTCAACGGATTTCCAAAATATGTGGTCCACGAAAGTCGGTTCCAAAATTCATAGCGTGGTATTGGACAGTTTGTCTGTTTATGGGTGAGTGACTTAGCTTGATGGATACAATAACTAGAGTAATAAAATCAATAAATTTGAACCAAATTTATATTTAGCGTTCTGAAACTTCTGTTACAAATGCATCGCAGGCCATTTCTGTTTAAAATCGAACGAGAAGATGTGTAATTTAGGGAAATCATACTACAAAATCTGCTTTAGGGTAGAAGGCTCGTATATTTTTTTCTTATATCTTTTAAAAGATCAGCTCGTATTAGTAACATACAATATTTATAAAGCATAATTCTGAGGATCCACTACTGTAAAATTAGTTATTATTGTGAACAATAATTTGCTAAAAGTTATTAGGTCTTCTGTAAATCGAATAATTACCTATTCCGTCTCAAAATTTAGAGTTTACTGTGTGTAGCTCTCCTTTCAGTATAGATTTTTCTGGCTTCATCTAAGAACACTCATTTTTTTTAAATAAGAATTGTATCGAATTTAGTTCTGTCACATGTAAACATTTTTTTAACTGAATCACACATAGCTATAAATCTGCAGTTATGGCACAGAGATAACCTTTTAGAAAGGGATAATTTCAAAACTGATTAAGGCATACAGATATCGGAGAATTCTTTCAAACCTACCGTTTTTTATCGTGATTATTTTTCCGTTGACCTCCTACCTGGCTAAAAGCTGTGGTCTTGAAGTATCGTTTCTTAGCCTCCACTCTATGGCACAAGTAGATATTAATTAATTTACATATTTAAGTTCGAACAACAGCCCAATTGCAACAGAGACTAACTGGTATTGCCAGATATGTTTGCTTGGGCATTACGTCCTGTTGCAGTTGATATCTTTAAGGATAATCGAAGCGAAGGTGCTGAATCTTCACATCTGTCTGTACAGTATTAGCTTTGTGGAATCATAACCTGTGTTATTCCCTAGGTTTAAAGTTTACTTTTGTAAGGACAGAGTGGGAAGCATCCCATTGTTCATATAGATACACATTAAAAGCAGCTTAAAATTCTTAACCTTGTTAGAATCGACGCTTGATTTGAACCCAAGTCCGTTGCACGCTTTAACTCTCTATGTATGTTTTCGGTTATTGGAATAACAGAGTGAGACCTTACGAAATCCAGAATAATTTTACGATTTTACTTCGAACCGGAACATATGTAATAGTTTCATGACCCACACATTCTACAATTAATGGATGTTTCTCTGGAAGTGGAAATGCGACTAGAACGTGGTGGCTACAACACAACTTTAGTTTTGGTATGGAGAACGTGGAAGATTTTTTTTTTTTACTTATGGCTTTACGCCTCGTCGACATCGAAGTATTTAGAAGCGGGATGGAACAGAAGACAAGGAATGGGAATGAATTCGGTCATGGCCTTTTGAAGGAAGCATCCCGGCATTCGCCTGGAGTGATTTGCGGAAACCATGTCAAACCCAAATCTGGATGCCCGGACGGCGATTCGAACCGGCGTCCTGTCAAATGCGAGGTCAGAGCGTTAACCGTTAACCCACCACGCTCGGTATCGTGGAAGAGGAGAGCCGAGCTATGCCAAGCTTCTACGCCTTGGGATTTCATAGAAACATTATTTTCTCATCATTGCGAACTGGCTCAATCCATTTTAATAGTATAAAAAGCGGCTGAAGGTTTTACTTCTGATCATTTGACCATAACCTGAAGCATCTATTGCTTTCCATATCCATCTATTTCTCCGTATTAGGTTAGTCAGCCAGTCTTTGCCAGTTAAGGCAGTCAAGTTCTGCTGGAAGGTCACGGTTGGAGACAGTCTTTCCCTGTTGGCCTCCACTGATCACTGGCGGTTCACCTCAAAGGTACCGACACTACACATCGTTGAAAAAGATTCCACGCCGCGACGAATCCCAGTTTTAAGACTTCTTATACAAGATTGTAAGGTACTATGCCCCACTTATTTAAATGCACTCAGAGATATCCTTTTCGGGTGTTATTAGAGACAAAATTCATTTGCTTGACTGACAGAATTGAATCACAGCAGTATTAGATATGAGGTGCAGAATTCATGGGATTCAAAGTACATTTTGATTGTTTTTTAGTAGTTTTTCCACTATCGACGATATTATTATTGTCATGCTCCTATTTTTTGTCTAGAATAAATGTTTCTAAAATAGAATAATAAAGCCATGTAATTATCTAATATTGGCTGGCGGATATTGTTATAAAAACACGATTGTATTGATTTGCCGTGAAACCCTTCGTCCACACATTAAAACATAGCTTTCAGGGACATTCGCAACAACTTCCTTAAAAATGTAGTCTCTAAAACCTTTGGATAAAAAAGTGGCAGTTCAGGATCTTAATACAATTTTTACTAGAATATGTTCTGAAATCAATTTGAAGTGAAAATTATTTATTCATTTTTTTAATTTTAAGATTTTTACAATTTTTGTTAATAATGTATATAAGCTTAATAAGAGGACTACATAACTTTAGTAGTTTTTACGAAAGTTTAATCAAATTACAGTAAATTTTTACGTTAATTAGAAAAATATTAAATCGTCCACACACATTTTCATAACTGTGTGAAAATTATATAGAACTATGTAGAATTTATTATATAGAAAAAATGTAGAATTTTAAACTTTTATTTTTTCAACGTGTGATTTCAACAATACACTATAATTCTTCTTTGAGTTTATTGCGAGTACAATAAGCGGTATAAATAGACCACGCTAAGTGACGTCATACACAGAGGCTGGAGGGGATGTGTGTTTTACCCTTCGATAAACTTTTAAAGCGGTTAAAAATGTAGTTATTATTATTTTATCTCATTTTAGCTATAAAATTTGAAGATTGTAACTTCTCGTCAAATTTTTATAAATGATCCACCCTAAACTAAGCAGAATGCTTAGAATAGTTCACATCAAAATTATTCACTTAATTTTTCTTACCTAGCTGTTTCCATATAAGATTAGGTTATATGCAAAGCTTAACCTAAGTGATTACTCCAATACAGTGGATTTCCGAAATAGTAGTGAACTGAAGATACATCCGTCCGTATTTTTTATACAATGACTTCAACGCATACGTGACTTGATACGTTCATTTTGTATGCGGTAACTTATGTCATAAGCAGAACTGTATTTCATACCAGTCGAACTAATGTGGAGTGAAAGTGGAACTCTGCAGTGCTGCGAAACAAGATCTGAGCCAGAGATGCTGATTAACAAACATAATTTACCATTACTCCACGTTAGTAAATCTGGATAAATCTTTGAGTTTAAACGATCGGAAGACTTTCTCTGGAACGTGTGTAAGTGTCTCAAAAGAATATTATTGATTTCCTTCCTTTTATTTGTTTCCTCATTTCTTCTTCTTCTTCTACTGTCGATGACAGCATCAAATAGCTGTTTTAAATGCTGTCCTCGTGCAAGTTTGGATAGAAGTTGCCTTCTGTTACCGGGCAACGCCGGCCGTTGCAAATATTACCTCCCTTGCGTAGCACCTCGAAAATCCAATTCATAAAGCAAAATAAAAATCGTTATGCTGGTCTGTCAAATTCCCTTCTGATATGATATTTATTAGTACCAATCAGGGAAATATTTATAAGGATCGTAGTGAATTGTTGGGCGGATGTATGGTAGGTATTTTGTATTACGCCCGGTGCAATCGAAACTCAAAATCGATTTACTTAAACATTATCTGACATACAATCTGCCAATAATGTTTTTGGCTAAGTTTCAGGATGATTAAAATATTTTGCATCAAGTTTGTGTGCAAACGAAGCTGAAACTTGATTTACTCAATATCTGACAATTAATGCACAAGTACATTCTGTGCGAAATGTCTATAATTTCCAGCTCAAACGAGCACTCAGAAATCATTGGGGGTTATTTTTTTCCCCTTAATATCACCCGGGTGTTGAATGAGAATAACGCGCTTTCACCGAGTGCGCATGCGTCTCTGTTTTCAGCATGGTTTGCACGCTTTTAGTCACCATTTGCAGCCGTATCGTCTGTCTGCGTGCTGAGCTGTAGAAGTTCATAATGTTTCAGAAAATTGATTCGCCCGCCAACTGTGAGATACGATCTGTAATTCGATTCTTGAGTGCAAGGATTTCGGCAGCAGCGGAAATTCACCGTCAGATTTATGAAGCGCACGGAGATAATGCTAAAAGAGATAGCAATGTCCGAAAGTAAATGAGAACGGCAAGAACTAATGTGCATGAAGAGCCACGCCCTGGTCAACCTTCTTCTATTTCTGACGATTTGGTTCATTACGAGGATAACAGCATTCGAGAAGACCGACGATTCACGATTATCATTTAGTTTTCCATACGTTTCTAGATATGTTTTGTGCACCATTGTTTCAGAAAAACTGAATGATAGAAAATTGTGTTGTACCTGCACATATTTCACGAACACAAGGTTTTATCAGGACTTTTGAATGGGAACAACTGGATCATCCACTTTACAGTCCAGACCTTGCACTCAGAGATTTTCACCTGTTACAGAACTTGATGGGCAACGGTTCAACGATGTCGAAGAAGTGACAACTGCCGCCATGGATTTCGCTTCTTTGCGGCGGAATTCAAAAACTTGTTCAACACTATTACAAATGTTTGAACAATAGTGAAAATTATGTAGAAAAGTAGATGAAAGTATGTGGAATATGGAAATAAAGATATTTAACGATGTTTACAGTATTTTTCTTCGTCTTAAAAACAGTCCTCATTTGAAAATAACACTCGTGTATATAAAATATCAACTGCATAGAAGTACCGACTCGGCACATATCATGTAGGTGAACAAAAGTCTGTGATACATTTTTGGGTAAATAATGTCCTCTGTTGTGCTGCGAGTGTGCTTTCAGAAGAACAAAAGAGCAACGCCGCGAAACTGGAGCCGACCTGGGCTGGGCTGGGCCGGGCAGCCAAGGTGAACCGGCGCAAAGCGAGCAACCTTCCTGTCACCTTCACCGCGCAGGTACAGTCGATTAACGGGGTCGTATACAGCAACCTGCACATCAAAAAGATCTGTCCGAGCCGTCACACTGGCCTCTCACGGAACAAATATTGTCCGTCAACATAAATTTTACAATCTAACTGGATTGCGAAATAAAGTTTTAGACCGGAAAGCCGTGTATGGCCTACATGGAAAGGAAGGGAAACTCCTCATTTCTTCCATCACAACACAATATATTTGATACAATTAGTGACACGTTCTGGCAGATACTACAGCCAGTTCTTGGGAAGGAAGGGAAACTCCTCATTTCTTCCATCACAATACAATATATTTGATACAATTAGTGACACGTTCTGGCAGATACTACAGCCAGTTCTTGGGAAGGAAGGGAAACTCCTCATTTCTTCCATCACAATACAATATATTTGATACAATTAGTGACACGTTCTGGCAGATACTACAGCCCGTTCTTGGGAAGGAAGGGAAACTCCTCATTTCTTCCATTACAACACAATATATTTGATACGATTACTAACACGTTCTGGCAGATACTACAGCCAGTTCTTGGGAAGGAAGGGAAACTCCTCATTTCTTCCATCACAATACAATATATTTGATACAATTAGTGACACGTTCTGGCAGATACTACAGCCAGTTCTTGGGAAGGAAGGGAAACTCCTCATTTCTTCCATCACAATACAATATATTTGATACAATTAGTGACACGTTCTGGCAGATACTACAGCCAGTTCTTGGGAAGGAAGGGAAACTCCTCATTTCTTCCATCACAATACAATATATTTGATACAATTAGTGACACGTTCTGGCAGATACTACAGCCAGTTCTTGGGAAGGAAGGGAAACTCCTCATTTCTTCCATCACAATACAATATATTTGATACAATTAGTGACACGTTCTGGCAGATACTACAGCCCGTTCTTGGGAAGGAAGGGAAACTCCTCATTTCTTCCATTACAACACAATATATTTGATACGATTACTAACACGTTCTGGCAGATACTATAGCCCGTTCATGGAAAGGAAGGGAAACTCCTCATTTCTTCCATTACAATACAATATATTTGATACGATTAGTAACACGTTCTGGCAGATACTATAGCCCGTTCATGGAAAGGAAGGGAAACTCCTCATTTCTTCCATCACAATAAAATATATTTGATACAATTAGTAACACTTTCCGGCAGATACTACAGCCCGTTCTTGGGAAGGAAGGGAAACTCCTCATTTCTTCCATCACAATACAATATATTTGATACAATTAGTAATACTTTCCGGCAGATACTATAGTCCGCTCAGTTAACAGAGGCGGTTCATGGTCAGTGTCCTCTATCCCTTCTCCGTTGTCCTTTCTCCTACATGCGACGGGGAAATTAGTCACTCAGCTTCTTGGACGCAGCTTTCAGTTAGGAGATGTAGTAAGGGTATGATGAGGTGAGTAACGGGGCGGGGAGAAGATGACCCTGAGCCGCCAGTACTGAGTGAGCAGGGTAGCAGGTTGAAAAGGAAAGGGGAGCCTTTCAGTATCTTAAGGTAAACGAAAAATCTTTGGCTGTATTAGTTTATAGAGAAAACAAAGTATATTATTCGAAACAATTCTAATGCTAAACGCTTTCGATACCATTTCAGTTCTGCTAGTCAAAACCAGCATACAGTGCTTCGAGCAGCATTTTATGATGAAATGGTACAATTGATTATGTAAATTATAAATAAAGTTTTGATGAATGAAATATATATTCGTGACAGGTATATATAGTTGGAGGGAAAGCGTAAGTGCGATGTTGAAGGAGCTAGGTTGGGAAGACCTGGAGCACCGAAGGCGTTGCTCTCGACGGAAGTTAATTGAAAAATTCATGACTAACGTATTTCGGAATAACAGCCAGGAAATATTCCTACCAGCAACATTCATATCTCGGAATGACCGCGGAAATAAGATAAGAGAAATCAGGGCCAGAACCGATTCATTTCTCTACTCATTTTTCCCACGAGCGATTAGGGAACGGAAAAGAAAGGATTTACCGGGCGAGTAAACTTAAAATCCGACAGGAGTAGCTTTCGCTAAAGCGCTCCGGCCATCCTGATCTCGGTTTTCCATGGTTTCCCCAGATCACTCCACGCGAAAGCGGGGATTGTTCCTCACAATAGCCCATGGGCGCCTCCTGCCACATCCCGTATATCCCTTTCAAACTATCACCGTTTCTGATAGGTGCAATGCACCCTCCGGCACACACTTTTAGTGAATCGCGAAGTAATAATAATAATAATAGTAAGAAACCTGTGGATAGGGCTGACAAATTCGAGCTTCCTTCATTTGATATTCCTGGTCTTCTGTGTTTTCACGACAATTATGCTGCAAATATCTTATTAAGAAGATCCTCGGTACTCGGCAGATGAAAAAATGTAATTCTTTTCAAGAAAACTGAATGTCATCGGTTAGTTTCGCAGCAGAGAATGAAATGTTTGCATCTTCATTTACTGATCTTATCCTCTAGAAATCCCGATTTTCTTTGTTTGCGTGAACTGAGCTGTGATCTTCGCGTGGTTCGGAATTATAGTTGCCAACTTATTCACAAGAAAATAAAGTATAATACCTGTATTTACAATTAAAGATGCTGTTGGGAAACTTCTTCTAAGCTCAGAAGATAGAGCTAACCGATGGAAGGAATACGTAGATAAACTGTATGATGGTGATGATTTGAACAACAGTGTATTGGAAAAAAGAAGTTGATGTCGACATTGATGACTTAGGTGATCCTGTTTTGAGGACAACATTTGACAGAACTTTGAATGATTTGAAATCAAATAAGGCAGTTGGAATTAATGAGATTCCTGCAGAACTTCTGAAATCCCTAGGAGAAGAAAGAATCCAAATATTATTCAAACTTATATCAAAAAGTTATGAAACAGGAGAGATTCCCACTGATTTTAATAAAAGTGCCATTTTTACGCTACCGAAGAAAACACAAACTGACAGATGTGAAAATTATCTCACTATAAGTGTAACATCACATGCTTCAAAATTACTGACCAGAAGAATAGGAAGATTAGTAGAAGGGATAGTAGGTAAAGATTCATTTGGTTTAGGAAAAACCGCGGAACAAGGGGAGCGATTCTGGCGTTATGATTAATACTTGAAGGGGGGATCAAGAAAAACAAAGATACATTTAATTTAATTGCAATGGAGCACACGCTCCGGTGGCAATTTCCCTACACACCCAACTTCCCCCTATCCTGCACCCACCTGTATTTGCACTCTACAAATTTCATTTACGGCGTTTGTTGATTTAGAAAAAGCTTTTGATAATGTTAGGTGGGACAAGATGTTCAATATTTTAAAGAAGTCGGGTCTAAAGTACTTTATAATCTTTATCAGAATAAAGTGGCTGTAATAAAAGTAGGGAATCACGAGAGACACGCATCAGTTAAATAGGGTATTAGACAAGGATGCAGTATATCCCCATTAATGTTCAACTAGTATGTAGAAGAAGCAATAAAGGAAGTGAAAGAAACATTTGAATGATTACTATTTTGTTTTTTAAGTACAGGTATTTATTTCGTAAGTTTTTTTAACGTAGTAGTTGCTTAAAAATGAAACAGAATACGTTAATTAATCCGTATAAATGTAAGTAATATTTAATTTAACTAAACATAAAAGTAGCGCTCGAATGTTCCATAATTTTGTGTTGCAAGGAATTGTGAATCATGGATGTTAACTATTTTTGTTTCGAATTTGATGTTAGAAAGCAAGTTGATTATAAGCGATTGTTCATTACAGTTATAATATAAGTAAATCGCGTTGTGTGTAGTTCATAACAAAAGTATTTTCGTTTTTCATTAGAATTCATCTTATAAGCATATATAAATTTTGCAATGAGTGATATTTATTATATTTAGTAAACATTTATACATAATTTAAATTAAATGTAGTATTTTTCCTTATGTACAATATAAAAATTCCAGCGATCCGAGGGTATTTGATTTAACATATTTGTTTGTTACATGTATTTTCAATCCGAATGAGTAAATTTTTGCTGAATGGACAGAAACCTAGTGATCTACATGACATCACGACACGTGGTTTTTTTTTTTTTTTTTTTTTTTTTTTTTTAAATAAAATCATTGTTTTCATCGTTAAACATGTATTTGGTGAAACATTCTGTTATTATTCCGATACGTGGTGCTAGAGTTTCATATTCCACTGCGAGATATAATTATGATTTGTTGACCGCGATTTTATCGGGCCAATTTCGCTTAAATTTGAAATAAAAGTTTGCTGAGATACAAGAAATTGTTTTAGTGTCCTTAGCATAAAACAAATTCCTTTAGGGAAAATGGGGTATGTTTCACTTCGATGTTAAGTTGGAAAGCTAAGAAATTAAAGATAAAAGTTTCCACAAATTACCAAACATTTTTTATTTAACGCAACAGTTTCGTAGAGCCCCTGGCGTTGTGTTAATTATGATATAATCGGTTTAAAAAAAGGTCGGCACTTTAACATTCTACGTGAAAGAAGATACTGGCAGAATTCAAAATAGATTATCTGGTTATTAACACCACAAATCTCAAATTCCGCGTGGACCAAGTCGCGGGTACATCGAGTTATATATAAAAAAAAACATCATATTCTGTTAAATGAAATTATTGAAACAATTATGCCCATACGAATTCTAATTTCCCTGTAGATAAAAACATTGTTACAGTGCAATGAATACCTTTGTATTTCTCAAACAGTTGTTGCACTTAACTCGGTTCACTTGTTTTTTTTGTGTATGTGTTTTTTGTTTTGTTGTGTTTTGGTGTTTTTCACGTTTTTTACGTATGGTTATGAAATGAAGTCAGGTACGAATTTACCTCCTGATTTGTAGTTAATACATAGTCAAATATTTCGCCAGTACAGTAGAAATTCAATAAGGTCTCAACTCAGACTGATGATGATTTGCAGTTACAATGAGAAAACCACACAATATAAAACATCGATTGAAATTAGTGGTAAATCAAACTGTTACTAACAGCTGCCCCGCCGGCGGGGGCTGGTAACGTTTTAATATAATAATAATTAAGAAATAATATTGTAATGGCAGAGTTTCTTACCGGCTGCTCAGTCCTCTGTAGAAACCTAGTAATTCTATCTTGTAACGGGGAGCTATAGTTTAACGTGAGATCCCAAAAGCGGAGTGTTGCTGCAAGGAATATAATTTCAAATCCGCAAAATTTCGGGTATTACGATGTCGGCTCGAATTGCGATAAACATTTCGCTTGCCTGAATTAACTTACCTTTTAATGGTTATAAATTTGCTGACCTTTAATCTTGATTATTCAGGTTCTAGATATCATGTCAAAAAGAACCATAGTCAGTTTTACTGCTTGGACCTTAGGGTGTAGTTTGGTGAAAATTCGACCTGTGGCTATTGCGTGAATCACACTCAATGAAAAGTAATATTCTTCTCACTGTCGAATTATTTATAATATTCTTTCCACTGTCGAATTAATTATGTAGCTGTATAAAATTAAGTAACAGCCAATATTGGTTGTTCAATAGTTGTTTTATTTTTTGAAAATCTGAGATTTCCATATTTCTTATCCTTGACATTTGTGAAACTGGTCTGTAACGGAAGCAACCAAATCTGGAGAAACCTGTATGGCGACTGAAGTGATCGTCAATGTAATTGCAATGCAAACGTATAATACGAAATAATAAATGAATAATTTTGTCAATGCTGTTGTCTTGGATAAAACAGAATTCAGGAGGTTGGTTAATGCAGAAATAATATTCATAAAGCATTAGGGTTTGCTAATTCTAAAAAAAATTATTTGCAAATCTTGGGAAGAGATTTTTAATAACGACGACCGGCTTACCATCGTTTATGCCCTATTCTTCCAGATTATTACGTTTTTCTCAGAACTCTTGAGGCCATTTGTTTATTCTTCTATAAATAAAGGACTAACGCTGTAGCGAAAGATTCGGTCACTACATATAAGAGAACTAAGAATATCCTGTCCACAATGCACTTTTGTGCTACATCACTGCATACCGTTAGCACTAGCTTTATATCACGAATTATTACAAAATTAAATTTTACAGCATTAATACCAAAAATGGGTAATTTAAAGGTCATGTGGTTCCTACGCCTCTTGCCGCTTCCCGTAGGATTCACGGAGGTAGAGCTCCGCACTCCCATTACGGCATTCGGTAATAGAATGTATGTGGTGGAGTTAGTGCCACGCTCCGGCAGATCTTTACCTTCCCCGGAATTTCCTCTACGGTACTCATAGGACAGCAGGCTGAGTGGGCCTGTGGGGGGCCGTTCCGGGAGTTCAGCTTCGAGGGAACATCCTCGGCTACGTCGGGGATCGAACCACGGTCGCCCGGATCGTAGTCAGACACTCTAACACCTGGACAACGCGGCTGGGTTATTGAACGAAGTTCGACTCTCTAGATCCGTTAATTGTAGTTTGTGCAGTTGATAAATGATTTACAGCAACTATTTAGTAGTTTCTGTTTAACGCGTTTCACTCACCTAATGAATATTTTGTTTCTAAAATATTTTTTTTTTTCCTGGAACACTTACCAACGATTACAAACTCAAAAATAATGTTAGCTTAAGGTAATGCGACAACTTCCACGAGTTTAACATTGATATCAATGCTGATTTTTCTATGTTCATTCATAAATAAGATTACAAATCGTTGTTACGAAGACGTTTGGTTTTAAGACAGGTGACTAACGAATTTTTTTGTTAAATTTTTATCTTAGTAGTTCACACTTTTCGCAGGAGTCATTTTGTAAGATTGCACTTACTTTTGTTTTCGGGTTTTACGTTGCGTCTTTCATTCTGGTGATGCCAACGGTTTGGTCCCATCCTGGAAGCCTTCGTCAGGGCTGCTTCTACGTAATGTGTCGGCCTCGTTTACGGGTACTCTAGGTGGAATGTTTATATTCCCCGGCAGGTAAAGGCTCTATCAATCTCCCTTAGCCCATAGGGAGCGTGCATAAACCACGTAGCTCCATTTTGGCCTCCTGTGAACTACCCCCCACGTAGCCCTACGTGGCTTTTGCCTCTACCCCCCCCCCCCCTCCACAGCTTTTTCCCCTTTTGATTTCAGAAGACATTTTTTTACTGTTTTCTCCTGTTAAAAGATTGTAGATTACATACGGAGATAATTAACTGAGGGAAATAAATATTCACATGCTGTTGTGAGTTCTGTTCCTCATTTTAATTGTGAAAAATGTAATGAAAGGAAAGCTACGTAGCCTGGCTCGGAACCCCCCCTCTCCCCACGTAGCCCAGCGTAGCCTTCCAGCCAACCCCCCCCCCCCCCCCGGACCGAGCCACGTAGTTTGTGCACACTCCCTAGGTTAAAGGATTCTTGTCAGAAGGACTTGCCGTCTTGGCATTGCCTTCTTTTATTTGCTGTTTCCATGTGAGTGCTTGTTTTACTTCTATATTTTTCATTTCTGTTGAGCCTTTTTTTATTTTATTTTATGTTATTTATTTATTTTTATTTATTAATAATTTTATTTTTATATATATTTTTTAAAATTTAATTTAATTTAACAGTGTAAGTGGATCCGTATCGCACTGTATTTGTGGTTTTCTTCTACCAGCAGCTGGAGTGGTCTCCTATGTAGACCCTCGTGTATGTCGTACTGTGCTAGAGAGCGAACAAGGTGGTTGTCGCTCTCCTCAGTTTTTTGGTTAAAATGTCGTGCTTTTTTTTTTATACCTATCCCGAAGACTCGGGATCCCCGCTTTCTAGTGGAGGATGTCTGTCGGGAATCTCATTGGCAGGTGGAGTGCTCTCTTCAGCACCTTGTTTTGGATGATGATGTTCACTAATTGTTGGAGAAACAACATTACCTCGGATGGAGGATATAAACATTTCATCTAATGTTCCGGAAAGCGAAGCGGATAAATTAAATTGAAGCAGTGCTGACGAACGTTGTGGCATGATACCTCCAGCAGAGACACGTGGCATTTCATGTTACGAGTGTCTCCAACCCTCGGAGCCAGCGGATGGCTCCGTTACAGAGCTTGACGCTTCTCCCGGTGTGTTACGTAGTTAGCAGACTTGTTCCGTAAGGACATTCTCCTCCTGCAGAAGTAACAGGCGGCGGTGTCAGTGGTCAGCGAAAGTGCACACACACACGGCTGCGCAGGCAGACGGCTGGGTGACCCCAAGTGGCAACAGCATTCCCCTCACTACCGTGGATGCAGTTATCTTCCGCAATTTCGTAACAGAGTGAAATCGTTAGCAATAATTACCAGTAAGAAATACTTGTTCTTGTACACGTCTTGCGAAGTACTAAACAAGAAAACAAGTTCTTATTAGTGGTATTCCATTTAAGCCGACTCATTTCGAGCGGCCTTTGCTTATCCATGTTGCTGTAATTTATTAGGAGATATGTTGGTTTAAAAATTCCCGCAGCTATCCGTCTTGGAAGCAGGAGAAAAAGGGAACTGCCTACGATCTACCAAGTTGATTTAATAATAATTAAAAATTGTATTTTCTTGTTTTTTGACGAGAAGAGACCATATCTTCCGTCATTAGATAAGTCATAGGGGTCACAGACATCTTGGAGAAAACGGTATGAAAGATGGTCAAAAGCAATGTTGCAGTGGAGCCCAAGAGACCGATAAGAGGACCACAAGACCGATGCGATGAGGACATACTCAGGGTAGTTGGAGTTAACTAGCGGGGGATCACCCAAGATCGTTCGAGCTGGAGAAAACTGCTCAAGCTCTACCCGAACTCAAATAATTTAATGATTGAACTGGCTGATGATGATGATGATTAATAAAAACTATAGAATCGAAAGGTTACACAAAGATCACTAAAAGACGTGTGGTAGCCTATTTACTCGGTTCCTTCGGATTGAAGCCAAACTTGTTTGATTTCATCGCAACTTTTTTTTTTTTTTTTTTTTTTTTTTGCTAAGAACGGAAAGTGCAATGTATAGGTTGTTTCCTAAATTGAATGTAAAAGTTTTTTATTAGAATAACTGCACCATTTAATATATCAGATGATCCCAGGACCTGTAAGATTCATCAGTAATCAGTCGGTAACATTAACGTCATACTTGCAATATCTTTTCGGTACGTCGTATACTACCAACAGTTCCAGTATCTTCTCAGAAAACTGGCAGGAATTGTGGTTTCATGCAGCTTAATATTAACGAAACGTTTTTATATTCTCCAGCTGTTAATTTATAAAGGCAGGTTTATTCTCTAGTAAAATTCTCAAACCATAAACAACGCTAGCGTTACGTGGAACTGTTTTTGTCGAAGATTATTCTGTGGATGAGAAAATCTGGTCCTTATATCGCAGTAACATAAAGACACTGGGCCACTTTCATGAGAAAAATGTTAGTTTCTTTATCAACAATAAATGGGATGGATATATAACCACTGTCGCACTTTCTGAGAGGTAACAGTTATATACAGGGCGTCCAAAGGATAATCCTGCAACCGCAAATAGGTCACATCATTTCCTACTATATGACAAAATTTTATTTCAGTAAAAGTCTCAACATTTTCGAGATACTGATTTTTTTTAATATTTTTCGAAACATGTGGTTTTGTTCAGTTTATTCCATGCCATTTCTACACATTAAGACTTTTTGAACCTTCGTTTTTTTTTAAAAAAATTGCTCGAAGATATTTAGTCATCTAAAAAAAGTTCTTTTTATCTTAAAACGTCAAAAAAACTTTACTAAAAATCTTAAATGGTATAATTATTTTATACTTCTATTGAAATGATTGGTTTATGGTAGTTCAATCCGCTAAAGAGACATTGTGCATTTTAAATGTGTAGTACAAAAACGATGATAATGATTTAAAAAAGGTTTTTGCTATGGTGTGCATACAATAATATACAGAATAAATGCAACTAATAATTTTTATTTCGTTAATTATAAAAATTGTTCAAAATGGCCACCATTTGCTCTTATGCAAGCCTTAAATCTTTTGATACATGATCTTTTTATCCGGCGAGCATAACCTTTGGGGTTAAGGTGTTTTTTAATGTAATTGACACGATCCGCTTAGTACATTTTTGCACCACAGGCTGTCAAAGTCTAGCCGTTTTAATTAATTTGTATACACTTTTTACGTAAGATTTTTTAAAGTTTTAAGAAGAAAAGAACATTGTTTTATATGACTCAAACTTCGTTGAGTAATTTAAAAAAAAAAAAAAAACTGGGTTCAAAAAGTCTTATTACGTAGAAATAGCATGGGATAAACGGATCAATATCTTGAAAATGGTGACTCTTTAACTAAAATAAAATTTTGTCATGTAGTAGTGACCTATCTGCGATTCATTCATGGACTCCCTAATAGTACCAAAACATTCATTGTTAGTTGGCGGCTTAGATGGACTTGGTATGTTCAACATATAAGATACTACTGTCTACCTCAGAAAATTCTATACGGCGAACACAATACAGCAAGAATGTAAAAAAGTAGCGTTGGGCCTCTAATGTGAGAAAAAACTATTTTCAAAAAGTCTATGAAGATCGCAAATATAAACCCGAAACCTTGCGATACTTTGTGAACGATCGAATCGTATGATGCAATGTCACATAAGGAGCTCTTACCCTGTCTGAAAAGGATCATCATCAAAGGTAAGAATTTGGACAAACCAAGTTACTTCGCCCACCTACCAGTACATGTAGTTTATATGGTCGCCTGTCTCACGCTGTCATTGTTCTCATTCTTCATCAACAACATTCACACACAGCGCTGATAAGAAATAACCGCATTCGAAAACCGTAGACCAGGTCACAAACAACGGCCGACGTCTACGGACAGAAAATCTGTATAAATAAAAATGGACGTTGTTATATCTGTTTGAGATTGATAGACTTCGACACCGCTTGAGAGATCACCATAAAATTTGTCACTGATACTTTATTATTATTTATGGCGTATCCACTTTGTTGTAACACGCCAAAAAAATGATCAGTTCGTTTCAGGATTGTCACTATTCAAATTTCGCCTAGAGTATCCTACTTTGTAGACGATACTGCCACGTTTAGTCTTTGGTTCTTACGTAAATCGCATATACTGATTTTCAGAGATAAATGAAAAACTTTATAATACAATAACCCCGGAGCAGAAAATATAAATCCGTTCATAACCCTAATTTATTAAAAGTCGTATATGCAAATGCTCACAGCGCAATCTGTTATTATAATATTATTATTCTGGATGCCGATGTTAGTATACATAATTATTTGAGCAAGAAGAATATTTACTATTGTTCTTTTTGTTGCTTATAGAAGAATGATAGTCCATTCTTCTTTTGTTTTTATGCAGTTTATTTGGTTCACACACAACGAAACTATTGTTGGACGCCTCATCTGTACATTAAGTACTGGAAATTATTTAAAATGCCACCCAGCAAAGAAAGAAAAACAGGTATTTCAATGCCTGCCGGGCAAAGCTATTTTATTAAAACTTCTTATATGATTGTCATACTATTCATCTGTCTGCACACAGACTGAAGTTGTCAGCTGGATGCAGGGATGGATACCATTAAGAGAAAGTCCCGAGGGCTGGCGAGCGGGTTGCGCACGCACAGGGGCCTATAGCTGCGGATGTTATTAATAGACACCGGCGGTCAGCAACGCAAGGCCGCGGCGACGGAAACACACACCTACCTGTGGCTGTCTCCAGGAGCCCCAGAAAGACGCATAAGAAACTCATTCATACAGTATTAAATTTGTCTCTTAACAATAGAACTTTGTGATCTGTTTCGGTAGTGTAGGAATTATTGCGTTGGCCTCGTGTTGCGAGGGTCACAGTTTCGAGTCCAACCTCGAGCATGGCTGATCTGTCATGTCTATTTTCTACTATCTACCTACCTTTGTTGTAGCAAAAATTATTGACACATAAAACGAGACAGTAATTATATCCTTTACTGAAGTTGGTCCTATGGCCTAGCAGCTAAATACCACTTCATAAAAAAATCACTGTGATTGAGAAGTTCCCAGAACGATTAGAAAGATGGTCTCTCCTGTCTCTTCATTGCTTCCTTGTAAGCTGTCTTAAATGGGATGGAACACTAACGCATCCCACCCCCTCCCCTACCCCCCAAAAAACGTATACACCTGTATGCGTCTTAATAATTAGAAAAATAAGATCGTATGAAGATGCAATCATTCGTGTAATATCACACAGAATTGTGAGTAGATTAATTGCACGTAAACATTTTGCTTTTTGCTTATTTTTTGTGAAGTAATACAAAGTTTTAACTATCACCACGAAGCTATTGGGTTATAAGCACCCAACCACTCACATTGATCCTTGCATCCATAATTTCTTAAACTGTAGTTACATGTGTCAATTTGGATTTTTTAAGAGCCAGTAGATGTAAGTAGCTACATGTCGTCAAAAAATTAAAAATGTTATTGTATGCTAATAACTTGAAGAAAAATTAACTTCAACACAGCACATTTAGTTTTGTGTTCTTGCTGATAGTTTTATGTTTATGTTATCCTTTGAATGCTCCTTCGTACTTAAGAAATACGTATAGCCTTTCAATGAAAGGTGATGCTTCTTCAATAAAAACATTATGAAGGATTTAAGCGAAAATTTGTATTTCAAGCATCTTTGTTCTTTTGTGCTTCATCTAATTATGCCATTCGTCTAAGACAAATTGTAGTTGTAAATAATATTTAGTGTTAATAGTGGAATTCTTTAGCACCGTAAGCGACCAAAGAACTTCTGATATAGTGAGGGAAAAGTAATATGTCTTGGAACATTAATAATATCGATGTTACAGCTAATAACCTTATAGCAGGATATTCAGCGAAGGTGGGAACGTCAAGTGATGATATAAGACATCTCGCAATGTTTATTTCTTAAGTATTCTCCATCTTCAAATCTAATATCTCAACACTCACTAATTTCGGAGAACTAGAGAAACTGAATGCTAATAGTTTTAGAAAATTATGTCAGCTGTCAGCTTCTACTTTCTGTCACATGGTATGATACATCAGTCTGTTTTCATTCGTATGAACAGGAATCCATAGGAAAAAGCTTAAAGTTTTGAAAAGTTTACGGTATTGCTCTTAAGTTGCAAGGCTTGTCCTTCTTGCTGCAAGGTTACGGAAATTATTACTCATCTGAGTAATGAATAAATGGGATAAAAAAAAAACATGTCTAAAAGCATTACACCATTTCTTTTTTCGTCCTTCTGATAACAAATGCTATGAGAATGTTCTTTCAGTGCAGCTTAGATAACGTTTCCCGGTCAATAATCTGTGACCAATGAACTTTCTCTCATAAATAATAATTCCGTGTGGTTGTAATGACCTGGAGCAGGATTTCCATTGGCTGCGTATTCCGCCCTTGCCGTAGCCCCCTTAACCTAACCCGGCAATCCTACCGGGTACATGGCAACTACAGTTTAATGTGTAATCCGAACCACGGAAGCTTTCTGAAGTACTTCACATTACACGCCAAGCTGTGGGAGAGGTGAAGGTCGGGTTAAGCGCATTTGAAAATCCCCGCCGAGATAGGGATTCGAACTGGGAACCTTTCGATCTCCAGTATCACGCATTAACTACTAATCCAACAGGCCGCTCACTTTCTCTCATGACTTTGCGTAACCAGTGGAACCAAAATAAGAACAGGTAAAATACTGATCGAGTTTAATATTCAGTTAACTCAATTTGATTCGATAATGTTAGTTTTACGCATATCAGATTTGATAGTTACGCACTAGATGTAATTCTTCTTATAAGGTGAAAATTGTTAAATCTGAATATAAAGAGGGGATATTTGCACGATAAATGACAAGATTTTCTCAAGAGAATTAGCAGTATATCTCCGCTGATGCTTCGTAAATTAAAGTGTTTCTAGATAACAGGTGGATCACGGAACAACCTTCCCACTTTTATCTACATATATAGGCCTACTCTGCAATTATCAAAATAGTGGGTGGCAGAGGGTGCTCAGCGCCAAAGCTAATCTCTTTGTTGTGCATTCGAATCCTTAATGGTGCGAGGGAAAAAAGAATTCATATAAGAATCATTGCGGCACCTTATTTCTCTAATCTTGTCTTTCCTGTCATTCCGGCTCAAATAGGTTGGTGGACGAAGTATTTCATTACACTCGTAAGTGAAAGTGGGAGTACACATGTTTACCAATAAGTTTAAACGAAACGTGCGTCGTCTATCTACCAGAGACTACCAGCGTAGTCTACTAATCAGTTCTGTGACGCTTTCATAAGGACTGTAGCAAGCGGTCACGAATCGAGCAGCTGTCTGTACTTTCGATCAACCCCTTATGAAACGGATCCCAAATGGCACCAAAATAGTCAAATGTGGACGCACAAGAGATTTGTACGCTATCTCATTTGTTTGTTCATTACATTTTTTTAATAGGTATCAGTTTGTCACAACACCGGAACACGTTGAAATTGCATAGTGTGAATTCAGATTTTGTGAAGTTCGACAGTCAATGATATTACCGCCTTATATGCATCATGAGAGAAGTCAGCTAACGTCGATACAGTTTGACGGTCTGCTGATTCAGTTACCCGCTAGCCTCGGAGTCGGTTGAGGGAAACCTGTGTGCATTGCCTTTCGCGTGCTGGCTTGCTGCCCGCTGTGGTTGCGCGATCCTGCTCTGGCCTGGCGACCTCTCAGCCTTTCCCTGGATAGCGGTCCAGCCAGACCACTGCAGAGCTGCGGAAACCTTGCCGGATCCTGACCACATCCATCACTGCAGTATAACATGACGTAACAAGCCTACATACAAGCCGTTAAACTAAAACCAGTTACAAACAGATAGCTGTCCTTAGTTCATTGCAGAACTGGCTTTAATAAATTAGATTTTGATGAGAAACCGTTTAGTACCAACTTTGCCAGTAGGTGCCTCTGGTACTTGCATGCGGTTTCAGTTAACAATGTTCTCGTAGAACAACTGATGATCGCTATATTCATAGTTAACATGATATTATAGGTTGTAAACGTAAAAATAAAATCGCGATAGAGATATACATAATGGCCTGGTCAGGAGAGATGCAGGCAGTGGGAGTGAAAGATGGAAAATGGGGGCAGGGAGGAAGAGATTAGATGGATGGAGAGGAAGGTTATCCCCAGCAAACTCTCGTCATCGTCCGTAAACTTGAGTTAAACTTACTAGAACTTTTGTTCAGCGACATTTTTAAATTAAATAGTAGTATAGAAATTATGAGAGAATTTGCATCGATCACTCTTAAAATGTTCTCTTTTAAATAACATTATCTTGACATTTATAGCTGTTTTTCTAAGTTACAACTTAAATACCGTAAATACATAGAAAAAAGATCATTAGAAAATTTCTCGTTCAGGTGTTATGCGAAACAGACAGACTAACACACAACATTTTTTGTTTGATATACCATTTGCATTATTCAGCCATGTAAGTAAATAGGTAACACCATTTATCTCTGAGTATACAATTTATGGCATTGTCTTAGAACGGTGTATTCCATTAAATATCTATTAGTTATAATCCGTAATGAATTTTTGTGGAATGAACATATTGAGAAGGTAATTGGGAAACCAAACCATATGCTCCGATTTCTAGATTGTAATTTAAAATAGTGTACACCTAGAATTAAATATATTGCATACAAAACACTAGTGCGACCTCTCTTTGAATATTGTTCTTCTGTATGGGACCCCTATAAAATGAGGTTAATGGAGGCAAGGGAAAAGGTCCAAAGAAGAGCCTCTCGCTGGAGGGAAAGCGTAAGTGCAATGCTGAAGTTAGAATGGAAAGATATGCAACTCCGAAGCCTTCCGGCAGAAGCTAACTGAAAAATTCACGACAGACCTATTAATATTACTACCATTCATATCGAGTAATGACAGAGAAAATAAGTGATATCAGGGGAAAAACCATTTGTTATCTATACAGTACGCATTTACCCACGAGGGAATAGTATAGGAGGGATTTATCGAGCGAAAAAACTTAGAATCCGACAGGAGTAAGTATCGAGAAATCACTCCAGCTACCCTGATGTGGGTTTTCCACGGTTTTCCTACAGCAATTCAGGCTAATGCCGGAATGGTTCCTTAGAATAGCGCATGGATGCCTCCTCCCATATCCCGTGTATACCTTCCGCTGCGTAAAAGATTACACGTCAGAATAGGTGCAACACCCTCACCTTTAGTGAATCACGAGGTAATAATAATAGTAATGGAAGCCATATAAGGAATTTCTTTGAAGGAATTATGAAGTTTTTGTGAAAATACACATAGAATTCTAATTTTTTTTTTACGTATATATGTAATATATATATATATCATTTGATATGAACTGGTAATATCCAATGTACGTAAGCATTTTTAACTTTTTATTAAAAAAAAAAATAATTTCTCTTGGCTAATCAGTTGTGTCACCTTCCAAGTAGTATCCTTCCATACCGAATACAGTTTCTGGGATGAATGGAAAATTTTCTGTTAAAGTTGTTACGGAATGCTGTTCCTTTGTATCAGCAATTTATCCGAATCCATTTAAAGTTACTACCTTCCACCACAGGGCGTTTCTGTATGTGCAGCAAAATAAAGTTTCCTTCAAGTAAGTCATGTAAAATAACGTGGCAGATGGAAAATATTGTCAGCAGCGTTTGTATTGTCATCATGGAGCATTTAGCGCTGTTGTCTATATGTTTGCAACTTTTCTTTTTCCTTGATAAAGATGATTATCTTCCACTTTTTATTTTCGTCCACCGTGGCAGAATTTCATAATAAATGACTTCTTCAGAATCCAGTCTGCATTCCTCCAAAACTGCAACTTTTCCTTTTTTGTTCTCTTCCACAACTTATTATTTCCAGTGTGTCCTAAAAATGACTACCAAATGCTTTATTCAATATCTGTGTTTTTGTAAAAGGTTTTCAGACCAAACATAGTTGCACACAAATCCTTTCTTCTGTTATTTTCTGCTTACCAGATTCATTGAAAGTATTATAACAATGAGAGCGTAAAACATCGAGTCAGACAGACAGCAAACAACAGCTTCAGGAAAGCAGTACATTATCATTTTCCACAAAAGCCCCATGGAAGCATCATTCAGTTTGAGCCATTGGTTGGTGCAAAATTTAGAAAATACACGAGCGTATGGATAGCAGACGTATATCACAAAATTTTTATATGTTTGTTTAGGTACTCCATATTTCCCAATTACAATTAACTGAAAAGAAGGCATATCCAGATTGATCTAAATGTACGTTTTATACATGTTTGCCGGTATTTTCAAAACAGAAATGTTTTACTGACTGTTCAGTACGTTTATCATGATTTTCTGTAGTCGTTTCATACGACACAGGACATATTCCCATCACATCCATTGACCGTGATGAGCAAAACATGTCAACGTGCAGATTATTTTGATTCTTCGTACGATTAAGAGAAAGCAATAAATCAGGAATGAGAAGTTGTCAACAGTGAGAAGGAGAGTGCTAAGAATCTACAACGGAAGAAAAACTTAAGCACACACACTTATGAGATAATAAAATGAAGCAGACAGAAATTACTAAGAATAGTGAAGTAAAAATTAAATTTCATAATCAGGAAAGTTCGTATCCTTCTTGCCGTTCTACTGCTGTTCCTCTGAAATGCATGGGAACATCACCAATAACATCTCTAAATCATAACAAGAAAAACATTCATCCTGTATCATATGAGTCCATAAATGAGCTATAGCAAGTAATCAGCTGTCACTTAAAGTCAAATTTAATTTAGCGTATAAAATAGAATTTAAAAGATGCTAAATTAATAGATGAAAAAATAGTAGCACTAGAACAAAACAAGAAGTCGTGATGAAGATGCTACTGGTTGAAAAGTGCTGTCATCTGCTTCTGCTAACGTGGATGATCAACATTTGAGAGTCTGTTCAAAGCTACCTGAGAAAGCGTTGATATGTTTTCTTAATGCATTTAGTTTCGGCTTACAAGTTGAAGAAATTACTGGTGCCTCCAATCCGCCCATCTCCTTTCCCCACACTCAAAACAGAAACATCAGTGATACGCGATAACATTGATCAACGTACTCCAATTTATTCAGGACAAACCGAATACAGCTAATTTCTATTTCCTCTATTTCATGGAGGATACCTTAAGACCATATACGCGAGTAAAATAAACCTACAGAGACCATCCAGTTGTTTAAGTATTAAGAAAAAAAAAAACCAGTTGAATGAAATTAGTTTACACTTAGTTTCGTTTAAAGACAAAAGGAATTTTTTGAAATAATTTTCTTTCTTCACATTGTGCATTTAGACAAATGTGAAGACTATTTTACACGAATATTACGTTATGCTGTTTACGGAGTCTCTTTTTTTCTCATTTCATCTTATTTACTGCTTTCATTTAAAACAGTATTGTACCTTTCCGACATGCAAAATTCATCGTTTCTCCTAGATCATGTGAGTTCTAACAAAATATTTATCTCGACTAAAAGGGGACAGCCTCTTTCAGACACGCCCGTTGTCAATATTTTTGTCGAATATATGAAGACACTGGGTACCAGATACACTGACACGTTGTATAGGAGAGAAAGAAACAGTAACACTGACACGTTGTATAGGAGGGAAAGAAACAGTAACATTGACTTAATCGCGTATTTTACTCCGAAGTTTCTTCGGAGCGATGATATCATTAATCGAAAACCATTTTCGAATGTTTCAACCAGTTTTGCCTAAGAAAACAATTTTTCATCAAGGTGTTTTCTGTAAAATGAATCAAAAGTCTTTTCACATTCTGCCTTTATCATTTATCATCTACAAGAAATCCAAGTTTATTGGGCCAATAAATGTTAATAATTAATAAAACCTTTTTTCATGTACCCCGGGTTTCAGATTAGATTGTAAACATTTCCGTTATCTTATAATATCGCACAGCGTCTGCTGTTACTCAAAGGAACAACTACTTTCTATAACATACACTGCTGCACCACTTTGCTTGATAGTGGCCGCTGTTTGCATTATCTAAACCAGTAACCAGATACGGTCGTGTTCGATGTTGTCTTTGCATCTCAGAAAGACAATATTATCTTGAGTTAGGGCACTAATTGACCGCGTTGTCACCTACCCTAAACCCACATCTAAATCACAATATTCTCGAATTGCCTATAAATTTGTAATTAGCACTAACCATGTAACGTCGATAGATATTCTTGACTTTTACGAGAGGTGCTGAATTAAGAACTAGTAATTATCTAAATTATCTAAAATGAATGTTAAGTAATTGTCACCGAGTATTGTTGGACTGCCGTAGTTATAAAGCCTTTATGTACCAGAATATTCTCCATCTGGTAGAGCAAGATCGAAAAAGCAAATCACTCCTGCTATGAGTATTTCGTTTAAAGTTTCTTGCTATCGTTGTGCGTCAAGGTTTCCTATTTCATACTCTTCTTTCAGACTAGCTTGCTCTCGTTCCTGGCGCTTAGTGCTAGTTCGTGCTGTGCACAGTCAGAGCTTGTGGAGAACCGTTGGTTCCGCATTTCCAAGGCCACAGTCTCAGATCTCAGTACTTTTCCCCGAAGATTCAAGCACGAAGACACATGGAAGAGCTTTATTAGGTGTGACACGCTGTTATATTAATTTTTTCATCGGTTATACATTTAAATAGAATGTAATGTTGCCCTGGCAGAATCCAAAAGACTTGTGCGTACGATTAGTAATACCTCGGCAGTGAACCGACGGATTCAATCTCTAGCAAAACGTCGACTCAAACCTACCTGAAACTGTTGTAATGCTTGGTTATTTAGACTATATCTTTATCTACTGCTAAAATTGTTGTTTTTCAGGTGCACGAAATAATTTTTAACAGGAAATAGACGATTTTGCAGTTCACTTTGATAATATCAACAGAGTACAAGAGCCTTCATTTTTGGTGGACCCTTTGTTATTAATCAGCTGTCAGAAGAAAGCATCTTAAGGGTACTGTTATTATCAACTGTGATATAGCCTAGCCTGGAGGTAATTTTCCTATACATCTATTTGGACCGCACGTACATTTATACTTTAAATGGTTTGATGTATGTTGTTTTTTTTCCTTCTTCGATTAACTACTCCAGGGCGCGATTCATTTACCTACAAACGAAATGTTTCTATCTACATAATTCCTGAAAACAAGTGACAAGTTTTTCTTTCCTTCCAAATCCAACTCTTAATTCTTTGTCTACTATTATTTAGGTCACTTTGCCAATTTATATGTTATACTAAGCGATCACTCTCTTTACTGTGTCTTGTGTACAAGTGACTCAGAAACCAGTTTTTTTTTAACTGTAGGAATAAAGAAGTAGTAACCGTAATTAACGGGTGTTTATGCAGCCAGATCCTTTGTGTGTCACGAAAAAACACCTGTTTCTGGATAAGATCTGTGAGATTATATAATACAACGGAGTTCTGAAGACGGAACTGAAAAATCTATACATTTTCTGCATGAAATTTACTTAAGCTGTTAATCTTGGTTTAACGAAATAAATTTTGAAGCCATGGCTTTAAACTGAATGTATTATTTTAACCCTCTCTTCATTATTCTGATACATTTTCCTGCCAGTTGCTTCTCTTTACCAATGTCATTATCTTCATAATTTGTTAATGGGTCACGTATGTAATTCACTTATTCTATTTAATATTTGAATCTCTCTATAGTTGTTTTCTTGTTATTATAGTCTTCGTCAACAGATCAGCCAATCCGCTATATCAAAAGCTGGTTGTCCATTTCAATGCTTCTTTGCAGCATGCAGTGATAAACTTCTTTCCGTCTCGTGCTTTATCAGCTCATTTAATTATTAGAAATCTACTGTAGCAGCACATTTCAAAGGTCTGGTCTTGAAAGGATTCAGATTGGCAGTGATCACAGCCGCCTGATGTATTTTGTGGAAACTACTGTGCAGACTGACCTTGAGACGTGGCGGCCTGGGTGGTTGGGAGGCTCACCCCCACCAGCAGCAGAGTGACGGCTAGCAGCGCCCTTTCCCTGGAGGGCCGTTCGCTGATGGTCGCCATGGAGATCACTGACAACAGACTACCGTACACAACATCACTCGGCAAACACCTGGGCCACACTGGCCGGCTCTCCAGCCCCGCTCCTCCACGGCGACGGTGAGGTCACGTGGCACTGACGTCAGCGGTAACGGGTTCGGGAACCGTGTCAGTAGTGGCTGGCGTGGACAACACCACACTCCGACATTTTTCATTACGCGGCTACTGGATCGATCTGAACTTAAACGTCAGCCTCTGGTACCGTCAACTATAGTCTGGACGGGGAAATAAATACTCCTAAGCCATTCCATATGGTGGAAGATGGACATCTCCATGTCACAATCGTTCTGTAAATAGTGCCAGCTGTGTTTTTTATTTTTTAAATTTAATTTAATCTTAAAGATCACCCCAACTTTCAACTAAAATCTGTAACCAGTGCAGCCTGTAAGCTAGGCTCGAGGATTGAATCTGCACCCTTTGTACATCATTGTGCCCAATCAGATGGGCCTACAACGTGACGGGTGGTCTGGTGAGCATTTTGATGTTTAGCAGATGTCGTACTAATAGTGATTACTTCTTCGCGGAATATTGTCCTCCCTGTGTCTTCTACCGCACATTTCGATTCAGTCTGAGGCCATCATTGGGGATCCAGGTTTGAGTGAAACATGTAGATAATAGTCAACACTGCAGACGTGCGGCCCTTCCCAGACACCAATGCAGATGATTATATGGAAGTGGCATTTTGTTGTTCTACATTTCCACAATACAGTATCACCTAATTCGTAAGTTTAGGGATTAAACGGTCGCTTATTCTAAAAGCCCCAGCAATCTCAGACATTTTCTGAGGCAAAAATAAATAAGAAGGACTTGTGAACTGTTAGAAAATGATTAATATTGATGTTGGAATTTTTTTTACATATTTGTTTGTTGAACAGGTGTTTCAGTTATCGCCATGAAACAATGGTCAGTCTTTAGTTTATTGGTAATAAGTATTCCATTAAGCCATGAAAAAAAAACTTCTCTAGTTTTCACATTTACCGTCAACTTCTTGAGGACAAATCATTAGCTGCGATAACTGTAACAGATATTGTGTTTTTGCTTCCTGTTTTTCTAGAGAAGCGTGTACGATCTAGCTGGTTCTCAATAATGCGGATGTCCTTCACCATCTCGTCAACATCCTGATACATTCAAAGGGGTTGAGACATGAGAGAACTGCTAACGTGAAATTCAATTGTATGAACTTCCAGAGACTTTAGAATCGTAAACGATTTTCAAATACCAACAAAGTGATGAGCTGACGTACTAAAACCATCTTTCAAAACAGTCTATTTTCAATGAGTTTTTACCAATAAAATCGCTTAATGTTGCTGAAAATTCACTGTGTTTTCTTGCTGTTATTGTCGCTGGATATAACCGAGATGATTTTAACTAACTTGGAATAGATAAATGTCACGGCTCTTGGGAAGTGATCTATACGATTTTTTTACATAGCTAATTAGTTTCTCTATACTGGTGTTTGAGGATACTGTATTGTAGCCATAACTTGCAAAGTATAGGTTGTCAAACGTGTTTCATTGTTAGAAAATAAAAATTCGTCCAAAATAAGAAATAATGGTAGTTCGTACAGAAGGCTCTATTGTATCTCTACAGGAAGAAATAATTTATACTCTTACTACTAGTGAAACCACTTTTTTGTGTTTATATAAAGCGCTGTAAAACGTTCGACTGCGAGAAGAAACTTATGTTTTGTTAACAGCAATTCCACCTGAGTTAACGGAAATACTCGAACTACCACTCCGATTTTGGTGCGGTTTCGAATAATGTAGAGCACATAGTCCCGGAGTAAAATAGGACATGTTTCAGCTTAATGTGAAGTCACAAATATAAAAATTAGTATCCATTTTTGGTTGAATGTGATTCACGCTAAAACTATTGATCTCATTTAGTTACTTCTGACAGTCGAAATGTGTATGTGTTCAGCGTACGAGCGACATGATATTATTTTTTTTCCTCCTTTTCTCCTAGCTGGAGATGTGTCCAACTACGACATTATCAGTTTAAAACTTCACGTGAACGAAGTATAATATAGTTTGTCAAATAAAGTTCCTTCGTTATACTAAGAAGACATTTCCTTATACCAGAAACGTGGAACTTCAAGTGTGTATTCGTCACATATTGTTTTTTCTAAAAGTTATTTTACGTATTTGTTGCCAGTCGTATTAAACAATATTCACACTTAAAGTAGCGATCATGTTCATTTTTTCGAAACTGGTGGTAAGTTGTGGAACGATATTTGACAAGGATTATAATTAGATCGCTATCCCTTGAACTGTTTTAGGAATAGGTGTAGAGAATCGGAACGTGCTTGGCCAGACAACGATCTGAACCAGAATTGTGCGGAAAACAAGTCTTAAGGCAACAGATGTATCACATGTCTCCCCGTTCCATGACATATTTGGTCTTTCACTATTCTACACCAATCCGTTGCTCTTACTTGATAACATATGATTATTAACTTCCTAGCCAGCCCTCCCGCTCATTGATATTTTGAGGTTTAACATATGTTGTTTAATGATATTAACAACTAAATGGTCCGTACGAAAACTTCTCGAATACAGTAGAACTCCAATTATCCGAACTCCGATTATCCGAATCGCGTTTAAAAAAAAAAAAAAAAAAATTAAGATGGAAACGTATTGCGAAAAAGCTCTCTTTTATAAAAACCAACCCAAATCTTTGATGACTGCAGCATTGTTTACAGAGTGGTACGGCGAAATTTTCATACCTGAAGTGAAAAGCACCAAAATTCTCTTGGAAAAGGAGGAAGTAAAGTGCTTTTGGCTGTTGATAAAGAAGTTTTGGAAAGAGGGAATGGCCAGTTTAAACAACCTTTTTACCGCCAAACCTCACAAGCTTGTTGCTACCAATGGACCAGTCTGTTATCGAAGCCATGAAACGCCATTACAGAAGGCAATTTTAGGGAAACTTTTGGTTGAGGATGATGACGAAGAAGGTGTGTGGGCTAGCAACAAAAAAATAAATTTGAAAGATTGCGCTTATATGGTGACGGAAGCGTGGAGCTTGGTTAAGGCAATCGTATTAAGACATGCGTGAAACAAGTTGAAAGGCATGTAACTGAAGAAAATAAGGAAAAGAGGAAAAAGGAGCTGAAGAAAAAAGAAAGGGAAGAGACAGAAGAAGATGTGGATGACGTGTCAATTGAAGAATTCAGAAACATTCTTTTGAAAGTTCTTGGATGTTCAGAAGTTAATGCTGAAGATTTAGATTCGTCAGACCGTGGGTATGAAATTCTAAATGATGATGAACTTATTGAAAGTATGAGAGAAGAGGAAGAAGTTGACCTTAATATCGAAGTTGAAGCAGACACGGGACCATCGGCGTTGATGTGAATAGAGCGTAAATCCGAGTGTGACCATTTGCAACTTCTCACTGTCAAGCGTTTACGCGACTATGCTGCCAAAAAAACGGATGATTACAGTCAAATAGTTCACTTTGACCGAGATGGTCAGCAAGCAATAACTTATTTACAGTACAGTAAGTACATACTGTACTAATGTACATCACTTGTAAGTACGCTTAACGTGTAAAAATGTTTCCTTTTCATTTAATTAATTAAAAGCTTTTTCTCTCCCATTTTCAATATACATCCAATAATTAATTAAAATTGACCCTTTTTCGGAAAAAATCCAATTATCCGAATTTCTGACTATCCGAATTGGGTCCGGTCCCAATTGATTCGGATAATTGGGGTTCTACTGTACAATGAATAGTAAAGTTGGTGATTTGTAATAGGATGAAAGAAGACCCGCCTCTTTTGCAACAACTGTTTATTTGTTTACTGTAATAGGTATCTATGTAACAAAATACTTTCAACACATTACAAAACAATAAGAAAAAAACTTTTGAACGTGTAAAACATATGTATGACAAACTGTCACTCACTTTAACGGAATACAACTAACCTGAACAAAATACACACAGAATGTCAATATCTCTGTGATATGTTGTGATCGTAGCCCGTGAGAAAAATTCGCGAATAAGATGTATTCATAGGAATATTATAGAAACCAGAAATGTTTTTGTAAGAGAAAAAATATCAAAAAAGCTACTTATTGTACAAATATATATAGTTTATTGATATCTCTATGACATGTGCTGCTACTATTTATCGGCTTCGCTCTGAACTGTCTCATTCGCACGACTTTCACAGTTATTACTGTTGCCCTTCGAGGGTCAAATACCGAAAGATTTCGTTTTTAATTTTGCCAAACTTATGATATCTCATTTATCGATTTCGGTTAGGTATCAAGAGAGATAAACGGCTCGTAACAAAAAAGTTAAATGGAAATAATGATAGTTTTACCCTTTAAGAGTTGAATTCAGAAAAATTCCTTTCTTAAAGTATGATATAACTAAAACAGAGACCTTAATCTGTTAAATAATACCTCATTTCCCGATTTCGGTTAGGTATCAATAGAGATAAATGGTTCATGACAAAAACATACGTAATGGTAATAATGATACTTTTGGCCTTTAAGGGCCAAATTCCTTTCTTAGAATATGATGTGACAAAAGCGGAGATTTTAATCTTTAAAATGGTACCCCATTTCTCTACGTTGGTTATATCTCAAGCGAGATAATGGCTCGTGCAACAATAACGCGTTGTAGAATGTTGATACTTTTGCCCTTTAAGGATCGAATTAAAAAAAAAAACCTTTCTTAATATGTGAGGTCACCAAAGCGGAGACTTAATCTTTAAAATAATACTTCATTTATCGATTTCGGGTCGGTATCCATGGAGTTAAATGGCTCGTGACACAAAAAACCAGCGTTTTAGAAATATTGACTTTTTGCCCTTTAAGGGTCAAATTTGGAAAAATTTCTTTCTTAAAATATGATGTGACTATTGCGGGAACCTTAATCTTTAAAATGACATGTGGCAAAAAAACCTTTTAGAAATAATTATGGTTCGGATCTTCAAGACCAAAAAAATAGAGAAATATGCAGGCAAATATGACCTTAAAATCGAGTAAATATGACCTAAAAATTTCAAAATACGACCGAACGTTTAAATTTACTATACATCTAAATATACTCAACTACACATCATTTATTTTACTTAGTAGTGTCGCTTTCATGTAGCGAGCATAATTTGCTTTCGTGCACTTATTGTGCCATTGGGAAATTAAATTTTAAATCATTTTGTTAAAATCACTTTAATTTCACATAATTAATAGAAAATAATTCTTTCATCTGTACTAAAATTTTCCTCTACAAATTCCCCTACGTCTCTTTGTAAATTCGCGCTTCCAGAAAATTTTCTTTTCGACATGTCGGTACTTACTAATCCACTGCAGATTGAACACTGGCTGAAGATTATTCTCAAAAGTGTTCTTTTTATCTGCTTTACGTCTCGTAACAGCGAGGTCCTTAGAGACTGGAAAGGATGGGGGGCAAGGGATGGGAATGAATTCGGCCATGGCCTTTTGAAGGAAGCATCCCAGCATTTGCCTGGAGAGATTTGGGAAACCATGGAAAACCCAAATCTGGATGCCCGGACGGGAATTCGATCCGCCGTCCTCCCGAATGCGAGGCCAGAACGCTAGCCGTTACACCACCACACTCGGTTTCTCAAAAGTATTCTACTGAGACACTGATTGAAGCGGATCGACTCAGGCATGCTGTTGCTGCATTGTCTTGATTAAAAGGCGGGCAGAACACTGACGTTTAGAGAGTGATAATAATGCATAAATTTAATTACTGACTGGTGAATTCTGACCAATTCAATGACAATTAGTTTGGTTTTTCCTCCAGTGTATATTAGAAGTAAAATTCATGAATATCTTAATTTCCTCGTATCCATATCTAGTGAATTCCCTGTTCAATTAAAAAAATTACCAGATTTTTCGTCAAAATATGACCGACCATATGACCATAAATATTATCGTAATATGACCAAAACTAGGAAAATGGCCTAAATATTCATTTATATGCTATATAAAATACATTTAAATACAATCAGAAACTTTCAATCACTGTTTTACTCAGCATTACAGCTAAAACGGAAGGCTGGAATAAATACGACTTGTCCTAAAGATTAGAACCCTAGAAATAATATATATGACAGAGGACAGAAACAACTTCACTGGGACTGAAATTTAGTACTAAACAAAGTTATATCATGAAAGATTGAGACTTTAAGTCTGTAACTGGAAGAGCAGGTGTCAATGATGCGGTGACAGCGGAGTAAAGTTTGATTCTCAGTTAATTGTTGACCACCAATAGTCTCAGTACACTTGTCATATAGTCACTGGAGTCTTACAATGACTTACGTGCAATATCATTACATTTTAAACAGCTCCAATCTGTTATTTACGACCTAGGACAGTGTAACTAGAACATAGCATGTGTGTACTTCTCAAACCCCATCAACTGGTCTATTGGCAGAGTTCAGGGATCTAATGAGGCAGCATATAATGTCTTCGATAAATTCTCTGGATGTGCGGGAAGTTTTTTTTAAGGAAAGTCTCCCCCTGAAGCATTTACTTTTCACCAAAGACGTGATCGTTTGCCCCATCAAGTTGAAGTCATAGATGTGATGTTGATATCATAGCCACCATCCGTAGCTTATCACTTAGTACGATATCTTCCTCGATCACAAATCATGGTGTCAGTTGACAATAACGCCTTCTGAAGGGAGTGAAATTGAATCAATGTTCATCCCAAAAAAAACCTACGAATTTTCGATCTAGGATTAATATATGTTAAAAACTAACTTAGTCAGCAATCTGAAGACTTGTTGGATCTTCCCAAAAGAGGCATGCCAGGCCACTGTGTCATTGGTGCGACTGTTAGCTCCTATTCTGTGCGACCTACTGTTTTACATGGAAACTGAAGCACGTAATATCCTAGTATTGCTCATATGAACAAAAACAATTCTTTAAAATTCCTGGACCTACCGGGATTTGAACCTGGGATCAGACGACGAACTTTTGAAAGCATTCTCCTTAACCACGGAGCTACATTGATATTTCTTAGCCCCCTTTATATGTCAATGGCGGGGGTCAATGGAATTTATACTGCACGCACAAAGGGTCGTCAGGTTGAAGCAGACGGCGAACAATTATTTGTCGGTTTGGTGAGGCGTCACAGTTTCTCGAACTGGAGTTCACGTGAGACAGCACTGTACTTTTATTGAATAAACCACCCTGGCATATAGAAATATAAAAAATAACTCTCGGGTTTTCTGACGGTTAATTGATTTATTAAGTTCTCAATTAACCGGCAGAAAACCAGAGAGTTATTTATTTCAACAATACGCCGGGAAAAACTAAAATGTCATATTCAAGAAATGTATTCGTATAGCAGATCAGCGAACATGATTTCCTTGATGTAATCACAGCTGTTTAGTATAATACCTCAAAATTTGGTGTTTCAAACAATATTTCTCAATTTGAACGGTCATAAACATTATTTCTAAAAGGTGCTTTATGTGACAAACAGTGCTCGAAATTGACCGGGCGTTAGGCGTAATTACACCTGAATTTTTTAATTTTACGCCTGAAATCTCCGCCAAAGGCGTAGAAAATACGCCTGAGCATCAAAAAAAAAATTTAAATTTACATTTCAGTACTTCGTTTCATTTGCAAGTGCAAGGTTTAATTCTAACAATTAATTTCAATTACAGTTCTTGACGCATTGTTGATCTATTTCAGAGTTTCAAATAATACGTTTATGAAGTTCGGAAGATGGGGCATCACTGTAGGGGAAGTACCGCGAAGCAAAAGACGATTCTAGTTCATGCGTTTTTCGTTTAACAAAGGAAGTAAAGATGCATCGTAAAATTACTGACTTTAACTTCATACCGGTTTTAAAGACAAGTAGTGGTGATAGAAAGTATTACAAGCACCGGCAAACGAGGAATGTTACAAAATGATGAAAAATCAGCTCTTCAGCTGCTATCAATAGGCCTGCTCAAATTTCACGTAATCCAGGAGGTCAAGAAGCAAGTAAACGATAAAAAAACACTTATTAACTCACCAGCTACTGTGCCTATTGAACATGAAGATCTTTGTGTAAAATTCAAAAGCTACTGTAATAAATACAAAAACAAAAATTATATCAACCTATTTCTCAATTTTGGTATATAATATATTGGCACGTTTAGACCTACAGTTTTAAATCGTGTTGGAGTAGGTTGTAAGCTATAAAATCTGTAATTTCATAATTATAATATAATTACGCCTGAGAATTTTTATTTTACGCCTGAGTCTAAAAGTTAGGAGTAACAAATACGCCTGGATTTATAAACGAATTTCTAGCACTGCTGACAAACTATTCTTCTCCGTCCATACTTAACCGAAATCGATAACTGAGGTATCGTTTTAAAGATTAAGTTCTCATCTTTGGTAATCTCATTAATTAAGAAAGGATTTTTCCGAAATTCAACCCGTAAATGGTAAAATTATGAACTATCAAGGTCACGGGTATGCGATAGTTCAGAGTCTAGCTGCTAGGGTCCGCTGGCGTCGATAAGAACGCAATATCACTAGGCAGCAACAACTAGAGCTGTAAAAATAACGAGAAATTGTGTAACCGTATGTATTCGTTACTAAATCAATCAGTGCTCGTTACTATCGTATCGTTACTTTTACTACAATCGAGTGCTAGTATGAAGCATTGAATCGAGTCGCGCCTCATACGGAACGACTTCGTTACTATCGTATCGTTTCGTTACTCGTTACTTTTGACAGAATCGAGTACTAGTATGAAATATCACATCGAATCGCGTCGCGACCGGGTTACGGCATGACTTCATTCGTACTTTGTGAAGTTTAAACAAATTGTTCATTTAGTGAAGTATGTTTAGGTAAAATATACATTAAAAAAAGAAGTTAGAATATCGCATTTCATAACTGTTTGAAATCAATAATCTCACTAAAGTATGATCTATAAAAAAGCAATAACCCTCTCAAAATACCTATCAAAATATTCTATTTACAGAATTGTGCTCTGTAGATTTCAATGTTAAACAAAAGCAAAACTACAAAATAACTCTTCATGTTGTGAATTTTTCTTACCCTGATAAAAATATCAACACTTAACAGTAAATAATAATTATTATATCAAAATAATGTAGGCACAACATGTTTGTACTTACACATTTTCCTTTTTAACGAAATGAACTCAAATGAAAATTCCCAGAAATACGCGACATACGTCGTTCAAATGTTTATTGTCTCATTCAGAACCATTCAGTCGCTGGGCGAACCGTTCCAGTTCTTGCACGATGCGTCGTATTCTTCGTTTACAAACTGAAACTGACATCCATACGACAAATGCGAGTAATAAAACGAATTTTTGAGTAACGTTTCGGTACTTCGAGTCGGGAGATGTACTCGTTACTTGGTAACGAATACATACGGTTTGCTACAGCTCCAGCAACAACACTATCGAAACTTTCGCTTGAAGTATGATCGCTTCACCGTCAGAGATTTTAGTTGACAACAATTGTTGGTACAACATGAGATAGTTTGAAGCCAACCTGCTAAATTTCGCTAGCGTCGGAAAGGAGAGATCACATACCGCTAGATAGCAACACAATCTATCACAAACATGGATAAACTGGATAAACTGTGTGTGATTTCTAGAGTAAGGAGCTTTCAGGATATTTTTGCTTCTGTTCAGAAAAAATTTCAGCATTTCGTAAGTCGTTTTAAGGGGGTAGGCACTCTTATCAGGTTTCAAAAAAAAAGATTTTTTTTTTATTATTCACAAAAACAGTTTATAGTTTTGGCTTCATTTTAGTGAAAAAATTATTTCAATATCTTTAACAGTGTGGGAATTATGTGTGATTAAGCAATGCCCTGCACGATTGATAGCCATTTAAATCCTACTGCACTTGAAGGTAATCCAAATCTTTAACCTTAAATATCTCAAAATAGCAATTCATCAAATGGTTTTAAAGATAACTTTTTTCCATATGCATAGATCTTTTTCAAATTTGCAGGACATGTTCTACATACTAAGTACTACAGTCTGAACCATTATTGTTTATGCAGCTTTTCCCAAATGAAAAATATGCCTTTATATTTAAGCAAAAAAAGCAAAAATTTTAATTTCTTGACAAAAAATTTATTAATAAAAAATATAGAGTTAAATATGTTATATTATAGGTTCAACTTGTTGCCTTGATACTAGTTTACAATATTAAAAGAACATTTCTGAAAAATTTCAAATACTATGCCTTTTATCTTTAAAACCCTTTACAACAATATATTTTTCACTGTCAATTTGGATGGTACATTATCCTATTGCTAAACAATATTTTTACTTTAAAAATCAATTTTTATATCTAGCTATAACAGTTCTATGGAGCTATGAAATTTGAACCCTCAAATTTAAATAGTTTTGGAGAAAATGACATCTCAACTTTATCAAATATTTGTGTGTGTTAGGTGTACCTACCCCCTTAAGTTGTTTGAGCCGGTTTTTCTTCTATAATACCACAAACCATCAACCTCTCTATACACCATATATCATTCTCAAAATTTTCGCCCGGTCCTCCTGGTCGTTTACAATCTGGCCGAGCCTGATTGGTGAGCGGTTATTTTAGAATTCATGTTAGAAATACCAAGCAACGTAACAAAGACAGGGTTGTCGTTGAGGACCGGTCCAGCAGTGATACGAGCTTTCTAACGGGTTGCACGTGCCAGCGGCCATCAGATGAAGACGAGTCCTGTAAGGAGGCACCGCCGCGACACTTTCCCTGACCATTACGGCGACGAGCAGGAAGCAGAGAAAGTCTCGGCTACTCCCAACATTAATACACGCATCACTTTCGCTTTGTACATCGGGATTGGTCAAGAATGTTTATTAGGACGGCAACCCTCTATACTCGACTTCATAGATATGTCACGGCAGGACATCCGTGACATAACATCTCCCTATTCGCTTCCCAGTTTAAACTCAAAATTTATTACTGAGCTTACCTTAGCTTTATCGTGAAATTCAAAAAGGTAGACAGATAAGAATTTAGGATTTTTGTGTAACCATGCAGATCAGGAGAACGCGTTGGTGAAAAACGTAAAATATTAATTCAATAGAGCCAGGTTCGAGTCCTGGTCCCCGCGTACCGGTCGTCCAGATTGAGGTTTTTAGGTAGTTTTTCAGCAGTCATCTAGGTCAGTGGTTCCCAAATAGTTTTTCCCGAGTACCACTTCAAGAAAGAGCTGAACCTCGCGTACCCCCTTATAGCTACATTTGCCTCTGCGTTCATTCCAGTCTAGTGCTTCGCACAGCCACAGCATTACAGAAATGTAATTCACACACACACACCGTTTGACTGTCTTAAAATATATTTTGGCGGTAGTAATGTTTGCGTAATTGTTTTTTTTTCAATTGTCTTATTGAATACCTCACTCAAGAGAGAACCTTGTGTACCCCCGGGAGCAACCTCACGTACCCCTCGAGGTACGCGTACCACTAATTGGGAACCACTGATTTAGGTCAATGCTGCGACGGTCCTCAATCACCGCATCATAAATTTCACGTTTCAGAAACATAGGCTTATCATACAGAACACACATTACACGTTTTGGAGATGGATAGCAACACTAACAGTCTATCAACTGGTTAAATTCTCCGGACCTCAAAAATCCGGTTCTAAATGATGGGTAGGGTAATTGCCTTCTCACTTCTGACAGCGATCGGAGAAAAAAAATATGTAAATATCAGTTGATGATAAGTTCAGGTGGGCAAGGAAGATTTAAAAACACTGCTCAAAAATCAGGAGACGTACCAGGAAAGTGAGGGAACTGCGATATAAAACTAAGCCTGCTGATTGCTTGAGTATTGTGGGATAATATGGAGCGATATTATGGGTATCAATTACTTGAATGCGAGAGGTTGCAGAAGAGGGCACCTGTATTTGTCTGTGGAAGATACCATAGAGTGCAGATTTTAAAAGTCAGTTAGAGACAGGAGGAATTAGTGGAGGGGGTTTAATTCATCATAACTGTAAGCTCCATAGGAGTTCTTGAACTAGTAATTATTAAATTAATTGACAATAAATCAGTGTATTCTAGCGACTACAGTATATGGGAGAAGAATTACGAGAAACACATTGAAGGGAAGAAAAAGACACGACCAATAGCTGGCAGTTGATTTCAGACGTAAGGAAGTGAGAAAACTTCGTTTCGTAGTTTAGGCAGTCACTGATTGGAATACATTATCGATGGAAATTACATAATACTTTAGCGGAAACATTAAAAAATTTAAAACTAGACGTTAATATTGCACTAAAACATAACTATACACTAAAAAATAATTTTGAAATGGGAAAGTGGGTGTGTTGATAAATTGTGATTGGGGCATGTACCCTATCGGAGTTATCACGGCAACTTCATATATTTTTTACATAAAATTCTAGAATCCTGTCATTTCTTATAGAGTGAATCCTTGGTGAAAGTGTCGAGTCACAGCTTGGCCTGTGCCTTCTGTACCCCGGAGGCTACGCTGGACTTGGAGGTTAGCGTTCACTTTCTGTTGACTGTCCAGCTGAAGTCACGATCTCAGGCCAAAGACAGTTTCGTAACAGCATTTCGTGTCTTCCAGTCGGTTATGATGTAAAATACATTCACCTCAAGACAGAAATTGACTAAAGTCCTGAATACTGCGACACCATTAGGGGGCATCCGTAAATTACGTGAGGTGTTTTTTCGGATTGCCGGACCGCCCCCCCCCCCTCTGGTGAGATCTGGCCCCCCTAGACACATTTTTTTTAGGTCTCACCCTTCCAAAGTCGGTTACACCCCCACTTTTCGACGAAATACCCCCCCAAAATTGACTTTTGCGTCATTTTTAGACCCTTTTTTATTATTATTATTTTAGTTCTACAATCCAACAATAATTTCAAAAACCTCACGTGAGATTTCCGTTGACCCCCCACCCCCCTCCCTCTTGGTGAGATTTCGCCGGCACCCCCCCCCCTATTTCACCTCACGTAATTTATGGACGCCCCCTTATGGGAAGAACTAGTAAGTTCAGTTACTGGCTTCAAGAATTCACAGTAACAGGGTCAGCTTCCTAGAGTGATATGGTAATTGCTTATGCCTCCATTTGAAAATTTGAATTCTCTTCTTTCATAAATAATACTCTGCACGTGTTCAGTTGTACTAGCGAAACATGTTAACATCTGATCTAACACAGATAACAAGGTCTTTTTGAACAAAAACTCCTTTTTATCGCTTTTCATTAACATTTGACGCAATCCTAATTACCATCTATTTTTTGTCTATAACTCAATACTTACTGAAAAAATTGCCATGTGCCTCTCTGACATCAAAACCGATTTAGTATCTAATATCAGATTTTGTTATCTTCAGTTATAAAATTTATGAAATAAGATTCAACTAAAGTAATTCTTCACATCCCATGCGAAGCTGACTTAAATTAAGAAAAAGTAAACCTTGCTTCTGTAACTAAAATTTGCCTTTGATTACATTAATTGTAGAAACATTAAAATATATTTGATTACTCACGATACAGATCAAGTAGTTCGGGTGGAGAATATTCTAAAACAGAAAATTAATACCACCTTCTGACATAAGAAATACGTCAACCACGTCAACCCTAAAACAAACTGAACGAAAGAAGTATCAAAATTCATTATTAAGATTTATTTCGAATTTCTGGGGGATTATGTCGGTAAAAGTGGTATAGTTCAGTTTTGTTTTTCATTTGTCAGCGATCGCTGCTTACTTCTTGTGGTCACTTGCACGGGAAGCGATCCGGTACCATTAAACTAGATCAAAATTCACATCAACAGCAAAATTAGTTGTTCGGACGCACATCAGTAATATATTTCTTTCTTCCTCCGAAGCTTTACGACCCAAAAAGTAGAACTGAACATTGCTCATTATAATTTTGTGAGCGATATGTTTTTCTGTTTCACTATTAGGTTAGGTATTTAATTAAATTTCTTCCATGGAGTCTCGCAAGTAATCCATCACAACGTTGCAAGGTATGCCGGTTCCAGTGCGCCTCGGGTTCGGGTAGTTTTAATCAAGTGTTGTGTCCATTCTGAGTTACTCGTCGCGCAAATGAAAAAATACTGATAATGCCTACACACTAGAATAATTAAAACACAACTCCGTCTGGGTGTATGGCTGACATAGTCAAATACCATTTTCATTCTTTTTATTTTTAAGTACTCTATCTCTTACAGCAACAGTTAAAGCAAGATCTACCTCTTCAAATTTTTTGATTTTCCACAGCGTTTGAACGTGAATGAATGGTAGATCTGATAAATAACTTAAACGGAACCTAACGTCGTTTCAAATCTGTTTATGCTAAAGTACTGATTACGTCGAAATTAAAACCTCAGACAACGAAATGATACGGTGGTGTCACGGAGCATTGCACGTATAACCAATTTTCGAGTAATATTGGAGCCCTGTTCTTTCTGGTCGTTGAGTAATCATAACTTTTTTCCGGCGCATGCCATCGTTTTATATGGCTCAAGCCATTTTGAGAAAGAAATTTTCATCACACGAGACTTTTGCAGTATGATAGAAGAGGTGCAGGAACACAATTTGTGGTTGTTAGATTGTATCTAATAATTGTCTGGTCTTAAATGCAAGATCTATCCGCGGTGCGTATGGATTGAGGGCATGGTGACCGTACATCAGATGGGGATATTAAACTTAACAATCCCGTTGGCATCTTTCGGCTGGATGGACCAGCGGAGAGTTTCACGTATTCCATTCCTTCATCTACACAGTACTAACTACAGGGTGTCCAGAAAAGGACTCCCTGATTTCAAAATTAAATATCTCGAAAACAAGATCGATAGAGGAATGCAGTAAACGGTATGTTTATTGTGACAGCTGTAAGAAGTGTATACAGCAGTGTGAAATAATAGTTACAAAAGCTGCTAACAGATGTACGCTGTACAGCTCATATCAGCATACATAAGTGAAATAATCGTATGAAAACAATCTTTGCAAACAATCACATCACAATGTTTTCAAAATGTTCACCATTGGCACTACAGAGGTGGCGCAAACGAAGAATGAAATTCGCCATCACATTTCGTAGTGTCTCGACCGAAATGGATTCACATGCCGCAGAAATCGCCGATTCCAGCTCGTCCAGCGTGGCGGGATGCTTCGGGTAGACCATGTCTTTCACTGTGCCCCACAAAAAAAAAAAAAGTCACAGGGAGTCACATCCGGCGAATATGGAGGCCAATCCATGCCTGCGCCAGTAAATTCGGGATATCCCAAAGCAATGACTCGATTCCTGAAGTATTCCTCAAACTGCTGTATACACTTCTTATAGCTGTCACGATAAACATACCGTTTACTGCATTCCTCTATCGATCTTTGTTATCGAGATATTTAATTTTGAAATCAGGGAGTCCTTTTCTGGACACCCTGTATATGCTGCACTTACAGCCGTCCCCGCAATAATCTACACACATACAAGAACATTTAAACACATGTACGAATAGCTACCCTACCTTTATAACTACGCATAGCACGCCTTTACTGGCTGTACCAACCAATATGCGGGTTGATGGCCATATAAGTAGAGCCTTTGTAATTATAACAGGTGTGGTATTAACAGTAACATGATTCACCGTTTTTTTTTATTTCCATTGCTCAGTTTTCGGCTGACTTATTCCTGAGGAACGCTGCAAGAATTGAGTCGAAAGTTCAATAATGAAAATAAAAAAAACTCCTCGGTAAATTAAGTTATTTAAGAACGAAGTCTTTCTCGGCGTTGATAATGTATAAACTGCTCTCGGGTGACTAGCCGAGGAAAGAGTGCGTTGTCACAAGATATTTCGGCGACTAGGACATTGCCGCCATCTTCTGGTGAAGATGGCGGTGATGAATCTAGTCGCCGAAATATCGTGTGACAACGCACTCTTAACTCGGCTAGTCACCCGAGAGCATTTTATATAAATTAAGTTATTGTTAACAAATACGGCCAGGGAAGCCTATATCAGGTTTGGCACCATATATTGATTCAACGGGTTCCCATGACCCTAAACCAAAGGTGCCCAAAAATTAATATGTTAGAGATCAGCGAATATGGCAAACTGACTGACCATATGTGTTCACGGACGATTCGAACTTTTCTTCACTGTACAGGGATGGTCGCTTGGCCAACGTTAGTTTCCTCCAATAGTTAGCTCTTGACGAAGGTGGAATTGCATGTACTTCACAGACAGTACTCCAGGATATCATCTAAAATCTTTACGGTTCGGCGGCATACGCAGTTTGTGCAGCCCTCATAAATTATCAATTTTTGCTGGTTGGAATTGTAGTACAGTTCTTTAAAATTTTGATACATACATACAGTCACATAATTGTCCTGTTCGTGCGATTTTTTTTTTTTTTTTTTACAATATTTGAGTTTTGACAACCTCATTCAGTTGTATTAACTATCAGTTTTATTGTACTACTTATTTTATTAGAATCATTTAATTTCATATTCATGGCTTTTGAAGCAACTTCAGTAGTGACCACAGGTTCGATTTAAAAAAGAGATATATTTTCACGAACCGTTTTATGAATATGTATGATTGATATCTGTGTCTGAATTGATGAATCCAGGCGGATGTCTCGTCTGAAATTTGATTATCTATGCCGTTCGATTGTGCCGTAAATCAAAAGCGGACAGGTTGAGGATGTGCGGCGTATTGCTTCCGCAGATGGCGCGACAGTCCTAATTATGCGCATATTGGGATGTGCAGAGCGACAGGGTATCACATGTCTGTTACGTTATGTATGTATGCTAATTGAGACAAGTTATTCTGATGGAACGCACGTATATCACAGAAGCTGAGCTCTTTTAGTCTATAAAAATGACCGATGAATGAGTCACATACAGCAGCTCCGACACATCTAACTCTGATGCTGGAACACCGTGAGCAAACCTTCGCTAAACATTTCACGCGAATTACCTCTAGCATTCGCAATCCTCTAACGCCGACAAATCTGAAGGTATAGATTCTTCAATCTAATTAGTGGTAATTGTTGTATTCAGTGAGTCTGTTGCATAAATTTCTCCGGTTGTGTTCGTGTATATTGTTGTTTTAATGTTTAGTTCTATGAACGTTATGGTACCAGTAAATAAAAATACCGTAGTAGTCTAAAACAAAGTAACTAAATAATTCTGAAGTTGTATGATATTTTATTTAAAACTTTATGCGTCCGCCAATTCTCTAAGAGTTAGTTTGTTTTGAAACCACAAAAATGATAAGGTACTATTTAAAATAAAAGTTCACATACTCATAGTTTCAAACACCACCTTGTTTAATAAGTTCTCTCTTTTATTATTTTAAGAGAAATTTAACTCCGATACGAGCGGTACACTTGTATTAATGATACTTGGATCCAACTTCTTAGATTACGGGTCCCCCCCCCTCCTCCCCTCGAGGATCCAGAGTCATACGATATCAATTACTCACGTCGGTTCAGTCTATATTACTGAGGGTCGCCTTCCATTTCACTGTTGCTGGTTTAATTTCCCATAAAGATTACTGAAACTTATACAAACTGCGCATTCTGCAAAGATAGGGAATCCATTTTCTTTTCTCAGGTTGCGAAAGCGCAGATAACTACGACGAATATAAGTTAAATATGGTGTGTAATTCATGGTGTGTGAGAGGATGGAATAAGAAATGGTAAAACCCGGTATTGGTCCATTGAGACTTATTCTTCCGAAAGACAGCTCCATGCGTGCGAAGGACGAATCACCCACATTAAAGCTGTATTGCTCTAGGCCTTGATGTAAGAACGGAGTGAAGCCGAACTCTTCGTGATCACTCGATGATAACGAGATTTTGACAGCCATGCTAAGTCCAGTAATTGGCAGTTCCTTTTTCTGCCACTGGAGAGAAAGGTTCACCACCGGAATGTGGGACAAATTAGCCACGAAACTGCTCCAGGGAAAGCTACCGACCACTAATGGTATTTGAACGAATAGCATCCATTGAAGACATACTGAAAAGAAATATAGGATGAATCAGGAGACTAAATCATTGAACGATGTTGATTCCGTAAATATAAAATTTGCTATATTTAGATAATCCTTCTTCTTTAACACAAAGTACGGTATTTATTACCAAAATAGTTTTGGAGATATCGTTGAAGCTGTTACGTACGACTTGTCGAACTGATTAGGATTATTGTTAGAAAACTGGATGAAGGTTGGTTGTTTCCTATTAAATGATAATCCAGCAATCACGGAAATTGATTGAAATCTAATGACCGAACCGTAGAAAAAATACTAGTCCAAAATGGAGGTGACAAGGCGAAAAAATGAAGTTAAAGTGAGTTATATCGTTACAAACTCAGTAATCTCACTGTAAATTTTGGCTACCACTTCGGAATTACACCTGTAGTAGCATTCTCTTACATTTTGTGTTCATCGGAATGATATAGAAAATAAAGTGTGGGTCTCTATACAAACTGCATGTCTCTTCACAGAAACGGTTTTTTACTTACTATTAAACATCATGTCTGCACTCATCTAATCAATCTTGGACACTATATAAACCTAAAACAGAAATGAAAAAATTGTTTTTCGGAAACCAAGCTGTTTCTGACAGTTAAAATTGCCACATTCAATGAATTATTATTTTTATTATTATTTTGGAATGGACTCTATCGGATCACGGAAAGTCTGAATTATCATCACAGCTTTTAACTAAGAATTTGCCCAACGTTTCCATAGTGCAGACAGAATCAAGGATTGTCAGTTTTTGGAGCAATTAGGCTAGCTTAAGTGTTGGCACCCATCTACGATTCGTGTAACTAACGTTTACTATCGTAGTTTTTTTGTTTCTGAGTTATTTATTTTATCAGGCGGAGATTCAAGACCGTACCAGCATTAGCTTGTGCAGAAAACCGAATAAAAATCGGAATCATGACGGCTGGTACGCACGATCGAGGACTCTAATCTGGTCGCGATCCAATGTGGAGCGCTTTAACGCGTAGCCACACTGGCGACTTGCAATTAGTAAATTTAATAGAAGTTTCAATGTTTAAACTAAATATTTAATACCAGTTGCCCATACAAGCAATGGAATAATCCGCGGTGTCTATTCTATGTATATACTCTACGCGTCTTAAAATTCTGAGTGACGTACGGTGTTGGCACTAAAATTCCAGTCCCTGATGCCGGTAGGGAAGAAGGAATTCCGACATAAAGCATCAGTGTGGCTCCTTATTTCTCTGTTTTAGCTCTGTTGTCCTTGCCAACACAATATGTTGGTGAGTGAATTATGTTTCAGCAGTCGTAAATGAGAGTGTTTCTTGGTATGTTTGGCAATAAATGAAATGGGAAACTATGTAATAATCTATTTGCTAATCACATCTCAATCTTTGCGCCAAGTCGGTGATAGTTTCACAACTCCTTTGGTCTACAGTAAAAAAAAAAAAACCTAGCGGCTTTTTGGTATGTTTTCCGTGTTGAATCAATTCTTTGTAATAGTGGTCTTGTAAAGTATAACAGTAGTCTAAATGAGGACATTTGAATAGGCGTTACAATCCTGCAAGATTCAGACAATGAATTGTAGTCTGAAAATAGTTCCTTCCTTCCCGTTAGTCTTTTTTTATATGCTTATGAAACATGGAGAGGGAAGAAACTGGAGCTTAAATGATCCAAGCTAGTGAAATGATATCCCTTACAAATAAACAAAATAAGAAATGAGGAGCTTAGAAATATAGTAAAGGAAACAAACTTTGCAGGACACGATAGTTATGGTAGAACTGAAATGGTATAGACATAAAAACTGAATGGAGGAGGATAGAATACCGAGGTATATAAATGAATTGGACACATAAGGCAAAGTACCATTAGCAATACCGAGACATGGATGAATCTTACTTTGCCGTCTTATTTACATCTTTTACTCTCAATCGATGCTGATTTTTTTTTAAAGCTATGACATTTATTAGCGAAAAAATTTATTTAAATAATTATGATTAAAAATAGCTGTGCAGTAATATGGTGTGGCAAGTGGCAACCCTATCACGTTTTGTTTATTTATACATTATATTGGATAAAATATACATTTTATTAAAAAACTCGAAGAGGGAAGGTCGATGTATCTCTGAATCTTATACTAATACAACCCTTTAACAGGCGGAAAGGCAGTGGGATGACAGCTATCTGATTGTTTCCCTTTGAGTAGGGCTTCATAAAAATGAATGTGTTAATTATGCTTCCACTGAAATAAACGGATTCCCGTCATATACCATTTTCATTTATGACGTTTTTGTAGACATTTCTGTTAAACTACGCTATACTTTGTACGCTATGTGCTGCAGATGAGTGTATACGTTTTCGTTGATTGATTTAGATTGCAAAAAAATTGAAAATTATTTCGTTACGTGCTTTCGATTACATTTACACATTAAACATTTTAAAGATATTGAAACATCGACGCGCAGATGATCTCATGATGTGTATAGATAAGATTCAGTATTTACATGTGAAGCGTTCACCGAGAATCCTTTCGTCGCTCTCACGCGTGTCCACAAGTTTGACACCACAGCCATCTATGGGCGATTGTGCGAACCACATCCTCACCTGTGGAAGGTGAGCTGGCTGATCCAACAGGTGGCTACCTCCAAAGCGATTGTACCGTGTGGTGATCTTTTCAATGTTCTGATGTTCTAGTACACATTTGTTGTGTGAGTTTACTCTTGCAGCCGAAAGAATAAAATAAAAAAAAATTATTGATCTCATCGCTTAAGAACAGACATCTTAAAAGAATTTACAATTGTTTTGGCTGAAGGAGGAAGTAAGAGTTGACTAAGATCTATGAGAATTTCAAAGAGTCGCTAATATCCAATAGTACATCGATTGTCTACAAGAACGAAATTTCTTTGACTAAGGATGGTTATGGTAAGTTACATGGCGAAAAGGATGTGGTGATAGCTGATAATAAGGTAAAATGATTAAATTAATTTGTTGACTCAGATATACAAAGTATTTTTTCCTGCGATCAGATACGAAAACAAAACATGGAACATTATTTGCAAGGTGGGCTTAGTAGTGTTTGTATTTGCCTATATGGAAAGCTTGGAGACGTCTGCTATACATCTCGATGAAATATGAGTTGGTCAAATAAATGAGTCTTGTTATAAGCGTAAAAAACGTGATCTCAAGGTCTGTACGTAATTCGAACATACATATACGTTTGTGCCCGAAAACACTTTTTATAATAAATTTTATTATATATTATTTTGTCTTTATATATTTATATATTTAAGGATATTCCGCTAAATGTAGAAACCACTGCTTATAAAAACTATGAATTCAGTTCTTTCTTGTGAATATTTAGGTAACATCCGGCTACCGTAATCTATAACAGCATAAAAAGAAGAATAAAAAACTATAATTCGGAAAGCTGTATCAAACTAAGAAAAAACACAGACAACTACATAAGCAAATCAGGCAGAGAATTACATCTGAAGTCAAAAATATCAAAAGAAATGTTTAATTAAACAATAACAAGGTGGTAATAACACTGATCAATACCCCTCGTCACCAAAAGAGCTTTATAAATACTGATAGCCCGTTCAGTTAACACAGGCGGCTCAAGCGACAACCAGCTGCCCTTCTCCTTCATGCCAGGGGCCAGGAGAACATGAACTTGAACCGCCATTTCGGAGTGAACAGGATATAAAACTTGACATAGCTTTAGTAGAAAAACTTCAGCTGCGGGAAGATTCTCGCAGATTTCCACCCGCTGTCTTACACGCTACTGATCTCTTTTCGCTAGAATCCAGAGTTTATACAGCGGGAACATGTTCAATTAATTTTATAAAGCACGTAATTATCAATGAATAATTACTTCCAGCTTCTTTCTGTTATTGTTTTTCATTTGTCAACCAAACTATTTTACCAGAGTGTAAGGATTCGAAAGAAATGTAAGCAATTTATCTTCAAAAACAAATCAGCTACTCTTTAATAGAGCGATTACGTAACCAATGAAAAAGTCCTTCGCCTTGTTCCGAAAGATATTGAACTCTTGACCTTCATGAAACGAAGGAGAGCAGGGAATTCGGTCTCATTTTGCGAACTGGCAAATACAGACTTACAAAGCAGATCATTGAAGGCTAGATGGAAGAAAAACTGGGAAGTTTCCTGACGGCAGAAACTCCGACAGTAATTCCACATGCACAACGCAACCTCCTTTATAAAACGGATAACAGGGGAACCTATTGCCTGATGGACAAAGGAAGGCCACCAGAAGAAGACACTGAGACGCCGAAGGTGGATACTTGTGAAGACCTTTACTTTTTTTATTTTCTGTATGTTTTATATTGTTTATATTGACACTATTTTATTCAGTTTTCCTTTTAATTAAACGGTTGTTCCGATTCAATTACCAATGTATTTAATGAAGTGGTTATATAGAGCAGTATAACAGTTACGGAATAGATTAATTACCAGTTTGTGGCATATTTCAAAGCTCTACGGAGCTAAAGTAACACTCGTACACCTTTTTCTTCTTTTCTCTACGCTGTCGCAGTTCTTGCATTTGTTCGGCCCTCGACTTTTTATGTTTCTTGGGTTCCTTTTCTGTGCGAGCTTACTTTTAATGTGCGTTTTCTATAATTTCGAGCATATTTACGACTCACATGATACATCTTTATTTATTTTTGTAATTTTCAATTTAATATTAATATTTATATTCCGACGAATATTTTTATTATCTCACTTTGACTCGTAGTAGTGTTTTTCGAGTTATTTACAATAACATTAGAATCAACGTCCTAGCTGAACGCGTTTTCATGCTACAGTAATTTATAACAACGCAAATTCCAAACAATCGCAAACATGCACTCACACTAGTCGCATGACATCTCAGGCGAAACAAATGCTGCACGACGAACTAGTACAGATGTGCTCTACCCGTTGTGGGCTCAACCTTTGTTAACACATTATTAGTCTCGTAGTTATTAGCGATTGAAATCTGACGGTATTTTTTAACACAGGAAAGTTAGGCTGGCTATCACTATACTTAACGAGTAAATAGACATTTTCGCGTCATTTTTTTTTTTCATAAACAATTCTTAATGGAAACTGTAACCCATTTTTGATCTGTAAAACTTAACATTCAGGCTGTTGGTCGTCTAATATATATTTTTACTTCATTATCATTCTCTTTTCACGTTAGTCCAGTATTTAGAGTCTAATAAGGGCCATCATTTCCACTTTAGATTTGCATTTCATGCATTTATTATTTGTATATGGCTATCGAAAGACAACCTTAAAGGGTAAGATGTGGTGTATATAATTTCATAATTAAACACTAAAAATTGACCTGTATGATAAAAAGGCTACACGTTTACTTGGTTTACTTAGGTTTCTTTCTCCGTATGGCTTTACGCCTCTTTGACATCGAGGTCATTAGAGGCGAGAAAGTATGGAGGGCAAGGAAACGGGGATAATTTGACCATGGCGTTATGTAGGAACTATTGCGACATTTGCCTGGAGTGATTTTTGGAAACCATGTAAAACATCAATTTGTATGGCTGGACGGGGATTTGAATCGCGTCCTTCCGAATGTGATGTAGACTCATGTAGAAACCGACAGAAGAAAAATCCACCAAAATTATCAAAAGTCCATTTGTTGAAATATTTACGCTCATATAAAGGTATCTGCGAGCCAAGCATGTGTACTGTTGATGTAGGACTCTATCACTTCATCGAGGCTCGTTGCTTTATCAGTTTTATTTTTAGAATTTCGTGTATTGTGTCATCAATCACAGAAAAGTCACTATCATCGATCTCAGGTTCGTTTTTTACAAATAAGTTTTGAGTATTTTGCCCCAGCTGGTCATTTCATGTCGTAAATTTATTAAATGATTTTTGATATTACACATTCAGGAAGTTTTTCATACTTACAATCTTTGACTCTGTTTGGTATTACTTAAAATTCCACATCTAATTTCAAATATCCAGAACATGTATCTGAGTGTCCATAAATTTATAATATGGTGTGATATGCAGTCTTGTCGTTTCAGTGACACAAAGCATACATGTGTGAGCTACATTAAAGAATCAATTTTTCAAAGTTACTTGCCATTTTGTATGTATGCTGAAGACAGTCGTGCAACAAGGAAACAATTGTTTTATTGTTGCCTTGCATTGAAGCGACCCTTTCAGACATCTATTAACAATCTGCTTTCCACAATGGGCTGGTCGATCATTTACCTGTGCAAGCATTTGTGAAATACTCATAAAATCAGCGTGAAAATAATAGAGACAGAAGAATGGCTAAGACTCTCGCAGTGTTCCCCACAAGCGCTAGCTTTCCAACATAACTGTAACGCCTGCATGGTTGCGGAACATTTAGGCGCTCTTAGCCGATTCCAAATATAAGCAATAACTTTGTGAACGATTTTTTTTACAATTAACCACATTGAAATTCGTCAACCTGTTTTGAAACAGCGAAATTCGGTCCTTTGCCCAAAAGTCCAACAAACACTTCTTGATGTTCAACACTTGTTAACTGTCAGAAACGTACCTCTTAGTCTAAATGTGGACGCACAACCTAAGAATTGTAATGAAGTGATACTAGTATTGCTTCACCTTGATAAGAGGAATATATTCTTTGCCAGTATCGATTTTTTATAAGATTTTAATATTACTGTGACGAGGTATATACAGAAATCTTGTCTGAGGCATAAAAATGTGTCATAGAACGTAAAAAGTGAAGCACTCATTAAGGTGAATGCTGGGACGATTTCCCATCTCCGCCTCATAAACTACGCAATTCACAAACAGAAATCACACTTATCACACGCTGAACATGGTTACACATTTCACAGACAGATACAACACTTCTCTTCCCGCTTTAGTGCTTTGTACGACCCGGCAGGAGGTATATTATCAGGAAGGGCAATCGGCCGTAAAACTATAGCCTCATATTTGACTAAGCCAACGATAACTAAAACTCGTGACAGGCAACCGACTCCAGAATGTTGAGAAAAGGTGGGGAAGAATATTAAGAACTTTATTTTATTTATTTCAGACAGTTTTATTTCATAATAGTAAAAACTCCTTTCGAGTTAGTCATAGTTGGTTCTAGAATAATTCAGCATGTTTTAGGTGGGGATAGTTAATAATAAATCACGCTGTTGCCTACTTGACTGAGCAGTGCATGGCCTAACAATTATTTGTGTATCACAGCTTTGTCGCATTATGGTGTAACGGACTAGTCGAGTGGTCTAGCTCTTCTGTGGGCGTTATTTGCAATCGGCAGAGAGTGTCTGGAAACTCAGGTACTAACCTTTAATGGAGTTGCTGCTACTGACCTCCGGAGACCGCGGCTCCACTCTCCAGCTCAGCTGTAAGGCTATTTATTAATACCAGGTTCTGACACCACTGTGGATTAAGGCCACAGACCTGGATTCACCAACTTAGGCTTACTATGCCAAATAGCAGGTTCTCTTATATTCTACCAGTAAGAACACAGTCTAACTGCTGTACGATACTGTTTATTGCTCGTCCTAACTGAATACATATCATCCGTTTTGACGCCGTCTGCGAGGCTATCCCCGTAGGCTTCTATCGGATTTACATCTTCTGAAGTACTAGTAGATGATGGAACAATTATTACATACATGTAGAATTGCTATCTAAGGATTCTGCCAAGTGTTGCAGCATTGTCGACCCTAACGCGAGACCAGGCTATTGGAGAGAGAGGCTGTTGACTATCCAACTGGCATAGTGACGTGCCTACTGTCAATCTGTCACCGAGAAGACCGAACGCATGTCCTGCGCTCCTTATATTGCCCGTATCGAACATTCTAGACTTCTTTCGGCAACTGACCGGCCAGTGTCCCTAGCTGTGGTATGCGCTGATCGTTTTCGTCAGCAAAACCTGACTCATTACTCTCGCGTGCGGACGGCACGCGACTCTGGCGTACTGTCACGACTCACCTAACACTCGTTTAATTCTAAATCACACAACTAAATCTTTTGCCCCAAAACTTGGCCCGTTACAATGGATGCAGTCAATTACTTCAGGATATTCGATTCAGTGATTTCATAGTATTAAGAGAGTAACTGAGTATGTAGTTTGTATTAACTTAGTTCTTGTTTTATTGAGAGTCTGATATGATGATTCAGTTCGGCGATTCCCCGCGATTCCATGGAGCATGTTCTTTCAGATTTACTTCATCGTGGTTTGTATTCACTCTATGCTGGAGATATTTATTTTGAATAAACAATAGCTCACACCCAATGCTTTCGTCTTCAGGTAGATTCGAAAAAGATAAGCTTGTAAAATGATTTTTTTATTATTTGTTTCTGGCTTTGAGCCTTCTCGATGTCGAGGCCATTAGAGATGGGAAAGGAATGTAGACTAGGAATGGGAAGGATTTCGGACATGGCCGTTTTGAAGGAATCATCCCGGTATTCACCTGGAGTGATTTGCGGTAAAATCTGTATTGCCGGACGGGGAGTCGAACCAGAGTCCTCCCGAATGTGAGGCACAAAGCGTTACCGTCACCCACCACGCTCGATAGCTTGGAATCACGCTCAGAAGAAGACGCGCAAGTATTGTTGAAGGCAGGGCTCCGTATTTCGACGCTTGACCTGCGGCACTAATCAGGTTCTGAATATATTCCATCCCGTTTTCATTGGACAGGTGTCTGAGGATGTGTGGGGACACAATTCCAAGAAGAATCCTCTATTTCTTCGGGGCTCATCCTAATATAACATTGTCATTACGTAACTATCGCTTCTACAGTTACATTGTCAGTTGTGTCGAATGACACTGAACAACATCAGCATACTTTTAGGGGGAAAAAACTGTTTAGGAATGTGCCTGCATGTGGTGGTTGTGATCTATGGTAGGTTGGACGTGACCGAGGCTAGACACGTGCCAGCAGCCACGCCCCTGCTTCCCATGAAGGCGTAGCAAAGTTCACGGGTCACGCGCGGCCACGCACGCCATGCGCACGTAATTACGCGCAACGCAGTCTGGCTGCCCGCGGCTACTTTGCTTTGCGCGCGCCTCCCTCCATCAGCCGCAGCTGCGCAGCCTCACCCTGCACATTAATGTCTCTTTTTACGACCGCCGCGCCGCACCACACACAGTTTTTCAGTGCACGCGCACTAGCGAAGATATATTTCTCTAACCCGTGTTAGTAACAACGTACTGATTAATACTTCAATCAATTTCTATGCATAATTAACATCACACTAATGAAATTCTGTTTGTTTATTTCTTAATTATTTTTCTCGAATGCATTTAACTTCATTTTCTGGAGCATCTTGTTCATATAGACTATTTCCGGCAAAAGCAGTTTTTCGTAGTTGCAGTTTGCACTTTAGATCATGTATCTTTATGTTCATTTTAACTACAGTAGAAATGCACTATAGTGATTGAAATTACAATTCTAGTGCAGTGAAAGTAAACATATAAAAAATTACCTAAAATGTAGCTACAAAAAACAGCTGATGCCGGAAATCTTATATATTTGAATGAATGTTTGTTTGTATGTTCGTCTTCTTTGCACTCCTATATCATTCATCCGATTACGATGAAACTTCGGTGAATTATTGAGTGCACGCGTGCGAATGTTTTTAAGAAAAAAAATCACCCCCTCTTCCCCTTCACAACCCTTAATTTTATACGAACCCACATTTTTTTCCGATTTCGATGGAACCTTTTCACACGTATGCTTTAAAATAAACGGAAAAATACTGTCAACATTTGGTTTTTCAGAAACCCAACCCTTCTCCCTCTTCCACCCGCATAATTTTTTTCCGTTGTTTTTATACACACCCACAATTTTTACAGGTATACTTTAAAACAAACAGAAAAATACTGTATACACTTTATTTGCTACAGCCCAACCATTCTCCCCCTTTCCACACCCCCTAACTTTTGTAAATGTTTTTTCCACATACCCACAATTTTTATCCACTATCGACGGAACTTTCCATATGTATACTTTAAAACCAACAGAAAAATAGTCAAGATATTGTTTTCAACAACCATACCCCTCTTCCCATTTTCACCCCATTAATTTGTGTCGATGTTCTTTAAACATACCCTCAGTTTTTATCCGATATCGACGGAACTTTGCACAAGTATTCTTTAAAACCAACAGAAAAACATATGCAAGTTAAAATTTGCCGACGGCAGATGTAGGTGGGTGCAGGGAAGGGGGAAGACGGGTGGTAAGGAAATTGCCACCGGAGCGTTCACTCCATTGAAATTTAATTTAATTAATTAATTAATTAAAGTAACCCGAAAATAAAAATTTCTGCCTGTTTAGTTTGCAAGATAAAAATTATATTAGAACTTTTTTTCAGTATACCTTGTTTATGTAAAGCATATGGTTGATATGTGAGTGTAGACTTTCCCGGCGAATAAGTGACAACAAATCTTCTCGGGTTTGCAGCCTGATTTTATTAAAAAGCGACAAGATTTCGGCAACTAGCTTATGATGGCTGCTGAGCTAGTTGCCGAAAGCTTGTCGTGCAAACCCGAGAAGATTTGTTGTCATATGGTTGATATTGAGTTCAAATTTCAAGCTCCTAGGTAAAAACGTTTCTAAACTAGGCCTGGAAACAAAGGTGGCATCAAATCGACAACTTAATGGTTATTAATGCCTTTATATTTCAGCGTAAAATATACTTTATTCGTTTTCTTGATGAGCTCTGAACAGTTATCTACAATATACTGATGCAAGAAAAAAATTATTCTTAGGTTCGCTTCACTTTTATGGAACGAAAAGACCAAAGATAAATAATTTCACCCCATATTTGTTTCAATTTTCCCTACATCGGAATTGTTTATGCCTGCAAAAAAGGATTGCATTTCTTTGCGTTCAACAGCCTTCAAACCGAGGGGTAGTATACAAATTTATCGGTGTCGGTCTTGGATGGCAAAACGGCGAATCTGTCTGTGGACTAAAAATTTCACATTTAACTAACAGCTTTAAATCCTTCCCGACATTCTGTAAATCCATTTTTGCTATGTCATCTCCATTCTCATTTGAGATACCCGTGAAATACGTTTCGTTACTTTTGTCGTTGCAGCGTTCGTATAGTGGATCTGGTGTTTGAGCCCAAAGGTGTTTAAAGCTTCCCACTTCACATGCCGAGGCTGCTGAAATTTTTATAACCGCTTAACCGGTTCCGCACTTCTGACAAAGCTTGCTTTGTGAATGTTAATTACTCAGTGAAAGTCCATTGCTCAGATTCTACGTTAAGCTGTAGGTCACCAACATTTGCAGGTTAACGTAGAATGTGCGGAGACTAGAATTTCCGTCATCGTATCAATATGCATGAGAAAGTTATTAGTGTTAGTGGAAACATATTGGTTCTTGTAGCTACCAGTTGTGTTTCTATGACAAGCTTTCTTCAATGTCCTTTTTTAAAACACAGTAAGTAATCTATAGATCTTTGCCCCACTGTCCATAAATCTATTAAAAACGTTTGTAAATAGCATTTCAACAATCTTTCAAATCACGATTTTTCACTACATATCTCAGTTTGTGACAATGCTACAAATATATATAATAATTTTTGTTGTGTGTCAGTATAGCATGCATTTATTTTAATTCTTTTTAACAATGTGACATCAGAGACTGCGCCCCGTTGCCTCCGTAGGTTGCGGCACCGTAATAATGTCCATCGCCTGACACCTTGTTAGCTAGTTCCAGTCCGGGAGGGGGAAGAAATTTTCATCATCAGGACTTGGTCGGCGGGGTAGGAGAGGTGTTGAAGCATAATTAGGGGGCGTCTATTAATTACGTGAGGTGAAATGGAAGGGGGGGGGGTGTACGGCAAAATCTCACGAAACCTCACCAAGGGAGTGCGGGGAGGGGCAACGGAAATCTCACGTAAGCATTTGAAATTCTGATAGGGGGGCGTCCATAAATTACATGAGGTGAAATAGGGGGGGAGGGGAGGATCCGGCGAAATTTCACCAAATCTCACCAAAAGGGCGGGGGGGGGGGGAACCGAGCGTGGTGGTGTAACGGCTAGCATTCTGGCCTCGCATTCGGGAGGACGGCGGTTCGAATCCCCGTCCGGGCATCCAGATTTGGGTTTTCCATGGTTTCCCAAATCACTCCAGGCAAATGCCGGGATGCTTCCTTCAAAAGGCCATGGCCGAATTCCTTCCCATTCCTTGCCCCACATCCTTTACCGTCTCTAAAGACCTCGCTGTTAGAGACAAAAAAGCAGATAAAAAAAAAGGGGGGGCTACGGAAATCTCACGTGCGGTTTTGGAAAAAAATTTTGACTGAGGAGCTAAAAAAAGTCTACAAATGTCTGAAAAGTCGATTTTAGTGGGGTATTTCGTCGAAAAGTGGGGGTGTAACCGGCTTTTCAAAGGGTGAGACCTAAAAAAAGGGCCTCACAAAGTTGCGAGGGCGATTTTTAGGGGGGGGGGATCCTCACGGACCAGATATCACCAGAAAAGGGGGGGGTCCAGGACAGATCTCACAAAGTTTCACCAGAAGTGGGGGTCTGGAAATCCGGAAAAACACCTCACGTAATTTATGGATGCCCCCTAGAGCTGCAGAGCAAGATTAAAAAATAAAAACAAAACACAGGTACAAATAACGCGAAAGTCGACTTTACGGGGGTATTTGGTCCAAAAACCGACCTTGGGGGAGGGGGTATAACCGTCTTTGGAAGCACGAGACCTAAAAAAAGGTCTCAAAAAGTTACGATGTCGATTAGTAGTGGGGGTCTCTGTCAAAGTCTCTTAGAGGGAGGGTCCGACCAGTACTCATGAAGTCTCACTAGAAGGGGGAGGGGGAAGGGGGGTCTGCAATTCAGGAAAAACACCTGACGTAATTAATGAACGCCCCCTTACTAATGACCAGATAGTGCACCAAAGTCCTGGGTTAAACCCCAATTAACCTCTCGACAGTGCGTATGGATCGAGAATACACGAAACGTTGTTGGTTGTGATTCGTCTGTCGGCTAGGAACGATAAGCATGACGGGTTTAATTCGAGATGGCGATACCGCTGCGTCGCTACTGTTAACGTGACGTCTCGTTCACGTACAGTCGTAAAAACGTATATTGTGATTTCTCTGATGAAATGCGAGCTTCACCTCAAACATTGAACAACTGGTTGTGTTACCAGCATCTGATCCACCTTTGGGATATCAGTTTATGTTGATATTGTACAGCTTTGAATTATTGTAACCGAGCGTAGCGAGGTCACAATATATGATTTTACGACTGTACGTGAACGTGACGTCACGATGAAGTCACGTTAACAGTAGCGACGCAGCGGTATCGCCATCTCGAATTAAACCGCATGACGATCTTTTGGTATTTCTCGGAAGGATAGACCTGCATTGGCCAGTACCGGGTTGCTCCATTTCATTTCTCATTTCATTCAATACAAACAACACTATACACGGAACATACTCAGTGTTACAGTCATCCACTCCTACAGTAACACATACGAACACTGTCACATTGGGGAAGGCAACAAAAATCACCACAGTTCATCATAACAAGAAGGGGTACATCCTCCACGGTGAATGCCTATGCCCGAAATCGAGCATGCCATAAGAAGATAAAATAGGGGATTAACAATGGTTGAAGGTTTTGAGTCCAAATTCCTGGCCAATTTTTGTAAAATTAGCAAGTGACAGCTAGGCTCATCTGTAATCCCCGAAGCAATAGCTTCATGCAATCAGAATATATAAAAACTTGATTAAATTTGCCAAATCGCCACAGTGAAAAATACATGTTATTTTAACATTCTCGGTTTATACTTTTGTTTTGCCATACGGGCTGTGACATATTAATTATTAAATAAATCGCATAAAAATTAAAGTTATCAAGTAATATTTTACAAAAATTTTGAATACTCTTTTATCTAGGTAAGGAATGATAAAGAAGAAATACAAATTATTCACCCACCGTAGGAGGTAGGTACCATTGTGTTGTTTCTCTGTCTCTCTCGGTCGTAAACTTCGTTGTAAATTACTTATTTAAAATTTCATTCTGCGCGAGAGCGAGCTCCTAATAAACCACTAGACCTAAGCAACAAACCCGCAGCAAACCCACAGCAATAACTCTGCAGAGAACGCTGTTATTTAGCAGACACTAAGCAGCTACCAACGGCTCATTCTGCACCCCACGTTTTACCCTGGTCATTTACTTCTATGACAGTCAAGCGTAGGTTGCTTCCACTCGCATTTTTATTTATTTCAATTTAAATTTCACCGCCCTTAGAACAACACTTGTCAGTTTTTTTTTAAATATACGTAGCAATTCGGTAACAGGCAATGCGTGTTAAAGATACTTAAAGGCGCATAGAATTCGCTTAAGGTTGCCGAGAATCATGTTGTCCTGTAGACAGTGTTACACGCGTGGTTCAGTAGATCAACTGTGTGAAATTATGTGAGAATCGGTGGAAGGATAATTCCGTAATAGGACAACCGCACTATAGATACCTATCTGAGGAAGGGTCGACAGTGGAGATGTTAGTAGAACAGTCAATCAGGAGATCGGATGAGCAAAATTTGTGTAAACTATGTGGATTTGTATTCGAAACTACCAGGCAAATATTCACTATAACAGTTTTACCACGATGTGGTTTCCATTCATCAGAATTACACGGAGTACTGTGATATCATCTTTTCCAGTCGATCTGTGGTCCTCGCTGCAGTTGATTGGAACATTTCCTACCTCTTCGCATAATTAATTAAAGACATAATAAGGAGTGTATTCCCAGATAAAAAAAAGGTAGGGTGACCCAATGAATGAATGAGTATTGGCGACGGAGGAATGAAACTCAGAAGACGAAACAAAATTTCGTAATCGTAAGCCATAGATGGCTAAAACGAAGAGAGAGAGAGAGAGAGAGAGAGAGAGAGAGAGAGAGAGAGAGTGAGAGAGAGGGAGAAACGTTACGTTTTTTTACAACACTATCCACGCCTCACTTTTTACTGTCAGACATCTAGCGTTCAATTCCGCATTGCATAGGGGTCTCCGGATACTTTTGATCAGATAGTGTACTCCTGAATAAGGGATTCCCGACTACGCAATAGTCAGTAGCAGTTGATCTGACACTGAGAACGGCAGACGCGCATATGTATGTGGTCCAGAAATAGTGTATCATACAGTACAAATTTTACTAGTTGTACATAAATATAAATAAAATGAAATATTCAGTGAAGTTGTAATCTGATTCACGCTGCTAATATTACAAGGAAATGTTGAAGTTTATGTTCCGAAATCGTTCGTGGCCGAATTGCTGAACTGATTTGGCCCATAAAGTGCAGGATACCCGGGGAATGATGGTTAACACCGAAGAAACCCTTAACATCAAGAACAATTAACATTAAGGGGAGGGTAAGGAAATGTATGGATCTGTCTGCGTTCACATAATTTTTCTAATCTGTTTTGTGTTGTTTTGAAACCAGTATCTTTAAGCTGAATATTTCAGTCATGCCATTAAGTTAAACTGTCTAGAAACCGTGATCGTGATAAGCGTTTCACCTTTGAGGATGTTGATTCAACATGAACGTTTTTCTCAATAATCCGTCAATCACTATATTGCCACAGCTGCATATCGACGAAGATTGAATTGGTTATACACGCCCGTGAAAGGTTTTCTTGAAAAAACGCTTGCATGACTGTGCAGTATTGACGACGAGATCGAGGAAGGAGATCAAAGACTTTGGCGCCAGGCTGAAGCTCTTGACATTCCACCCACGCCGTTCTAACTTTACGTTCACGCTGCGTGGGACAACTCGTGGGAGCACCGCAAATGTCGTAACTACTCCACCTGCCTAGCAGCGAAACTGCCAAACTGTCCTAACTAATAAAATTCATGTGCAGAATATATACATGAGCCTTCTGCAGTAACGTACATCTCTGCATTACATTCCCGACCGCCACCCGTCTCTTCACAAGGATCACCCCGCAAGTTCGTGGCTTCAAACTGCTTAAGTTACTGGAATATTTTTGATGTTATACGACATAATCCAACCTGATCTAAAACCAATTCTTCTATGACGTTTCAATGCATTCATGAAAACTGTAAACAACAATTTCTTAGTGGTGTCGAAATATTAAGTGACAGCACATATGACGCCATAATTAGAATTGAAATGGATACCAGATATAAACTTTTTAAGATTCCAAAAAAGTTGGAACTCTCATCAAACTATATGGGGTGTGTCGCGTGGTTGAGCTAGCAAAGATGACAGAATATATCCCAAAGGTGGTTTCGCCTAACTCGGCTCATTGTCGTTTGCGGTGGCAAGATTTCCAATCGGCATCTGTAAGCTTTTGACAAGGGAAAAATGAGACAGAAATAACTACTGTTACCTGGGTAACTCCTTGAAGTTAGTGCTAAAAGGTGTAGTTAAGTTTGATTTATTGCAGAAACCTGGAGAAAAGGCATAAAGTACAAGGTTGATATACGTCAAAGCTATGTTAAAAAGCTACAAATCTCAGAAGTATTCCGATAGTGAAAGAACGGTAGATCATTGATTTAATATTGTGGTAGTTGTCTTTTTGAGCTGCGGATGGTGGAATAGTGATAGAATTATCCTAATTAATTAATTATTTAATTTAATTGCAATGGAGCACAGGCTCCGGTGGCAATTTCTCTACACCCCCATCTTCCCCCTATCCTGCACCTACCTACATTTGCCCTCTACAAATTTTATCTTTAAATTCTTTCAAAGTTTTCGGTAAATTATTCATCATTTCTCTTGGTAACTCATTCCAATCCCTGACACCCTTACCTAAAAAAGAGAATCTTCCCACACCCTTGTGCCTGAAATCGAGTGCCAGCTTGTGGTCATGGTCATCTTTTCCCTTCCATGCACTACTTTTCATACCTATTGCAATATCTTTCCATGCCTCATCGCCAGTATATGTCCTGTACACTCCGATGACCCTCCTCATCCTCCTCCTGTCTTGCAATGAATCCCATTCCAGCTCCTTTATCATATCCGTCACTGATTGCATTCTGCGATAATTTCCAGAAACAAATCTAGCAGCCTTTCTTTGCACCCTCTCCAACTCCTGCATTTGATACGTAAAATGAGGGTCCCATACTACACTACCATATTCGAGCAATGGTCTGACCAAAGTTTTGTAACCCAATTCCTTGACTTCTCTCGTACATCCCCTCATCACTCTCTCCAACAAGTGCAGAACTTTGAAACCTGTTCCTACCGCCTGTCCTTTGTGTCCTGCCCAGATAAGTTTGTTATCAAAAGTAATTCCAAGATATTTACATTTCAAGTCTTCAGCAAGAAATTCTTTCCCCACCTTATATTCATAATTAACCTTTTGTTTTTTACCATGTTTACTCCATGACTGTTGAACTACTGCTCCAAAATTCACTTCACAATCTGACGTCAATACTTTGTAAAAACTGGCTTCTCTGAGGCCCCGTTCAGGTAGAGGTGACCTGCCACTGGTTGAACATACGCGTGAATGTCAGATGAGTGGATTCTACGTGTTCTCGAGCTGGAATTTTCAGGGAAGCTGCAGTATAGATAGTTCTGGTAACGAGCAGTCCCGTACCTCACAAACGTGAACTTTAGATTGCCTCGTCCGGTCTTGGCTCAGGAAGAAAACTACCTTATATTTAACGATACTAGTTTCCTTCTCCGTTCCCTGATAGCTTCTTGCAGTAGCTTCCAAGAACAGTATAAAATGCCATTGCGATGTTTTTAATAATTTTTAGACGCCGAGATCATTTGAGATGGGAAACGACTTGAGTAAAAGAACGGGAAGAAATTCATCCATCGCCTTTTTGAAAGAACCATCCTGGCATTCGCCTGGAGTGTGTGTGGTGTCTTTTTTTTAATTTTATAGGAAACTGAAATTAGGATAGTCGGAAGGGATCCGAGTCCGCGTCATCCCTAATGCGATACCGGACTGTTACTGCTCATCACCACGCACCGTTAGAAGATTAGAAACTGTAAACTCTCAGAATCCCAAAGACAGGGTTTCTTCGGAGAGGAAGAACTGGCGCTGCTTCCAGTCCTTTAGCTGTCGCTTTTACTCTGGGGTAAAGTTATGTGCACAAGTATCATACATTGTTCAGCAAACTCTGATGAATTGATTTCAAAGAGAGCAAGATCCTCCTCAGGGTCTATCGATCCTATGACAAACGTTTCGAGATCCACAAGGCGGAAACCTTTCTTCTGTCAAATTGCTGTGTCAGAACACAATCTACTATCTACCACATTTTCCCGAGCGATTGTCTCCATTGCTGGTTCTCCCTCGTCCACTTTTTAACTGCGTTGTAGGCAGGAATAACCTCCACTAATGTTGCCAGCTTATTGTCATAAATTTCTTTTGGTAACATCGCTTTTTTACACAGGGTATGTGGAATTATAAGCACTTTTCGTAAGGCAGTACGATGTCGTTTTGCTGATAACTTAACGAATTTATGGGACAATCCTTACACTTATATTGGTGCATTAGGAGTCAGTAGAACCTTAGTCCCTGCCGTATTAATATAATAGATACGATATTCGACTATTTGTAGGCTACATATCATTAATCTTTGTATTATGGTGAGTTCTCAGTTATTCACTTTCTTCGTCAAGCACTCACTCAGATCATAGAACTTTCGTTTCAGATATCATCAGCTTGTCCAAGTCTTGATGTGCAGTACTCCAGGTGGCGCAACCATGTAGCACTACTGATTTTGAGGCGTAGTGACAGAAACTGTTTTAAGGAGAAGATTTAGGCTGTCACAGCTGCTGCCTGTTTGTATCCTCGAATGTATCTGCTTTTTGCTGTCTGCCTCTTTTCTGAATGCTGTTCACAGATATATGAATTCCCTGACACGTCGACGTAATCAATTCTCAGTCTACAGTCACGTAAGTGATTCTTCTACTTCTTTAGATCTGCAGTGCATGTCGAAACATTCTGTTTTGTTTTTACTAATTTGAAGCCCTGTTTTCGTTGAAGTTAGTGCAGTGCGTCACTCCCTTGATATTGTTGGAACTTACGAGCTGCTACAGGCGTGTATTCTCCTCCTTTGATACACATACAAGCCGTCAGCTCAGAAATGTTTTATCGAAAAAAGGTGCCACTTGAGATTTTATTGATTTAATAATTGCTTTTATTCAATGACACTATTACATATCTACACATTCTTTCGTAGCATAAAACAGATCCTCTCGGCACGGGCAGACGCGCCATGCTGCCTGCTCTGCCTCCATAAAAAAAAAAAAAACAGACAGGCGCCCAAACAAACACCCTCGCCTCTCAGCTGTGCTGGTCATGGTCACATACTATTACTTAATATAAAAACACTATCCTACCCCGGTTCCTACACATGTTACTACTATCTGTGGAACTCTATTTTCAAATTAGTGCAATTATTAATACTAATTATAATCAGAATATTATTAAATGCACATTATAAATACAAATTTAATTATTTATAGAGCAAAGAGAAAGAGACCAAATTAAACTATTGTACAAAACGTCAGACTTAAATGTCACAAACTATTCAGCATTTTAATGTTATCCATAATCTGGAATCGACAACTTCCTCTGTTTCTTTCCCCATTTTCGTTTTGATACACCTACCACAACGCTTCCATCAATTATCAAATAAAATATCTAATCTTCCAGTTCTGTTCAAATTATTTCTTCTCTTTACAACTCTAAACAATACCTTCTCGTACCATATTCAAATTATTCAGTTTTTTATCAAGTCGCATCTGAAGAGCCTGTCATCTTTTCCATTGTTCCGAACATATATTATAAGACTTTTGTTGTCCTCTCTAAATTTTACAAATTGCAGTAGTAGCAATTTAACTAAACCAAAAAATAAAGGAGAATAAATGTGTAAAATTTGTACACTGATGTAGAATTCCTTGAATACATACATGTCGTAACTAATATATTATTTTGTGATACTTTCGATAGTCATCATTTTAAATGTATGTAAAAATACTTAAATAAACAATGTGGCGGCTGTGCACGCGATAGTACGTTAGAAAGTTGAAACATGTGTGAACTCTCCGGTGAGGGTATGGATGTTCTATAGATTAGACAGGAAAGTAAAGGAGACTCTGTCTTTACTGCAGACTTCATACAAGTTTACAGTTACTTGTAAAATTAAATTTTAAAGAAGATTATGATACTAATGTGGTGAACCTAGGAAAATCTATCATTCGACCTTCAAAATCTAAATTTTCGTATAAATTTTGGTCCACTGTTCGATATTGTTGGTTAAAAGAAACAACAGCTATAACTGAGGATTTGGTTACAGAAAAGCTGCAATATAAACTTGTGGAGAAGGTCTGCCTGTCATTCAACATAGAAACACATAACACCTGTCAATATAACTTCCAGTTACACCTTCGCAAATAGCGATCACCCAGATTTCCATATTACGAAGCAATACTTTTTGCTCAACTGTAGCGATGATCCCATAAGTAGATACTATCTCTTTTTTTTTTTTATTCATAATAGTTACTGTCGCAGAACTGTTTTGTTGATACTTGTAATTTTGTGTGGTCTTACAGATCTAGTAACAGAATTTCTATTATCCACGTAATTCGCTTAGATCTTAGTCATCTAACCAACCGGATAATCACTCCGTATAATTGGTGGTTACAGTTTTACTTGGAACCAAAAAAAAGAGAACATTCTGGATACTATATATATGCAGAAGGTAAACTTCACCAAACATGAAGCCTTACACAAAAATAGCCATCATCTGGTTTCCAACTGTGGACCTTCTGACCCCTAGTCCGACACCTTACCACGGAGGCTTCGGAAAGCATTTTTTATTATTGTATTTAATTGACTGATATGGAGCAAACAGTCCGATGGCAGTTTCCCTACACACCCTACTTTTTTACTGCGCGCTGTGGCGTAACAATGGGGTGGCAGAACGGATAAAATGGCACTGGCTCCCAGCCGGAGGGGCATTTTGAAACAAATGTCGCCCATAAATTGGCCCCCCTTCCGATGAATTTTAACGGTATAGTTACTCCACAGACTGCATGAATTTTTTAAGTTGTTTATCGTATCCTTCGACAATGTTTGTCCAATCCTATTCATTAAAGATGATTTTCTATTCCTTCCTGGCTGAAGGCAAGAATTATATTACTATCGTGTATATCTTCTTAAATAGAAGACTGAAGTTATTTTTTCGTTCCGTCCGCCAAACGTAAACGAGTGAACTTCTCGCTGTGATCGGCTGGAAAAAAATTGAAAGCAACAGGTACATTTTGCAACATCTAAAACATATAGCATTTATGTTTTTAAATTATACGTAACATGATGTAATGTGAATATTGCTGGTATTACTGATGTATTAAATACCATAAATGATGCATCTGAATTATAATTTTGAACAGAGCACTTGTACTGCCAGCTAGGTAATTTTTCAATGAGCGTAATAGGACGTTTCCTCAATAGGTTGATCATAGGAACGATTAAATCTGTGCCGAGGCACTATGGGGCGATAAAAAACAAATCACGGTGCTGTTGACCTACCCTTTCTAGTTTCGGTACATAAGGATACTAAAAACGATGTTTCGCTATGGCAATGTGTGTTTGTCACAGCGGGAAATCTACAAATGGAGTAGGATGTTTGTATACGGTGCGACTTCAGTGGAAGATTCTCATCGTCCAGGGGAGGCACATCGAGTTGTGGCTCTAGAGAACATTGCTGCAGTTGAAACCATAGAGTGGGAGCACCGCCGAATCCCCGTTCGATCATGCAAATTTCAGTTCTCCATGGTTTCCTGAAATAATGTAAGACAAATGTCGCTATGGTTACTTCAGAAAATCATGGCCAAATTCCTTCCTTTTCCTAGTCCCCAGTCCTTTCCCACCTCTAATGAGCCATCAAGCCTTATGCAAAATAAGCTAAAATGAGCGAGCAAGGTATAGTGCTATTTTTCGTCTCCAAACCGGAGAAGTTCCTAAAACAACGTTCATCTGGAAAAGTTAAAATCAATTATATCAGTGTGGGGCAATACACGGTTACAGAGAGCACTGTAATCAGTACATAATTCTCATATGTCCTAAAAATCATCTTCGCCCTGCAGTCAAAGCAAAGCGAAGTGGATTGCTATAAACAGAAGTCTTTTTGAAAATGGCACCTACAATTTGATGAAGAGGTAGATCATACAGTATTTGGGTGGTTATGCGAATTGCAAAAAGATTTTTTTTCTGAAAGGAATTTAGGATCTCTATAAGCGCTGGAATACTTTTGTTGAGTGTGAGAGAAATTGTATTGCAAACCATACAGAATTTTTTCAAGAATTTATGCACGATAACTAATACTTAAAACATAGTTAAGGATTACCGTTGACACACGTTCACGAAATTCTTTTACTAATTATCAGAGAACACGTTAGACATGAAGTTCTAACTGGCATTCTGGAGATATCGGGTTTGATTAGCTGCCCTCCCAAGCTTAGTTTGGTTTTGCAATGGTTTCCCTGAATCATTCGACGAGGATTCCAGGATACCTGCCATTGTCGTCTTATTGCTTGTAAACACTTGTATAAATGTTCTAATAATCTAACCGAAAACTATTCTATGTCCCCTGAAACATAATTAACGTGAATTATAACTGCTTGTGTAGCCAGTATGGTAGCGATGCATAGAATTTAGTAATAAATTATGAATGATCTCGTTCTTGATGACGAGGGAATACCTAAACTTCTTATGGATGTAAAAACCAATAAGGCTCCCGGACCAGACGGTATTTCTACAAGATTCTACTCAAGGTACGCAAAGGTAATTGCACCGTATTTGATGAAATTATATACCGTCTCCTTGGATCAAGGTAAAATTCCAGCCGAATGGAAGACCGCTATCGTAAGTTCAGTGTTTAAAAATGGGAATGTAAATGATCCTCAGAATTATAGGCCGATCTCGTTAACTTCAATATTTTGCAGGATTTTAGAACATATCATCTATTCAAATGTCATGCGGTTCTTGGAAGAGGGTGAGCTTTTAAACCCAAATCAACATGGATTCAGAAAAGGCCGATGCTGCGAAACACAACTTGCACTTCCAATTCACGACTTGGGCCGAATTATAGATGAGCAATCCCAGGTTGATTTAGTTCTACTAGATTTTAAAAAAGCTTTTGACACTGTGCCTCACACTAGGTTACTTAGGAAACTTCGTGGTTACGGCATATCTAGACAAATATGCGACTGGGTTGCAGACTTTCTGAAGGGCAGAACACAGTGTGTAGTTCTCGACGGTGAGCGTTCATCACGTACCGAAGTGAGGTCCGTGGTACCCCAGCGAAGCGTGATGGGGCCTCTTATGTTTCACATATACATTAATGATTTATGCGACATAATAGGGGGGATGAAAAGATTATTTGCCGATGATGCTATTATTTATCGTGAAATCAAAACCCAGGACGACTGCGCTTTGTTACAAGACGATATTATGAAAATAATTGCATGGTGTAAAGATTGGCAGTTGGAGTTAAACGCTAAAAACTGCCAAGTCAAGTAAGTAAAAAGGTGACACCACTTAACTATGAATATACAATTAATTGCACTGTCCTTAGAACGGTAGATTCCGCTAAATACCTAGGGGTAACAATTGGTAATAATTTGTCGTGGAATGAGCATATCGAGAATGTAATGGGAAAAGCAAATCGTATGCTCCGATTTCTAGGTCGTAATTTAAATCAATGCACTCAGGAAGTTAAATCGATTGTATACAAGTCACTAGTACGTCCTCACTTAGAGTATTGTTGTTCTGTATGGGGTCCCCATCAAAAGGGGTTAATGGAGGCTTTAGAGAAGGTCCAAAGGAGAGCCGCCCGATTCGTGACAGGTATATGTACTTGGAGGGAAAGCGTAAGTGCGATGTTGAAGGAGTTAGGTTTGGAAGACCTGGAACACCGAAGGCGTTGCTCTCGACGGAAGCTAATTGAAAAATTCACGACAGACGTATTTCGGAATGACAGCCAGCAAATATTGCTACCAGCAACATTCATATCTCGGAATGACCGCGAAGGTAAGATAAGAGAAATCGGGGTCAGAACCGATTCATTTCTGTACTCATTTATCCCACGAGCGATTAGGGAATGGAATAGAAAGGATTTACCGGACGAGTAAACTTAAAATCCGACAGGATTAGCTTTCGTTAAAGCACTCCGACCATCCTGATCTGGGTTTTCCATGGTTTTCCCGGATCACTCCAGGCGAATGCTGGGATGGTTCCTCACAATAACTCATGGGCGCCTCCTGCCATATCCCTTCCAAACCATCACCCTTTTCGATAGGTGTAATGCACTCTCCGCCACACACATTTAGTGAATCGCGGAGTATTAACAATAATAATAAGACAGAAGAAAAATCAAAGCATTTGAAATATGGTGCTGAAAATTAAGTGGACAGATAAAGTACGAAATGAGCGTATTTTGGAAATGATGGCTGAGGAAAGAAGTTTGTGGAAGAGTCTAACAGAAAGAGGGTACAGGATGGTGGGTCATATTTTGAGACATGCAGGATTGGTTAATTTGTTAGTGGATCCAAAAGTCGAAGGTAAGAACTGTAGAGGAAGACAGAGATAAAATATATATGAAGAAGATAATTGAGTACGTGGGATGCGAGATATATGTTGAGGTGAAGAGGTAGCGCAAGATAGGAAGAGATGGAGGTGCATCGAGCCATCAAGAAACTGATGACAGCAAAAAAAAAAAAAAAAAAAAAAAAAAAAAACAAACCGGGACTGTCTACCATATGGAATTACAATATTAAGATTTTGCAAGACAATATGCAAATGAGAAAGAAGGTGTAGCGGCATCGTACAACTAATACTAGGAAACCAGATGTCGGTCGAGGCTACGTCGGACCGGCCTGGTGGTAGACTTGAGTCAATTTGTCTAATGAACTCGCGGGCGGAGTGGGTTTGCTCTGGCGGAGGAGTTAGCGGAACTGCTCGTCTGTTAGGTTAAGTTGCAGTGGCGGAAGACGACTGTCCCGGGCTGTGGGTCATAGGTCACGGGGCGCCCGCGCGGCCTAGCCCGGCCCGGCCCGGCCCGGCCCGGTTGGCCGGGTGGAGTTATCGATCGGGCACAGAGTGAGCACCGCGGGCCCGGGAGGAACCCGCCGCGCCGGGTCTACCTGGACGCGCCATCACGCTAATCAGACGGGGACCGAGCTTAGACCGAACTCTGGCATGAGCAGTGCAAAACATGACAGTCCACAACCTGAAGGCTGGTTTGATTCTCCAGATGGAGGCTTAGTAAGCCGGTGTTGTAATATTTCACGTCCCATGAAAAGAAGCTTGAGTGAAATAGTTTCTAGTTCTGTGGTGAACATCAGCATAGATGACAAAAAAGTGTATAGAATTAAAATATATACTTGGGACAAGCACTGGATTCTTATCGCAAATCAAATAATCAAAAAAAAACACAACAGTACAGAGGGAAGCTCACGGGAAAAACTACCTCGGTAATACTAAACTACAACCACCTGTGGGAAGAACTGGACAAGCTGGCAACTGCTGTGTCAGATGCAGCTACGGAACGGTATCGGCTTCAGCATAGCCAGCAACCTCTCAGGAGATCACAAACCGTGCAGGAAGTGGATCAAGATACCGAAAATGGACAAAAAATGTTATAGACAACTAAGTGGAACGCGGATGCCGGAAGTGTGGCATTTGGAATTTGCCGGAGTTTATTCTTCGACGGATTCCAGCGAAAAATAAACTTTACTGCTGAAAATTCAGTTTTCAGTTCCAAGTTTTATTGGGTAACAGTATTAGTAATAAGTTGTGTTAACTTACAGTGTGTGGTATTTATAGTATATTAATTTGTATCATGTACATAGAATATAGGATTTATGTTCTTAAAAATTTGCTAATTAGAAAATATTATTATGAGTTAAAGGTTCGTTTTAGACTCTAGTGAACAAACTATTTGGATTTTCAGGTAAATAAATAAATAAATTAAGCACAATTTTAAAATTTATATTTCGGATAAGTACGGGGTTCTTATCACTAGTTAAATAATCAGAAGCAAATATCATTACACACTATTTAATCTGCACTCGTGATGCTCAAGAAATTTACTGATTACACACAACCAATACGGGTGCCATTGCTGAGTACATTTTCAAGAACAATGAATTAAACACACGGCTATAAACTGGAAGCATGAGTTAGGATGTTGCATAGTGAGATTCTGCAACGAATTTAGTGTCTTAAATTTAATAAAATGTCACGGCATGTTTAACTGAAAAGATGCGCAGTGCAGCGCATTCACTACATCCGAACGACAGAGAAACACGATCACGATCGACTCTCGCAGATCAGCGCTGTGGTTAACGTTTGGGCGTTGCACAGATGCTGATTGTACACGCGAATGGACTCAGAGCTAGTTGCGTGATTGCAGTGGTCGCTTTATAAATGTTTAAATCTTTGCGGTGGCGCAGCAGGTGAAGTGACGAGCATTGCTCTGATGTCGTGGCGTCGTCGAAGCGATGCGCTGTGGAGGACAAACAAGATACTCTATTTCTCTAACAGTACAGCCAGAGACAGGCTGCATATAAAGCAAACTTCCCGATGGGGTACGCAGCACAGGTTGTGACGCGTCGCTGACCCAGCAATGGCACGTGTGAAGGTGGATTCCCACGACGCGTCTATTTGCCGGCCTGGCCAGTCCAGCAATCAACGGTGGACCGTGGGGAGGGCCCCACCTATGCTGGCAGGGATGGCGCGCCTATACCCGTCGCCTAGTCGGTAAACATCAAACGCCCGGATAGCTGAAACGGCACTAGACAACGTGGTGGGGAGGTGGCTGGGAGGTGGCGAGGGCTACCCTGTGGCACGTGCTGATCCGTACAGTTCGGCTGCATGGCGCGGCCTACAAGACAAGGAGCCGTGGGAAGCTAACGGTGAAGGAAGCAGCCACAGCATCCGTCTAGGTTGAGGTCGATCGAAGCAGTACCGTCTTGAAAGAACAGCGGAGGCTGTCGGCCTCCCCCAAAGTCCTTGCGCTGTACCTCGTAGCCCCGTATCGTGCAACACTTGTCTGAGCCACATGTATCCTGACAGGCTGAAATTTACGTGGCAGTCGGACTTTTGTTTTCTCACTCGCTCGTTCCTCACCGTCAACATGTTAAGTCTACGCAAAAATCACCTCTATAATCTTCGCACGTATTGTTCTTCAAACCCTTTTATCAATTATGCCTATGTTCCTAAGTAAGCTTTAGGGCTAATTAGCATAATGTGTTAGTAGTAGGGTGGCCAGTTACTTTCCTCCGGGATCTACACCATAACGTTGAATACATATCACAGAACGCCCTGGCGTAGCTCATACGATCTAAAGAATGTTAGTAAGATACTATTAAGATTCTACTCAGGATCTTTCGCCAGGACACAATCTTCTGGGTTGTCTGCTGTCTGAAGTGTGTGGAAGTTCTTGTAATTAATTGCATCTCCTTCCACATCTTCTAATGTTGTCTTCTCTGTGGCTGTGGCATTGTTGGATGTGTCACTTCCTGGTAGGCTGCATAATTTGCTATGACCTGAGTCATTAGCAGGTGCTGTTGCTGCAGTAGCGTCATCATGGAGTCTAGCTGGCATCTACTGTCGGTGTTCAGTGTGGCACGTTGGTGGTGCTGCTGCCGCAGAATGGGCTGTTGCGCAAAGGTCTGGGTTGGTGCCGGAGTTGAGAATCGATGAGCGGCTTGCGTTGAGTGGTCGTCGACTTGTCGACACGTAGGTTTCTCTTCATTGGGCACCCACTGTAGCAAGGTGGGTGGTTGCCCATACAGTTGCAGCATGTAGGTTTTCCATCTCTTGGAATGTTGCAATTTGCAACATTGTGAGTCCCCGCGCATCTCACGCAACGCTCATGTCCAGTACAGTCGCGGGCCAGGTGACCATGGCCCTGACAACGAAAGCACTGAGCCAGAGCGAGCGGTGGTCTCTTCTTTACTTCCAGATGGACCTTATGTCCGAGGAGAGTCGTCGTCTTCTTTGCCCGCGGTACACGCTCCGTTGGCTGGAACGTGTAGAGCGGGAGACGATCTTCAGTGCCCGGGCGACGCATCTGATGCACGTCCAAGGCGACGATACCACCGCTGTTGAGCACAGCGGCCACCGTCTCCTCAGGCACATCAGCCGGGAGCCCGCGGACGACCAGTCTCCTTGGCCGCCGAGGGAACTGTGAGGCGTGGCGGATGCCGCGCCCGATCAGGAATTCCGTCACACGACGGAGTTGCGTTGGGTGCTGCGGTAGGAAGCGCAGCCCCTCCTTGACTGGGAAGCAGAGAAGGTGGTCTTCTGTTTCCCTGGAGAAGGCGGTCAGCAGTTCTGTGAGGTTCCCTTCGTAGTATGCGGTAAGCGGTAGGACGGGCCCCTTTTCATCCTGTTGGATCTCGGTAGTTTCTTGTGCTTCGAGATGGTGGTTGTCAACCGCCATCGCTTCAGGTGAGGGTGGCGTGGCAGCTTGAGGCTTGGATGTTGTCGGGCTTGAATCTTGGAGCTTGGGTGTTGCCGGTGGCGACGGCCTGCTTGGAGCAGGTTTCTTGGTGTAGGTGGAGTTTCCATCTGGGTCGAAGCCGAAGATTCTAAACCTTTTCCTCAGAGGAAAAGTGTATTTCTCGAAGACGTAATGGCCCGAAAGCATGGTTGGATTTACCAGTGCTTCCGGCCACACGGTTAGCCCAGGCGGGAGAATCTTCTCGGCGTAGTGGCTGTGCTCAGGTGCCGTCATGACTTTCTCAAAAGTCAAAAGGTCATCGGTGGGTATCTTTAATCTGGAAGACTGAGCTCCTACACGGCTCATTTTTAGATCGACGAGTGAAATAACCTTAGAAGTACGCATTATGGTACGAAGGTCGTTTCATGTTATGTCTTCCATACATTTTACAACAATGGAAATCCATTTTTTGGGGCTTTTAGCCGTATATACAATTTGTTTTTAATACCACACCTAGGTAAGGGCTTGGAATAGGAGCTACAGGAAAGAGGAAACTGAAATTAACATAAATGAAAGTAATAATCATTTTGTATCTAAAACAATGATTTTAACAACGTACAGAGGATTGTAAAACCAACAAAGGACAGCGCTAATAGCCTAAAATCGTAATCCATAAGGTTATCGACAGATTTTCTCTAAATATGTTGGATACCATCCACTGTATTTTTCGTACTTAATGCCTAGTGTTGACAGATAGTCCGTGAAAATAACTTAGTGTCCACAAGTTACCTAAATATGCGTGCAAATAAAGTAAGAGGTATGACTCTTTTGCCGATTATGTTTACACCTCATCCTAATTGCTATTTACTCTTACTCTTCAAATTTATCAGAAGATGTGGATAATCCACGATCTCAAAATGAGGTAATTTAGCTTCGAGTTGACACAGTTAGATGCTGACAATGAATCATACTTCTTTACTTTAAAAAATTGAAAAATTAGTAAAATGAAAGCGACTATAAAATATGCAACATATTATATAACTCTAAAAAGAGCGAAGCGGATTTAAGAAATATAAGTGGTAAAACAAAAATGTGTAACTAACGTTATAATTGCTGAAGAGGCATGCAACGAACTAGATTATTGATTTCCTGCTGAAAATGAATAAGTTAAACGTCTATAACAAGTATAGTTGGCCGGAATAATACTTACTAGTCAACCCCATTAGCTGGTGAGAAGCATAACTCGTGCGTTGGGAAGACTGGTAACAAAATACATATACTTAGGCCACATGATCAATTTCCATTCTTTTGTTTCATACATAACCTTCAGGAACTTGAAGAGTAAAATATAAGTGTGTACGTAGGAGTTATGAAAAATTAGTGGTGATATAATATCCTTGGACCATAAATTTTATTATTGTGTTATAATATCGCAGAGAGCATCTTTGATTGTGTTTTTTCGTGTTTTATGCTCCATAAAAAATGTTAGCCTGAATATTTAGTAATTAAGTGATGAATAAAGAAAATATATAAATATAAGAATAAAAAATAATAGTAAGAAATAGTATTCTTACAATTGGCATACCGCGAAAAGGACGAAAGTTGGAATTTTAAAACTGAATTGCCACCTGAAAGAAATTTGCAATCTTGGGATCAACGCAGTGAACCGCAAGTATAATAAAACCATAACATTACATAGTATTTGGATATGTTTCAGTTGACAGATGTCAATGAAAATTGACATATTAAATAATTGGAAAACAAGTTGAATTTCAGAATTCATATGACTGAAAATGAAAAAGAACTGAATCAAGTTGAATTTTATTGACATTTCTATTTAAGTAATATTCAGATTGTTCTGAAATTTTATATAGATAAAGTGGAATGCTGGTGTTATAGAATTTGTTTTGGGATTTCTGTTCAATTATTTAATTCGTTTGTGACAATTGTCGCTAACGAATAAGTAGTGTCAGAGATAACGTTTGTCGTAATTATATGCGTTAGTATTCACGATTATAAAGCTGTGGTGTTGAAATACTTATTTGGTACAGGGCACGTTGCTCTAAGTAAATTGACTAAAAATACAGAAAATAGGGAAGGAATAGTGGGAAGCACCACTTTCGGTATCGAAAGTGGTGCAGTTCCCGGAATAGTTTAAATGGGAAATGGTAGAGGGATTCTATCATTACCGTGGCGCCACAATCTGATGATTGATTCTTATAGAACTCGACGAGACTAATTGAAACTAAAGAATAATGTTTTTTTGATATCTCGCTTAGTTCTCGAGATATCGTATCTCAAAATTGACATAGGTTGAAATACGGCCTGGACCAGAAGAAACATTTCGCCATAGCTAAATTTGATGATGAATTCGTATGTAACTCGACGAGATGGATGCAAAATAAAAAATAAAGTTTTCCGATATGTCGCTTAGTTTTCGAGATATTGTATCTCAAAAGTGAGGTTAGCGTGAGATCCGACCTGGACCAGAATTTTTTTTTCACCAAAACCACCATATGTACACGGTGGAAATGCACTATAGGTGTTTTATTTTCTTTCTAGTGATTGTTGATAGGTTGAAATACGGCCAGGACCAGAAGAAAAAAACACCAAAAGCAGAAGGAACTATACCTATGACTGATTTTTATCATGATATATCTCGAAAACCAAGCGAGATATAAAAAAATTTATTCGTTATTTTCGATTTGTTTCGTCTAGTTCTAGAAGAATTCATCATCAGATTTTGGCGCCACGGTAATGATAGAACTGCCAATGGTAGTGAAAGGGTAGTAGAAATAGAAAATACAACTTTAGGACCAAATCTGAGTGACATGGAGATCGATAGTTCATGTGAAAATATTCTATTGAGATTTCCTAAGGAGACTACTGCTGAGGAGCTAGAAATATCTGATTTAAGTAAAACAAAAACCACTAACATATATGGGCAAGAAGATATGAATCAAATGTTGTTATGATCATGAATAGAATACTAGATTCTCAAGAAGACTTGAAAAGACAGCTTATGAAGAAGCAAGAAAAGTTGGAAGAAAATTTAAAAAGACAACAAAAAATATCTGAAGAAAATCTGAAAAAGCATGCTGAAGAATTGATCAGCCAGCTTAGTCAAAAACAAGAAATCTTACAGCACGAATTCACAAAAATGAAAATTTTACAGCATGAAACAAAGAAATCTCAGTCGGAACTACAAAATTTGCTAAGAAGAGATATTGAGGTGTTGGAGAAAAATCTGGAGGGAAGAATGAAAGACTTATATCAACATTAGATTTAGAATATGCAGGCCGGAATTTTATTTTTTAATCTGCTTAACTTCTCTCTAACAGCGAGGTCTTTGGAGACGGGAAAGGATGGGGGGGCAAGGAATGGGAAGGAATTCGACCATGGCCTTTTGAAGGAAGCATCCCGGCATTTGCTTGGAGTGATTTGGGAAACCATGGAAAACCCAAATCTGGATGCCCCGACGGGGCTTCGAACCACCGTCCTCCCGAATGCGAGGCCAGAACGCTAGCCGTTACACCACCACGCTCGGTCCGGAATGTAAGAAAGCGTAAGTTTGAAGAAGTGTAGAACACCACCAGGGATGCAAGGAATATACACTGAATTTTCAACCCTGATGGTGTCAAAAAGGAAGATGAAGATCATCTGTTTTAGTGTGATGTTTGATTGATTTCTTTTATACAGTAATAAGTGGTGACATGCCGTATTGGTCGAATTTTAAATTTTTTTTGACCAATACGTAATGTGGCGGATTTGAAATTATATCGTGTTGTGGACAATTGAAGAGGAATCGTCACAGTCAAATGCACACTTAACAGATAGAAAAACTAATTGTAATGTTTTATTGTTCAATGGTTCTCTTTTATGTATAATTAATTTAATGATTGTAAAGATTATATTTTAATTTTGAAAAAAATGTTTAGTTTTAGACATTTTGTAGTTGACCCTATTCTATTTCACAGAATAGATTCAAAACTACAAAATGGGGGCGCCGTGTGGCATAAGTGTGTACGTAGGAGTTATGAAAAATTAGTGGTGATATAATATCCTTCGACCATAGATTTTATTATTGTGTTATAATATCGCTGAGAGTATCTTTGATTTTGTTTTTTCGTGTTAGCCTGAATATATAGAAATCGAGTGAGGAATAAAGAAAACATATAAATGTAAGAATAAAAATTAATAGTAAGAAATAGTATTCTTACAAACTCCTGCCGTCATCTCGTCTAGGTTCATGTATTAGGGCACATATTGCTCCGGTTCATGCAACGGATCTGTTTCCATTCTTTTGTTTCATACATAACCTTCAGGAACTCCTGCCGTCATCTCGTCTAGGTTCACTAAGTAGTTTGCTCACTTTTCATTTCGCAACCCGAAAAGGTTGCTAAGTTCCGAAAGGGAGGGATACTCATGAACCGCTTTTCTTTTACCTAATTGCTGATCAACTGATGTCTCCCTCCATAAGAAGGTCTGGTAACTACAGGGCGTTCGCCGGAAAACGCTACCCTCCCAGTCTGTTGCCGTCGGCAACTTGCTCGGTCAGTCGCGCCAGCAGTTTCCGCCACACGGCACCGTGAATCACCGCACTGTTTAACACCTCCGCTGCCCCAACAGTGCAGTGCAGTGACCCTTACATTGTTAAGAACGGTTTCTTTGCATTGTAGATAGTTTGTGACTTCAGTCTCTTATTAATCAGTGTTGTGAATAAACGTTTCTTTGAGGTTTGGCTGGTTTGGGGCTTCATACTCTTATTAATCTGTACCGTGTTTGAGTGTGAGTAAAATTATGATACGTTACAGTTTGCAACAAAGAATATTTCTCTACGATACATATGTGAAGAAGAAGTCGTTTAAAAAGTGTCGCAGTAAATTTCGTCGCGAAATTCCTGGCGCTTTACTGCCAGCTAAATCAACAATTCTGCGTCTGGTTAAAAAAGTAAGAGAAACGGGTTCATTTTTTAACAAAAAGAGACTGTCGGTCAACCGTATTCTCACAGAGGAGAAAATTGACGATATCGCTTTTCGACTAGAACAGTCACCCAAAAAATCATTAAGTCAGTTAGGGCAGCGTGTGTCTCGAAATATGTCCAGAAGATGTGAAATGTGCATTACACAAGAGGGTCAACACTTCCAGCATCTTTTATAAGGTAAGCTAATGAATTACGTCACATTTAAATGCTTAGCACACAAGTTTATGAAGTTTATGAAGCGTAATTATTATGAAATAGTCCGCGGCCGACGGTCGAACAATGCCGGAAACTGAGCGCTCGCTCGCCGGGAGCAGTTTCTTCCTTGTAGCGCTAACAGTGGGTTGCGTTTCCCGGCGAACGCCCTGTATTATACGAAGTGCTGAATCTTCTGCTGTTTAATATTACGCTCTAGAAACACAACGATATGAGTTATTTTGTGACGAGATGTTTTACGTGGATATCCATTTCTGCGCCTTATTTTCACGCACTGACCTCTGTTGTAAGTGGAGCAAAATAATAAAACTCTGTCCCATATTTCCCATTGATAGGTGATAATTAGGGTTCGGATCTTATGACCAAAAAAATAGAGAAATATGCATGCAAATATTACCTTAAAGATAGGTAAATACGACCGAAAGATAACAAAGTATGACCAAACATTTAAATTTACTATACACCAAACATGCTCAGTTATACATCATTTATTTTACCTAGTAGTGTCACTCATGTAGATACCGTAATTTCCTTCCGTGCACTCACTGCAAACTGTAGGACACTACATTTTTTCGAAAATTATTTTCCTGTAAAAGAATAGATTACTAGATTTTTACTTTTAAAAATGGGAATAATATAAAAAAATGAAAATTTGGATGATTAGGAAGCTGCAGATGTATCAAAAAGAAAAGGTCGCTTTCAGCTTGGTCGAGCTGAATGCCGTGATACAGTGTTCTTATGTCTTGCTGTATCACAATGCAGATGTACATGAAATTGCTTTGTTGAAGTATAATTTCACATAATTTACAAAAAAGAACTCTTTCGTCTTCATTAAAATAATCTCCAAATTCCTCACTGATCCACTGGAGGATTATTTAAAAAAAAAAAAAAATGTTGTCGACAATAAGACATTCATTGACGCGGATCGACACAAGCTTGCTGCTGCTGCATTATCGAGATTAATAGGCAGGCGGGTATTTAACGTTTAGAGAATGACAATACTGTATAATTTTAATTCTTAACTAGTTAATTATGACAGATTCATTGACAATTAGTTTTTGTTTTTTCTTATAATATGAGTTTATCTCAATTTATTCTCAGCTTCTAGCGAATTCCCGGTACTATTAAAAAATTACCAGATTTTCCCCCAAAATGCAATTAAATACTTTCGTAATATGACCAAAACTAGGAAAATGATCTGAATGTGCATTTATGTGCTATATAAAATACATTTAAATTCAATCAGAAACGTTCAATCAAAGTTTAATTCAGCATTACAGCTCCAAAAGAAGGCAGGGAAAAAAAGACTTTGTGAACCCTAGTGATGATATTATATAAAAGACGACGGAAACTTTCCTGCAGTTGAGGGTGTAAGAATACTTCACTGGCTTTCGATCGAGTGAGGAAGTATCGCTGAAGTGACGTTTTGAAATTGCTCCAGAAATTCGTTTTCCGGCACTTCCTTTTCGCTGTCACCAGATCCGGTTGCAGGTGACGTACGACACGTGCGAGCGGCGCTGTTGGCTATGGTGGTGGGGTGAAAGATGGGGTGGGGGCATACACCGTGGTGGGGGTAGGCTGCTGGATAGGGCGCGTACGCGATTTATCTCCTCCCAGATGTCATCTCGGCTCTTTCGTCTCCCTTTAACTAGGTGAGGACAGGGTATCCAGCTCAGTTGGTTCTAACAGGTATCTGACATGCGGAGCAAGCGAGGTATGTTCATGTGCATCACGTGACTACGGTGATAGCGTGGGCAGCAAAACACGGCGTTTCTTCGAAGGCACCCGAATGCCGGCTCACGCGTTATGTTATTGGGACAGTGTGATCAGGAAAGAAACCAACCAACACATAACATTAGTAGCCCTACCATTTTAGAGTCACCTGATGTCCTATACACATTCAATTATTTGGAAGTTGAGCGTGTACGTTTACAAGTGAACAGTAAAACTCACAGTTGCTAAGTTGACGCCGCTAAACGAAATTTGCGGGAGATGTTTATGTGAATAATAAAGCTCTAACCGCAATTTATATTTTATATAGAATCTTTGTTGATAGGAAAACTGTTTATATTATAGTTAGAATATAATGCTTATCAAAAGAAATAAAATATGAAGGTGGTAGCACTTCTTCATAAGTCGGACATTTAGGAGGATGCGAGTTCAAATCCCCTCCGGCTATCCGTATTTCAGTTATTTATAATTTCATGAAAGCACTCCAGGCGAATACTGTTATGATTATGTCAAATGCAAGGACCGAATTCCTTGCTGTTTCTTGCTCCCAATCCTCCCACATCTTCAACGAAATCGACGCCGACAAGGCGTAAATCTCCAAGCAAAAATTTTTCACAATTTTCGGTAAAAAATAGTAACCTATTTCAGATATAATAGGGAAATGGGGGGGAGAGGGAACAGACGTAAACAATGAGTTTTTAATAGATGAAACCATCAGCAATTTGTGAAGGATGAAACTGGCAAATAGGTGAAGAATCGTCTAAAACATAAGATCATATAAACTGAATGAGCATTTCAGAGTCGGCTGATAATATTTACAAAATGAAATATTCCCTTGACACCTAACATCTATGATAAATGAGGATTAATTAAGTTACTGGAAAGGTAGTATACTGAAAAATAACCTCTCATTTTATAACACGGATTACTTAAGCAAATTTGTGACAAAAAAGAAAACATGTTCCTTAACTACTATTTGGTAACTGAAAGGAAAATTTTCAATTATTCTCAATTTTTAAATATAATTATAAAATATAAAAGCGTATATTTGCTTTCTAGATACTTTATTGCGTCATAAGATTACGAAATCAACGTTGCATTGAAATTATAACTACAATTTCGCCACGCAACGTTTTTGGTTTATGGACAGAAGGTTTTAGTATACTTACCACGTCCGCAAAGTTCTCATTCAACAGGTAAATAACGTTTAATGCCGGTCTGAATTTAGAGCCAATTTCACACCGTTCTCCGCTTTCTGTAATTCTACATGGAGGGTACCAATAGTTAGAACAAATGATCAGATTGTTCACCGTCTGCCCGTGGAGCCTAAGAATAGTAAGTGTTTATTCACATAACGTGGGGTGTAACCGAAACTGAAGATAAGACTCATCCCTAAAATATTCTACCTAACTTATTGGAAGCTATGTGGCTTACTCCTCTCTTTGATGCAATTTTGTAGAAGCAATCATCTCAGTGCCACCAAAACGCCAACTTTTAAAAACTCTTTCGATCTTTTGATATAAAAGAAGCCAGCTGGGCAATGTCGGTTGAATATGGAGGCAGGGCTACACAATTATTTGTTTCTCAACCAAGTATTTTTCTACGGACAGTGAAACATGCAGAGGTGCATTGCGGTAAGGCAGAAACCATGCGATGTTGGTGATACGTTCCCGTCGTTCTTATTCCATTGCTACACACTATTTTTTGTAGTATTCCCAAATAGTATATTTGGTTATCTCTCTGACGAATCTTGGCAATATTTTCCCCCATTTCACACGGTACTGGTTGTCCCGACACACAGTCATTCACTTGCTCTTCAGCAAACCTTTCAGCTCATTTTTATGCCAGTTTTCTTCACTGCATTCTCTCGGTATACCTGCACATTTTTTTTCTTTGCAATTTACTATCTCTCTTGCTCAGGTTACACGAAATTTAATTTTATTTTAGTTCTGGGACTAGGAAAGGACACCGCATTCTACCTCCGTCAGTGCTATCCGATCGGCATCAATATCATAGGCGGGGATAATTTTAACTTTTTCCGATAAATGTGAGTAATACAAGCAACAGGGTGGAGTAAGGAATGTCCAATAAACACAAATAATTGTTGAAAGCTTTGCGGAATATTTGGAAACATCGGGAATAATACGAAATACGATTTGTTAACCCAGTAAGTGATGGTCCATCGCCATTATAACTTTTGTTACTTATGTTCAGACTATAAAAATATCTAATTTTTATATATAGAGCTGATTAAGTTGTGGTACATTCTGGTAAATAAATTTAAGTTCGTAATTCCATAATACTTACTATCTTAATAGTTTCCTCTAATTAATCTACTCTTTATGCAAATATTTATGTTGAATTCAATATTCAAAAGAAATATTATAAGTTTTCCGAATTTTAGTATTTTTGCGCCTCAGAAACAACTTAAATGGTAGTTTCGTTAATAACATCAGGCAGTATGTAACTACCGTAGTGTTGTTCGTGTTATATATTTCATATACAGCCCGTTTGTTTCTTCAGAATTTATGGTATTATTAGTATTTGCAATCATATCAGAATGCAATCCTTTGGAAAAAAAGTTATTTGAGGTTTTTCTGTTTGATTAATCAATAGGAACATAAAAAAGGAAATTTCTTTATTTTGTGGCGTTTGCGCGTTGGTAGCATCAGTTTACCTCATTTTATTCATACTCTGATCAATAAAATGCATTGAAGGCAGCGTAATACATTAGAGGATATAAGTAGGATAACGAGAAAAAAGTCCTGTTGCTTGGCAGAGCAATGAAGTGTCTCAACATTTCTGCAGTTCGAATATAGTTTACACCATTTGTTGTGCCAACCGAAAGAAGGAGGTAGTTACGAAGAAACAGCCAAGAGCGCTTGGAGTTATAATGTGTACATCAGCCAAGTTTATGGCGAGCTAAAGCTTGGCCTGAATCCCAGTGAAATACGCAGCGGATCAACCAAAACAAATAGGATTATGTATCCTCCCACTTCGGTACCACTCCACTGAATTAACCGCCAATGCATTCAGCATTGTGTTTGAAATGTTTACAAAGTTCGGTCGCTTCAGAACGTAAATTATTCTCGTTAACTCAACTGACCCTCTGTTCGCTGTCATTTCGTCGAAGTTCGAGGGGTGAAATACTGTGCGTATACGACTTGTAAAAATGTTTCATTTTTTACGGAACGACAGCCATTCTGAACCGCAGGTGGCTCTTTCTCACCTGAAATAAAAGTGCTTAGCAAGTAATGATCACATACTGAGCACGGATTAATTTCATTAACAAAACAAAAACAAACAAAAAATATAGAAAGAAAGAAGTATCGTATAAAATGGTTCAACTGTGGTACGGGGAACATTTTCCAAGTGTCTTCAGTGAACGCAAAATGTATGGTACAGAAAAAAGAAATGGCATTGCGGAGAATATTTCAAACTATGAGTTCAGCCACATCTCTGAATTCACTTGACTATTTATAAAATCGGTTGTTAGTGACACCGTAAATCAAAGGAAACTTAAACATGCTATTAGAGAATATCGATAAACAAAGTTTGCCGAAATTCTGTTTTTCGCTATTTTGTCGTTGAATCTATGGCCGTGGTCGAGAAATTTCCAAGCTTACACCGTAAAAACAAAAAGTTACATTACACTTTAATACTGATGTTAAAAACTTGTAATTCATGTATTAACATCGTACCACAAATAACAAAGGAAAATGTTCGTGGCTTCAAGAATTCTCTACGAATTTGTTTCTCAGATCAGGTGAAATTCAAAAATATATTATCAATCTGTTAATACAAAAAATGGATATGAATGTCAGTCATGGAATAGGTAAATGTTATTAAATTCTTTTCGTTTTTACAACTTTATCATCATAAATGTGGAAATGGGCAATATTCATACGATAATTACCAAACTTGTCTGATTGTTATTAAAATTTCAGTAGCTTTTCCCCTTTTGGTCCGTGAAATGAAGTGAAAATTTTGTCTCTGTTCTCATTTTAATGGAATTATGTGAAACAGAGAACAGTAATAGTTGAGACATTCCAATTCCGAAGTAATATAGGAAAATGCTATAATCCTCAAGGCTCAATCTAATTTCTTTTATACCTTCTTCTTTTCAGTTGTGCTCTAGATAAATACAATTGCATGTTGTAACAGTTTGAATTTAAAGTGAATGCCGGCTAGTTTTTAAGAAATTCACGATGAAAATAGACACTACAAACTGAATGGCTCCATTTAGCTAGGAAGGAATGGACAGGCATAGTACACACTGAGAGACTACAGCCTAGACTAGTGGTTTAAAACCTCCTTAAATATGCGACACCTATATCAGTAAAAAGTTTGGCTACCACCCTGGTCCGTTATTAAACTATGACTGATTTTTTTATTTTTTTTATTTTTAAAAGACGTATCTAATTTTGCTGCTATTGAGACTATACCTAAAAATAGAGAAATCAAGTGCTGTGCAAGGTGGCCGCGGCCATTCTACGGTCAATGATACATTCTTTGCCGTGGTGGCGGCGCGGGAGGCGTGGACCCTTCACGTTTTTTTGGAAAGTTTGCCTAAATAGGCAGGCGCTGCGTTTCACTCCAGGGTATGGCACAGAACTTCACATCCTCTGCTCTGCTGGCGAATTAGGGGGGGGGGGGTGATAGTTTCTGCTATCACCAAGATTCAGTCTAGCAAACCATGTGACAGCTGTAAGGCGTAGTAACTGTCAAGGTGCGTACATTCAGTCGTATTATTCTGAGGCGATCGACTAC
>JARYHS010013631.1:99897291-99934379 GCA_031002005.1 Vandiemenella viatica
AATTCCTCAACCTGTTTTGAAACAGCGAAATTCGGTACTTTGCTCAAAAGTCCAACAAACACTTCTTGATGTTCAACACTTGTTAACTGTCGGAAACGTACCTCTTAGTCTAAATGTGGACGCACAGCCTAACAATTGTAATGAAGTGATACTAGTATTGCTTCACCTTGATAAGAGGAATATATTCTTTGCCAGTATCGATTTTTCTAAGATTTTAATATTACTGTGACGAGGTATATACAGAAATCTTGTCTGAGGCATAAAAATGTGTCATAGAACGTAAAAAGTGAAGCAGTCATTAAGGTGAATGCCGGGACGATTTCCCATCTCCGCCTCATAAACTACGCAATTCACAAACAGAAATTACACTTATCACACGCTGAACATGGTTACGCATTTCGCAGACACTTCGCTTCCCGCTTTAGTGCTTTGTACGACCCGGCAGCAGGTATATTATCAGTAAGGCCAATCGGCCGTAAAACTATAGCCTCATATTTGACCAAGCCAACGATAACTAAAACTCGTGACAGGCAACAATGTTGAGAAAAGGTGGGAAGAATATTAAGAACTTTATTTTATTTATTTCAGACAGTTTGATTTCATAATAGTAAAAACTCTTTTCGAGTTAGTCATAGTTGGTTCTAGAAGAATTCAGCATGTCTTAAGTGGGGATAGTTAATAATAAATCACTCTGTTGCCTACTTAACCTCTTCAGTCCCGAGCTCATAATAAAAGTGCAAGAGAACTACTATTGTGTTATTTACTTTATGTTAATGCTAGTTAACAATGAATGACCATAAAATTTTTTTTGAAACAATAATTATTTTTTATTGATGGTATATGAGCGTTCTGGTGGCTCAGTGGCTAAGGCGCTTACTTTCGCTACTCCTGCCTCGGGCACGAATCCCGGCAGGCGCAGGAATTTGAGAGTTGTGTTTAATCATATGAGCTATGCCAGGACGCTCCGTGGTTCGGATTCCGCGTTAAACTGTAGGTCCCAAGCCAAAATGAGAAAGAAAGAAGGGTTAGAAGATGGGCCAACCCCCCACTTCTGTAAAAAGAACCGGGTTAAAGAAAAATACAAAGGGAATAGCCGGACGGCCTATACCCTGGGTATTCTGCGATAGACCTCAAAGGTCCATGAAAAAGCAATAAATGATGATGAATGATGATTGATGGTATATATATGATATCTCGGGAGTCAAGCAGGAAAATTATATACACAACTTTACTGCTTCATGTTACTTTATTTCATGGGAAAAATATATGTCTTTACCTTTATTTCGACGAGCAATATTGTACAGCTGCAGGATCCCAAGTTTCCAATCAGGGCTGCCAAAAGCAGAAGATGGAACATATGAGCTGTGAGAAGCGCGATATATATTTTAGATGATACGATAGGCCAGAAAAGGTTCAGCTGTGCAGTGGCCCAAGAAAAAAATAATTTCTGGAGGTATCATATATGACACCTCGGGACTGAAGAGGTTAACTGAGCGGTGCATGGCCTAACAATTATTTGTTTACCACAGGTTTGTCACATTACGGGAGCTGCCAATTAATTCAGGATATTCGATTCAGTGATTTCATAGCATTAAGAGAGTAACTGATTATGTAACTTCTATTAACTTAGTTCTTGTTTTATTGAGAGTCTGATGTGATGATTCAGTTCGGCGATTCCCCGCGTAAACGTTCGATTCCATGGAGCATGTTCTTTCAGATTTACTTCATCGTGGTTTGTATTCACTCTATGCTGGAGGTATTTATTTTGAATAAACAATAGCTCACACCCAATGCTTCTCTTCAGGTAGATTCAGAAAAAGATAAGCTAGTCAAATGATTTTTTTATTATTTGTTTCTGGCTTTGAGCCTTCTCGATGTCGAGGCCATTAGAGATGGGAAAGGAATGTAGACTAGGAATGGGAAGGATTTCGGACATGGCCGTTTTGAAGGAATCATCCCGGTATTCGCCTGGAGTGATTTGCGGTAAAATCTGTATTGCCGGACGGGGAGTCGAACCAGAGTCCTCCCGAATGTGAGGCACAAAGCGTTACCGTCACCCACCACGCTCGATAGCTTGGAATCACGCTCAGAACAAGACGCGCAAGTATTGTTGAAGGCAGGGCTCCGTATTTCGACGCTTGACCTGCGGCACTAATCAGGTTCTGAATATATTCCATCCCGTTTTTATTGGACAGGTGTCTGAGGATGTGTGGGGACACAATTCCAAGAAGAATCCTCTATTTCTTCGGGGCTCATCCTAATATAACATTGTCATTACGTAACTGTCCATTCTACAGTTACATTGTCAGTTGTGTCTGTCGAATGGCACTGAACAACATCAGCATACTTTTAGGGGAAAAAACTGTTTAGGTATGTGTATGCCGACAGTGGTTGTGATCTATGGGAGGTTGGACGTGACCGAGGCTAGGCACGTGCCAGCAGCCACGCCCCTCGCTTCCCATGAAGGCGTAGCAAAGTTCACGGGTCACGCGCGGCCACGCACGCCGCGCGCACGTAATTACGCGCAACGCAGTCTGGCTGCCCGCGGCTACTTTGCTTTGCGCGCGCCTCCCTCCATCAGCCGCAGCTGCGCAGCCTACCCCGCACATTAATGTCTCTTTTTACGACCGCCGCGCCGCACCACACACAGCTTTTCAGTGCACGCGCACTAGCGAAGATATATTTCTCTAACCCGTGTTAGTAACAACGGACTGATTAATACTTCAATCAATTTCTATGCATAATTAACATCACACTAATGAAATTCTGTTTGTTTATTTCTTATTTATTTTTCTCGAATGCATTTCACTTCATTTTCTGGAGCATCTTGTTCATATAGACTATTTCCGGCAAAAGCAGTTTTTCGTAGTTGCAGTTTTCACTTTAGATCATGTATCTTTATGTTCATTTTCACTGCAGTAGAAATGCACTATATTGATTGAAATTACAGTTCTAGTGCAGCGAAAGTAAACATAAATACATAGAAAAAATTACCGAAAATGCAGCTACAAAAAACAGTTGATGCCGGAAATCTTATATATAAAAATGAATGTTTGTTTGTATGTTCGTCTTCTTTGCGCTCCTATACCATTCATCTGATTACGATGAAACTTCGGTGAATTATTGAGTGCACGCGTGCGAATGTTTTTAAGAAAAAAATTACCCCCTCTTCCCCTTTACAACCCTTAATTTTATACGAACCCACATTTTTTTCCGATTTCGATGGAACCTTTGCACACGTATGCTTTAAAGTAAACAGAAAAATACTGTCAACATTTGGTTTTTCAGAAACCCAACCCTTCTCCCCCTTCCACCCCCATAATTTTTTCCATTGCTTTTATATACACCCACAATTTTTATCCGTCATCGACGGAACTTTTTACAGGTATACTTTAAAACAAACAGAAAAATACTGTATACACTTGATTTGCTACAACCCAACCACTCTCCCCCTTTCCACCCCCTTAACTTTTGTAAATGTTCTTTGCACATACCCACAATTTTTATCCACTATCGACGGAACGTTCCATATGTATACTTTAAAACCAACAGAAAAATAGTACAGATATGGTTTTCAACAACCATACCCCCTTCCTATTTTCACCCCATTAATTTGTGCCAATATTCTTTAAACATACCCTCAGTTTTTATCCGATATCGACGGAACTTTGCACAAGTATTCTTTAAAACCAACGGAAAAAACATATGCAAGTTAAAATTTGCCGACGGCAGATGTAGGTGGGTGCAGTGAAGGGGGAAGACGGGTGGTAAGGAAATTGCCACCGGAGCGTTCACCCCATTGAAATTTAATTTAATTAATTAATTAATTAAAGTAACCAGAAAATAAAAATTTCTGCCTGTTTAGTTTGCAAGATAAAAATTATATTAGAACTGTTCTTCAGTATTCCTTGTTTATGTAAAGCATCTGGTTGATATGTGAGTATAGGCTTTCCCGGCGAATAAGTGACAACAAATCTTCTCGGGTTTGCAGCCTGATTTAATTAAAAAGCGACAAGCTTTCGGCAACTAGCTTATGATGGCTGCTGAGCTAGTTGCCGAAAGCTTGTCGTGCAAACCCGAGAAGATTTGTTGTCATATGGTTGATATTGAGTTCAAATTTCAAGTTCCTAAGTAAAAACGTTTCTAAACTAGGCCAGGAAACAAAGGTGGCATAAAATCGACAACTTAATGGTTATTAACGCCTTTATATTTCAGCGTAAAATATACCTTATTCGTTTTCTTGATGAGCTCTGAACAGTTATCTACAATATACTGATGCAAGAAAAAAATTATTCTTAGGTTCGATTCACTTTTATGGAACGAAAAGACCAGAGATAAATAATTTCACCCCATATTTGTTTCGATTTTCCCTGCATCGGAATTGTTTATGCCTGCACAAAAGGATTGCATTTCTTTGCGTTCAACAGCCTTCAAACCGAGGGGTAGTATATAAATTTATCGGTGTCGGTCTTGGATGGCAAAACGGCGAATCTGTCTGTGAACTACAAATTTCACATTTAATTAACAGCTTAAAATCCTTCCCGACATTCTGTAAATCCATTTTTTCTATGTCATCTCCATTCTCATTTGAGATACCCGTGAAATACGTTTCGTTACTTTTGTCGTTACAGCGTTCGTATAGTGGATCTGGTGTTTCAGCCCAAAGGTGTTTAAAGCTTCCCACTTCACATGCCGAGGCTGCTGAAATTTTTATAACCGCTTAACCGGTTCCGCACTTCTGACAAAGCTTGCTTTGTGAATGTTAATTACTCAGTGAAAGTCCATTGCTCAGATTCTACGTTAAGCTGTAGGTCACCAACATTTGCAGGTTAACGTAGAATGTGCGGGGACTAGAATTTCCGTCATCGTATCGATATGCATGAGAAAGTTATTAGTGGTAGTGGAAACATATTGGTCCTTGTAGCTACCAGTTGTGTTTCTATGACAAGCTTTCTTCAATGTCCTTTTTTAAAACACAGTAAGTAATCTATAGATCTTTATCCCACTGTCCATAAATCTATTAAAAACGTTTGAAAATAGCATTTCAACAATCTTTCAAATCACGATTTTTCACTACATATCTCAGTTTGTGACAATGCTACAAATATATATATATATATATATATATTTTTTGTGTCAGTATAGCATGCATTTATTTTAATTCTTTTTAACAATGTGACATCAGAGACTGCGCTCCGTTGCCTCAGTAGGTTGCGGCACCGTGATAGTGTCCGTCGCCTGACACTTTGTTAGCTAGTTCCAGTCCGGGAGGGGGAAGAAATTTTCATCATCAGGACTTGGTCGGCGGGGTAGGAGAGGTGTTGAAGCATAATTAGGGGGCGTCTATTAATTACGTGAGGTGAAATGGAAGGGGGGGGTGTACGGCAAAATCTCACGAAACCTCACCAAGGGGGTGGGGGGAGGGCCAACGGAAATCTCACGTGAGAATTGAAATTCTGGTAGTGGGGGGGGGGGTCCATAAATTACGTGAGGTGATATAGGGGGAGGGAGGCGAGGATCCGGCGAAATTTCACCAAATCTCACCAGAAAGGGGGGGGGGGGCTACGGAAATCTTACGTGCGGTTTTGGAAAAATTGTTGGACTGTAGAGCTAAAAAAAATCTACAAATCTCTGAAAAGTCGATTTTAGGAGGGTATTTCGTCGAAAAGTGGGGGTGTAACTGGCTTTTCAAAGGGTGAGACCTAAAAAAAAAAGGGCCTCACAAAGTTGCGAGGGCGATTTCTAGAGGGGGGAGGGTCCTCACGGACCAGATCTCACCAGAAAAGGGGGGGGGGTCAGGACAGATCTCACGAAGTTTCACCAGAAGTGGGGTCTGGAAATCCGGAAAAACACCTCACGTAATTTATGGATGCCCCCTAGAGCTGTAGAGTAAAAATAAAAAATAAAAAATAAAAACAAAAAACAGGTACAAATAACGCGAAAGTCGACTTTACAGGGGGTATTTGGTCCAAAAACCGACCTTGGGGGAGGGGGGTACAACAGTCTTTGGAAGCACGAGACCTAAAAAAATGGTCTCAAAAAGTTACGATGTCGATTAGTAGTGGGGGTCTCTGTCAAAGTCTCTTAGAGGGAGGGTCCGACCAGTACTCATGAAGTCTCACCAGAGGGGGGGGGGGGGGGAGGGGGGTCTGCAGTTCTGGAAAAACACCTCACGTATTTAATGAACGCCCCCTTACTAATGACCAGATAGTGCACCAAAGTCCTGGGTTAAACCCCAAACCTCTCGACAGTGCGTATGGATCGAGAATACACGAAACGTTGTTGGTTGTGATTCGTCTGTCGGCTAGGACGATAAGCATGACGGGTTTAATTCGAGATGGCGATACCGCTGCGTCGCTACTGTTAACGTGACGTCTCGTTCACGTACAGTCGTAAAAACGTATATTGTGATTTCTCTGATGAAATGCGAGCTTCACCTCAAACATTGAACAACTGGTTCTGTTACCAGCGGCCGCCTGCATCTGATCCACCTTTGGGATATCAGTTTATGTTGATATTGTACAGCTTTGAATTATTGTAACCGAGCGTAGCGAGGTCACAATATATGATTTTACGACTGTACGTGAACGTGACGTCACGATGAAGTCACGTTAACAGTAGCGACGCAGCGGTATCGCCATCTCGAATTAAACCGTATGACGATCTTTTGGTATCTCTCGGAAGGATAGACCTGTATCGGCCGGTATCGGGTTGCTCCATTTCATTTCTCATTTCATTCAATACAAACAACACTATACACGGAACACACACAGTGTTACAGTCATCCACTCCTACAATAACACATACGAACACTGTCACATTGGGGAAGGCAACAAAAATCACCACAGTTCATCATAACAAGAAGGAGTACATCCTCCACGGTGAATGCCTATGCCCGAAATCGAGCAGGCCATAAGAAGATAAAATAGGGGATTAACAATGGTTGAAGCTTTTGAGTCCAAATTCCTGGCCAATTTTTGTAAAATTAGCAAGTGACATCTAGGCTCATCTGTAATACTCGAAGCAATAGCTTCATGCAATCAGAATGTTATAAAAACTTAATTAAATTTGCCAAATCGCCACAGTGAAAAATACATGTTATTTTAACATTCTCGGTTTATACTTTTGTTAATGCCATACGTGCAGTGACATATTAATTATTAAATAAATCGCATAAAAATTAAAGTTATCAAGTAAGATTTACAAAATTTTTGAATACTCTTTTATCTAGGTAAGGAATGATAAAGAAGGAATACAAATTATTCACCCTCCGTAGGAGTTAGGTACCATTGTGTTGTTTCTCTGTCTCTCCCGGTCGTAAACTTCATTGTAAATTACTTATTTAAAATTTCATTCTGTGCGAGAGCGAGCTCCTAATAAACCACTAGACCTAAGCAGCAAACCCACAGCAATAACTCTGTAGAGAACGCTGTTATTTAGCAGACACTAGCAGCTACCAACGGCTCATTCTGCGCCCCACGTTTTACCCTGGTCATTTACTTCTATGAGAGTCAAGCGTAGGCTGCTTCCACTCGCATTTGTATTTATTGCAATTTAAATTTCACCGCCCTTATAACAAAACTTGTCAGATTTTTATGTATATGCGTAGCAATTCGGTAACAGAAAATGCGTGTTAAAGATACTTAAAGGCGCATAGAATTCGCTTAAGGTTGCCGAGAATCATGTTGTCCTGTAGACAGTGTTACACGCATGGTTCAGTAGATCAACTGTGTGAAATTATGTGAGAATCGGTGGAAGGATAATTCCGTAATAGGAAACCGCACTATAGATATCTGAGGAAGGGTCGACAGTGGAGATGTTAGTAGAACACAGTCTATCAGGAGATCGGATGAGCAAAATTTGATCGAAATTTGTGTAAACTATGTGGATTTGTATTCGAAACAAACAGGCAAATATTCACTATAACAGTTTTACCACGATGTGGTTTCCATTCATCAGAATTACACGGAGTACTGTGATATCATCTTTTCCAGTCGATCTGTGGTCCTCGCTGCAGTTGATTGGAACATTTCCCACCTCTTCGCATAATTAATTAAAGACATAATAAGGAGTGTATTCCCAGATAAAGAAAAAGGTAATGTGACCCAGTGAATTAATGAGTATTGGCGACGGAAGAAGGAAACTCAGAAGAGGAAACAAAATTACGTAATCGTAAGCAATAGACGGCTAAAACGAAGAGAGAGAGAGAGAGAGAGTGAGAGAGAGAGAGAGAGTGAGAGAGTGAGAGAGAGGGAGAAACGTTACGTTTCCCGCAAGTTGTTTGACTGCCATCATGCAGACATCCTACATAGTTATAACACATGTTGCTACAACCATTCATGAAGACGTATACGTAGTAATGGCTGGCTCTGTAATATGTTACGCTCATAGATGTACATTCAAATTTTCCCGTTAACAATAGAAAAGGAGTTAAGATAGAACAGATATAGAAATTTAAATATTTGGATCGTAATATCTCGAGAAATATGCTCTCAACATTATAAATAAAAATAATGATGTCTAAAGCCAGAATATCATTGAATAGAAAAAGAAAGAAATATCGTGGGCTATTTAATAAGGTTCTGAGAGAAAAAAAACTCGAAAATATTTTGCGTGGGGTATGTAGCTGAAATTCTGATTTCAGGAAAGAAAATGAAAATAAATTTTAGGAAAGTGACTATTAAGAAGCTTTCGAGGAGTGAAAAGGGGGATGGGGAGAGGGGATAAATGGTGAATCAGCATATGATGAGAAGAGAATAGGAGAAGAGATGAAGAAGAATAGTGATGAACCGTTTGCATGCAGAATAAGCAGTCAATGTCTGCCAAAAGGAACGATGAAAGATGGCAAAAGACGAGCTGAATGTTAAACGTTGTAGGTAGTGTAAAGACTGGGGAACGAAACATTCAAGTGAAAACATTTGCACATCATTCACGGTTTGCATTACTCATGTTGGCAATTAACGTTCTCCAGGCATTCGCCAAACGCAAATCGTTCCATCGAAAATTGCCAGGTATAAAATCATTTGTTACTCCAAATCACTCTTTTCCATGCCCATTTCCTACAGAAATGTTTGGCTTATGAACAGCATATGGACCTTTGTACGCCATTATTTTCAATTACCGACGCACAGCTAGACTGCTGGTAGCACTTTGGGACTCATTGGTGATAGCTTCCGCTGATTTATTGCGATTTTTTACAATCAATCTCTGCGATACTCGACGACCCCTGTCCGTTGTTAAAGGAGGTTTACCTGGTCCACGTAGGTTTAGTTGAAGCCATATTTTTGTTTTTCCATTTTACAACTATGTTGACTTGAACAACTTTAGAAGGATTGAAAAGTCCCTTTTGGATTTTTCATTCAGGTGACTTTCAATAAGTGGTCCACATTCTAAGTCACTGAGCTGTCCTGAGTTACTCATTCTGCTGTTGCTGCTTCTGTACTGACAGCACAATACTCCACGCCTAGTGCTGCAAATTGAAAAAAAAATATGTTTTTTTTCAGATTTGTGAAAAAAACATGAAAAAAAACCTAGCACCATGTTTTTTTTCTAAATTTGTTTTTTTTTCAGAAAACGATATATTTGATAAATTATAGTTTTATTTATGGAACTTACATTTTAGATGTGTGTTTTATATCTTACTGAATCCTATAATGTTTTACCTAATGATTCATAAATGTATCTATATAGGCAACATAATTTTATTCATCCTCTATGTCAGTACCACATTCACTAGTATCAGCACTACCAACACTAGTTCGGTCGGTGTCGGAATTTTCTGTTTCTTCTTCTGGCTCCTCTAGATCCATAACTTCAGAAATAGTTACATTTTATTTTACTGGTTGTTCTTGTATTGTACGCAAAAGATTTTGAGATAGCAATTTTAAATTGTGAGCAAAGTACACACTGTGCATAAAGACTGCGTTGATAATTCTCTTATTACGGTCTTTTAAGTTTGAATTTATTGTCATACAAAATAGGAGCTTTATTTCTTTTTCAATCGGTTTACGCCAACGGTTGCAAGGAAACGATTCATAATTACTGACGATATAATGTCTCAGTATCACTATACGCTGAGAGTCAAACAAGTATACGAATATAAGAAAAGCATAATAAGCAATAAAAAAGAGGCAAAAAAACGTAGATAAATTTAAAATTCCTAATTTTTTAAAAATATCCGTAGGTCTACAGATAAATTCTTAGGGTTGGCAGCAATAGTTCAAATAGCGCGAGTATCAATACAAACAACGGGGAACGGGTATTCCTTCCCGCGCAACCAAGACTCTTCGGGAAGTCACCGTTCGTAAATGAAAACTTCAATGTTGCCAATTTTTTCGTAATTTTCTTTTCTACTGAACCAGAAAAGTATAGTAGATTTAAAAATTAAGATAAGTACTTAGTATAAACTCTAAAACAGTTATATTAAACGACAAATGCCTTTCAAATTTGAGATTTAGTAGTTATGAAAAAAAAAACATGTCCCAGAAAAAAAACATGTTTTTTTTCATAGTTTTTTTCATGTTTTTTTTTTCAAGTTAGAAATTTTTTTTATTTTTTTTACAACACTAGTCCACGCCTCACTTTTTACTGTCAGACATCTAGCGTTCAATTCCGCATTGCGTAGGGGTCTCCAGATACTTTTGATCAGATAGTGTACTCCTGAATAAGGGATTCTCGACTACGCAATAGTCAGTAGCAGTTGATCTGACACTGAGAACGGCAGACGCTCATATGTATATGGTCCAGAAATAGTGTATAATACAGTATAAATTTTAGTAGTTGTACATAAATATAAATAAAATGAAATATTCAGTGAAGTTGTAATCAGATTCACGCTGCTAATATTACAAGGAAATGTTGAAATTTATGTTCTGAAATCGTTCGTGGCCGAATTTCTGAACTGATTTGGCCCATAAAGTGCAGGATACCCGGGAAATGATGGTTAACACCAAAGAAACCCTTAACATGAAGAACAATTAACATTAAGGGGAGGGTAAGGAAATGTATGGATCTGTCTGCGTTCACATCATTTTTCTAATATTTTTTGTGTTGTTTTGAAACCAGTATCTTTAAGCTGAATATTTCAGTCATGCCATTAAGTTAAACTGTCTAAAAACCGTGATCATGATAAGCGTTTCACCTTTGAGGATGTTGATTCGAAATGAACGTTTTCTCAATAATCCGTCGATCACTATATTGCCACAGCTGCATATCGACGAAGATTGAATTGGTTATACATGCCCGTGAAAGATTTTCTTGAAAAAACGCTTGCATGACTGTGCAGTATTGACGACGAGATCGAGGAAGGAGATCAAAGAGTTTGGCGCCAGGCTGGAGCTCTCGACATTCCACCCACGCCGTTCTAACTTTACGTTCACGCTGCGTGGGACAACTCGTGGAAGCACCGCAAACGTCATAACTACTCCACCTGCCAAGCAGCGAAACTGCCAAACTGTTCTAACTTATAAAATTCATGTACAGAATATATACATGAGCCTTCTGCAGTAACGTACATCTCTGCATTACATTCCCGACCGCCACCCGTCTCTTCACAAGGATCACCCCGCAAGTTCGAGGCTTCAAACTGCTTAAGTTACTGGAATATTTTTGATGTTATACGACATAATCCAACCTGATCTAAAACCAATTCTTCTATGACGTTTCAATGCATTCATGAAAACTGTAAATAACAATTTCTTAGCGGTGTCGAAACATTAAGTGACAGCAAATATGATTCCACAATTAGAACTGAAATGGATGCCGGACAGAAACTTTTAAAGTTTCCAAGATAGTTGGAATTTTCATTAGGCTATATGGGGTGTGTCGCGTGGTTGAGCGAGTAAAGATGACACAACATATCCCAAAGGTGGTTTCGCCTAACTCATCTCACTGTCGTTTGCGGTGGCATGATTTCCAATCGGCATCTGTAAGCATTTGACAAGGGAAATTACTTAACTACTGTTATCTGGATAACTGCTTGAAGTTAGTGCTGAGAGATGTAGTTAAGTTTGATTTATTGCAGAAACCTGGAGGAAAGGCATAAAGTACAAGGTTGATATACGTCAAAGCTATGTTCAAAAGCTACAAATCTCAGAAGTATTCCGATAGTGAAAGAACGGTAGATCATTGATTTAATATTGTGGTAGTTGTCTTTTTGAGCTGCGGATGGTGGAATAGTGATATAATTGTCCTAAAACCATGTTTACTCCATGACTGTTGAACTACTGCTCCAAAATTCATTTCACAAACTGACGTCAATACTTTGTGAAAACTGGCTTCTCTGAGGCTCAGTTCAGGTAGAGGTCACCTGCCATTGGCTGAACATACGCGCGGATGTCAGGTGTGTGGTTTCTACGTGTGCTCGAGCAGGAATTTTCAGGAAAACTGCAGTATAGATAATTTTGGGAATGAGCAGTCACGTAGCTCACAAACATGAGCTTAGGTTGACTCGTCCGGTCTTGGCTCAGGAAGGAAACTACCATATTTTTAACGATACTAGTTACAACGTAATACATTAACTACAGGTGAATAGATATAATGCTGTACTAACTGAAACACAATCCTAAATTATAAGTATGTGAATCGGAAAATCGTTCCAATTCAACAGAAAGTATGTTAACAACATTCCTTTTCCGTTCCCTGATAGCTCCTCGCAGTAGCTTCCAAAGAACAGCATAATATGCCATTGTGATGTTTTTACTAATTTTTAGACGCCGAGGTCATTTGATGTGGGAAACGACTTGAGGAAAGGAACGGAAGAAATTCATCCATCGCCTTTTTGAAAGAACCATCCCATTTTGTTTTTAATTCATGGAAAACTGAAATCTGGATAGCCGGAAGGGATTAGATTCAACGCGATACCGGACTGTTACTGCTCACCACTACACGTGGTTAGAAGATTAGAAACTGTAAACCCTCAGAATCCCAAAGACAGATTCCAGCACTTTCCTGCAGAAGGAATAGCCTTGGGTTTCTTCGGAGGGGAAGAACTGGCGCCGTTTCCAGTCCATTGGGTGTCGCTTTTACTCTGGGGTAAAGTTATGAGCACAAGTATCATACATTGTTCAGCAAACTCTGATGAATTTATTTCAAAGAGAGCAAGATCCTTCTCAGGGGCTATCGATCTTATGTCAAACGTTTCGAGATCCACAAGGCGGATTCTTCTGTCAAATTTCTGTGTCAGAATACAATCTACTATCTACCACCTCTCCATGAGCGATTGTCTCCATTGCTGGTTCTTCCTCGTTTAAATTCAGTGTCCACTTTTTAACTGCGTTGTAGGCAGGAATAAACTCCACTAATGTTGCCAGCATATTTACATGAATTTCTTTTGGTAGCATCGCTTTCTTACACAGGATATGTGGAATTGTAAGCACGATGTCGTTTTGCTGATAAGTTAACGAATTTATGGCACAATCCTTACATTTAAATTGGTGCGTTAGGAGTCAGTAGAACCTTAGGTCCTGCCATATTAATATAACAGATACGATATTCCACTATTTGTAGGCTATATATCATTAAACTTTCTATTATGGTGAGTTCTCAGTTTTTCACTTTCTTCGTCAAGCACTCACTCAGATCATAGCACTTTCGTTTCAGATATCATCAGCTTGTCCAAGTCTTGATGTGCAGTACTCCAGGTGGCGCAACCCTGTAGCACTACTGATTTTGAGGCGTAGTGACAGAAACCTTGTTTTAAGGAGAAGATTTAGACTGTCACAGCTGCTGCCTGTTTGTATCCTCGAATGTATCTGATTTTTGCTGTCTGCCTCTTTTCTGAATGCTGTTCACAGATATATGAATTTCCTGACACGTCGACGTAATCAATTCTCAGTCTACAGACATATAAGTGATTACTCTACTTCGTTAGATCTGCAGTGCATTTCGAAACATTCTGTTTTGTTTTTACCAATTTAAAGCCCTGTTTTCGTTGATGTTAGTCTAGTGCGTCACTCCCTTGATACTGTTCGAACTTACGAGCTGCTAAAGGCATGTATTCTCCTCCTTTGATACACATACAAGCCGTCAGCTCAGAATTGTTTTATCGAAAAAAGGTGCCATTGATTTAATAATTGCTTTTATTCAACGACACTATTACATATCTACACATTCTTTCGTAGCATAAAACAGATCCTCTCGGCACAGACTAACGCGCCAGACTGCCTGTTCTGCCTCCATATTAAAAAAAAAAAAAAAAAAAAAAAAAAACAGACAGGCGCCCAAGCAAACACCCTTGCCTGTCAGCTGTGCTGGTCATGGTCACATACTATTACTTAATATAAAAACACTATCCTACCACGGTTCCTACACATGTTACTACTATCTGTGGAACTGTATTTACAAATTAGTACAATTATTAATACTAATTATAATCAGAATAATATTAAATGCACATTATAAATACAAATTTAATTATTTATAGAGCAAAGAGAAAGAGACCAAATTAAACAATTGTACAAAACGTCAGACTTAAATGTCACAAACTATTCAGCATTTTAATGTTATCCACAATCTGGAATCGTCAACTTCCTCTGTTTCTTTCCCCATTTTCGTTTTGATACACCTACCACAACGCTTCCATCACTTATCAAATAAAATATCTTATCTTCCAGTTCTGTTCAAATTATTTCTTCTCTTTACAACTCGCAACAATACCTTCTGGTACCATATTCAAATTATTCAGTTTTTTATCAAGTCACATCTGAAGAGCCTGTCATCTTTTCCATTGTTCCGAACAGATATTATAAGACTTTTGTTGTCCTCTCGAAATTTTACAAATTGCAGTAGTAGCAATTTAACTAAACCAAAAAACAGATCCTAGGTACGAATAAAGGAGAATAAATGTGTAAAATTTGTACACTGATGTAGAATTCCTTTAATACATACATGTCGTAACTAATATATTATTTTGTGATACTTTCGATAGTCATAATTTTAAATGTATGTAAAAATACTTAAATAAATAATGTTGTGGCCGCGCACGCGATACTACGTTTGAAAGTTGAAACATGTGTGAACTCTCCGGTGAGGGTATGGATGTTCTATAGATTAGACAGGAAAGTAAAGGAGACTCTGTCTTTACTGCAGATTTCATACAAGTTTACAGTTACCTGTAAAATTAAATTTTAAAGAAGATTATGATACTAATGTGGTGAACCGAGCACAATCTGTCATTAGACCTTCAAAATCTAATTTTTTATACAAATTTTGGTCCACTGTTCGATATTGTGGGTTAAAAGAAACAACAGCTATAACTGAGGATTTGTTTACAGAACAGCTGCAATATAAACTTGTGGAGAAGGTCTGCCTTTCATTCAACATAGAAACACTAAACACCTGGCAATATAACTTCCAGTTACGCCTTCGCAAATAGCGATCACCCAGATTTGCATATTACGAAACAATACTTTTACTGTAACGATGTTCCCATAAGTAAATACTATCTTTTTTTTTTTTTTATTCATAATAGTTACTGTCGCAGAACTGTTTTGTTGATACTTGTAATTTTGTGTGGTCTTACAGATCTAGTAACAGAATTTCTATTATCCACGTAATTCGATTAGATATTAGTCATCTCAGATCTAGTAACAGAATTTCTATTATCCACGTAATTCGATTAGATATTAGTCATCTAACTAACCGGATAATCCCTCCGTATAATTGGTGGCTACAGTTTTACTTGGAACCAAAATAAAGAGAACATTTTGGATACTATATATATGCAGAAAGTAAACTTCACCAAACATGAAGTATGAGCCAAAGGCCTTACGGAAAAATAGCCATCATCTGGTTTCCAACTGTGGACCTTCTGACCCCTAGTCCGACACCTTGCCACGGAGGCTTCGGAAAGCATTTTTTATTATTGTATTTAATTGACTGATATGGAGCAAATAGTCCGATGGCAGTTTCCCTACACACCCCACTTTTGTATTGTGCGCTGTGGCGTAACAATGGGATGGCAGAACGGATAAAATGGCACTGGCTCCCAGCTGGAGGGGCCTTTTGAAACAAATGTCGCCCATAAATTGGGCCCCCTTCCGATGAATTTGCCACGGGTTTCAACGGTATTATTACACCACAGACTGCATGAATTTTTTTAAGTCGTTTATCGTATCCTTCGACAATGTTTGTTTAATCCCCTTCATTAAAGATGATTTTCTACTCCTTCCTGGCTGAAGGCAAGAATTATATTACTATCGTGTATATCTTCTTAAACAGAAGACTGAACTAATTTTTTCGTTCCGCCAAACGTAAACGAGTTAACTTCTCACTGTGTCGGCTGGAAAAAATTGAAAGCAACAGGTACATTTTGCAAAATCTAAAACATACCGCATTTATGTTTTTAAATTATACGTAACATGATGTAATGTGAGTATTGCTGGTATTACTGATGTCTTAAATACCATAAATGATGCATCTGAATTATAATTTTGAACAGAGCACTTGTACTGCCAGCTAGGTAATTTTTCAATGAGCATAATAGGACGTTTCCTCAATAGGTTGATCATAGGAACGATTTAATCTGTGCCGAGGCACTATGGGATGATAAAAAACAAATCACGGAGCTGTTGACCTACCCTTTCTAGTTGCGGTACATAAGGATACTAAAAACGATGTTTCGCTATGGCAATGTGTGTTTGTCACAGCGGGAAATCTACAAATGGAGTAGGAAGTTTGTATACGGTGCGACTTCAGTGGAAGATTCTCATTGTCCAGGGGAGGCACATCGAGTTGTGGCTCTAGAGAACATTGCTGCAGTTGAAACCATAGAGTGGCAGCACCGCCGAATCCCCGTTCGAATATGCAAATTTCAGTTCTCCATGGTTTCCTGAAATAATGTAAGACAAATGTCGCTATGGTAACTTCAGAAAATCATGGCCGAATTCCTTCCATTTCCTGGTCCCCAGTCCTTTCCCGGCTCTAATGAGCCATCAAGCCTTATACAAAATAATCTGAAATGAGCGAGCAAGGTATAGTGCTATTTTTCGTCTCCAAACCGAAGAAGTTCCTAAAACAACGTTCATCTGGAAAAGTTAAAATCAATTATATCAGTGTGGGGCAATACACGGTTACAGAGAGCACTGTAATCAGTACATAATTCTCATATGTCCTAAAAATCATCTTCGCCCTGCAGTCAAAGCAAAGCGAAGTGGATTGCTATAAACAGAAGTCTTTTTGAAAATGGCACCTACAATTTGATGAAGAGGTAGATTATACAGTATTTGGGTGGTTATGCGAATTGCAAAAAGATTTTTTTTCTGAAAGGAATTTAGGATCTCTATAAGCGCTGGACTACTTTTGTTGAGTGTGAGGGAGATTGTATTCCAAACAATACAGAATTTTTTCAAGAATTTATGCACGATAACTAATACTTAAAACATAGTTAAGGATTACCGTTGACACACGTTCGCGAAATTCTTTTACTAATTATTAAAGAACACGTTAGACATGAAGTTCAAACTGGCATTCTGGAGATATCGGGTTTGATTAGCTGCCCTCCCAAGCTTAGTTTGGTTTTGCAATGGTTTCCCTGAATCACTCGACGAGGATTCCAGGATACCTGCCATTGTCGTCTTATTGCTTGTAAACACTTGTACATATGTTCTAATAATCTAACCGAAAACTATTCTATGGCCCCTGAAACATAATTAACGTGAATTATAACTGTTTGTGTAGCCAGTATGGTAGCGATGCATAGAATTTAATAATAAATTATGAATGATCTCGTTCTTGATGTCGAGGGAATAACTAAACTACTTATGGATGTAAAAACCAATAAGGCTCCCGGACCAGACGGTATTTCTACAAGATTCTACTCAAGGTACGCAAAGGTAATTGCACCGTATTTGATGAAATTATATACCGTCTCCTTGGATCAAGGAAAAATTCCAGCCGAATGGAAGACCGCTATCGTAAGTCCAGTGTTTAAAAATGGGAATGTTAATGATCCTCAGAATTATAGGCCGATCTCGTTAACTTCAATATTTTGCAGGATTTTAGAACATATCATCTATTCAAATGTCATGCGGTTCTTTGATGAAGGCGAGCTTTTAAACCCAAATCAACATGGATTCAGAAAAGGCCGATGCTGCGAAACACAACTTGCACTTCTAATTCACGACTTGTGCCGAATTATAGATGAGCAATCCCAGGTTGATTTAGTTCTACTAGATTTTAAAAAAGCTTTAGACACTGTGCCTCACACTAGGTTACTCAGGAAACTTCGTGGTTACGGCATATCTACACAAATATGCGACTGGGTTGCAGACTATCTGAATGGCAGAACACAGTGTGTAGTTCTCGACGGTGAGCGTTCATCACGTACCGAAGTGAGGTCCAGGGTACCCCAGGGAAGCGTGATGGGGCCTCTTATGTTTCTCATATACATTAACGATTTATACGACATAATAGGGGGGATGAAAAGATGATTTGCCGATGATGCTATTATTTATCGTGAAATCACAACCCAGGACGACTGCGCTTTGTTACAAGACGATATTATGAAAATAATTGCATGGTGTAAAGATTGGCAGTTGGAGTTAAACGCTAAAAAGTGCCAAGTCAAGTAAGTAAAAAGGTGACACCATTTAACTATGAATATACAATTAATTGCACTGTCCTTAGAACGGTAGATTCCGCCAAATACCTAGGGGTAACAATTCGTAATAATTTGTCGTGGAATGAGCATATCCAGAATGTAATTGGGAAAGCAAATCGTATGCTTCGATTTCTAGGTCGTAATTTAAAACAATGCTCTCCGGAAGTTCAATCGATTGTATACAAGTCACTAGTACGTCCTCACTTAGAATATTGTTGTTCTGTATGGGGTCCCAATCAAAAGGGGTTAATGGAGGCATTAGAGAAGGTCCAAAGAAGAGCCGCTCGATTCGTGAAAGGTATATATAGTTGGAGGGAAAGCGTAAGTGCGATGTTGAAGGAGTTAGGTTGGGAAGACCTGTAACACCGAAGGCGGTGCTCTCGACGGAAGCTAATTGAAAAATTCACGACTGACGTATTTCGGAATGACAGCCAGCAAATATTGCTACCAGCAAAATTCATATCTCGGAATGACCGCGAAGGTAAGATAAGAGAAATCGGGGTCAGAACCGATTCATTTCTGTACTCATTTATCCCACGAGCGATTAGGGAATGGAATAGAAAGGATTTACCGGGCGAGTAAACTTAAAATCCGACAGGATTAGCTTTCGTTAAAGCACTCCGACCATCCTGATCTGGGTTTTCCATGGTTTCCCCGCATCACTCCAAGCGAATGCTGGGATGGTTCCTCACAATAGCTCATGGTCGCCTCCTACCATATCCCTTCCAAACCATCACCCTTTTTGATAGGTGCAATGCGCCCTCCGCCACACACATTTAGTGAATCGCGGAGTAATAACAATAATAATAAGACAGAAGAAAAATCGATGCATTTGAAATGTGGTGCTGAAAATTAAGTGGGCAGATAAAGTACGAAATGAGCGTATTTTGGAAATGATGGCTGGGGAAAGAAGTTTGTGGAAGAGTCTAACAGAAAGAGGGGACAGGATGGTGGGTCATATTTTGAGACATGCAGGATTGGTTAATTTGTTAGTGGAGCCAAAAGTCGAAGATAAGAACTGTAGAGGAAAAAAAAAAAACCCGAAACTGTCTACCAAATGGAATCACAATATTAAGGTTTTGCAAGACAATATGCAAATGAGCAAGAAGGTGTAGTGGCATCGTACAACTAATATTAGGAAACCAGATGTCGGTCGAGGCTACGTCTGACCGGCCTGCTGGTAGACCTGAGTCAATTTGTCTAATGAACTCGCGGGCGGAGTGGGTTTGCTCTGGCGGAGGAGTTAGCGGAACTGCTCGTCTGTTAGGTTAAGTTGCAGTGGCGGAAGACGACTGTCCCGGGCTGTGGGTCATAGGTCACGGGGCGCCCGCGCGGCCTAGCCCGGCCCGGCCCGGCCCGGTTGGCCGGGTGGAGTTATCGATCGGGCACAGAGTGAGCACCGCGGGCCCGGGTCTACCTGGACGCGCCATCACGCTAATCAGACGGGGACCGAGCTTAGACTGGCATGAGCAGTGCAAAACATGACAGTCCACAACCTGAAGGCTGGTTTCATTCTCCAGATGGAGGCTTAGTAAGCCGGTGTTGTAATATTTCACGTCCCATGAAAAGAAGCTTGAGTGAAATAGTTTCTAGTTATATGGTGAACATCAGCATAGATGACAAAAAAGTGTATAGAATTACAATATATACTTGGGACAAGCACGGGGTTCTTGTCTCTAATCAAATAATCAAAAGCAACAGAACAGAAGGAAGCTCACGGGAAAAACTACCTCGGTAATACTAAACAAGAACCACCTGTGGGAAGAACTGGACAAGTTGGCAGATGCTGTGTCAGATGCAGCTAGAGATCGGTATTGGCTTCAGAATAGTCAGCAACCTCTCAGGATATCACAAACCGTGAAGGGAGTGGAACAAGATACCCAAAATGGACAAAATATGTTATAGACAACTAACGTGGATGCCGGAAGTGTGTCATCTGGAATTTGCCGGAGCTTATTATTCATCGGATTCCAGCGGTAAATAAACTTTACTGCTGAAAATTCAGTTTTTTAGTTCTTAAGTTTTATTGGGTAACAGTATTAGTAATAAGTGTAGTATTTATAGTATATTAATTTGTATCATGTACGTAGTATATAGGATTTATGTTCTTAAAAATTTGCTAATTAGAAAATATTATTATATTATTATGAGTTAGAGGTTCGTTATAGACTTTAGTGAACAAACTACAATCTGGATGTTCAGGTAAATAAATTAAGCACCATTTTAAAATTTGTACTTCGGATAGGTACGGGTTTCTTATCACTAGTCAAATAATCAGAAGCAAATATCATTAAACACTATTTAATCTGCACTCGTGATGCTCAAGAAATTTACTGATTGCACACAACCATTACGGGCGCCATTGCTGAGTACATTTTCAAGAACAATGAATTAAACATATGGCGATAAACTGCAAGCATGAATTAGGATGTTGCATAGTGAGATTCTGCAATAAATTTAGTGTCTTAAATTTAATAAAATGTCACGGCATGTTTAACTGAAAAAATGTGCAGTGCAGCGCATTCACTACATCCGAACGACAGAGAAACACGATCACGATCGACTCTCGCAGATCAGCGCTGTGGTTAACGTTTGGGCGTTGCACAGAGGCTGATTGTACACGCGAATGGACTCAGAGCTAGTTGCGTGATTGCAGTGGTCGCTTTATGAATGATTAAATCTTTGCGGTGGCGCAGCAGGTGAAGTGACGAGCATTGCTCTGATGTCGTGGCGTCACCGAAGCGATGCGCTGTGGAGGGCAAACAAGATACTCTATTTCTCTAACAGTACAGCCAGAGACAGCCTGCATATAAAGCAAACTTCCCGATGGGGTACGCAGCACAGGTTGTGACGCGTCGCTGACCCAGCGATGCCACGTGTGAAGGTGGATTCCCACGACGCGTCTATTTGCTGGCCTGGCCAGTCCAGCAATCAACAGTGGACTGTGGGTAGGGCCCCACCTGTGCTGGCAGGGATGGCGCGCCTCTATCCGTCGCCCAGTCGGTAAACATCAAACGCCCAGGTAGCTGAAATGACACTAGGCAACGTGGTGGGGAGGTGGCTGCGAGGTAGCGAGGGCTAACCTGTGGCGCGTGCTGATCCGTACAGTTCGGCTGCATGACGCGGCCTACAAAACAAGGAGCCGTGGGAAGCTAACTTAACACGATGAAGGAAGCAGCCACAGCATCCGTCTAGGTTGAGGTCGATCGAAGCAGTCCCGTCTTGAAAGAACACCGGAGGCTGTCGGCCTCCCCCAAAGTCCTTGCGCTGTACCTCGTAGCCCCGTATCGTGCAACACTTGTCTGAGCTACCTGTATCCCGACAGGCTTAAATGTATGAGGCAGCCGTACTAGAGATGGGTCGTTCGCGAGTGAATCAGTTCTTTTGAGCAATTCTTTTAAAAGAGCGAGTGAGCAGGCGCTCACTAAAAAGAGAACGGTAGTTCTTCTAGGTGAGTCGGCTAATTCTGAAGATCTGTGGACTGTTGAGCTAAAAAGAAAAAAAAGGTCTACTAATTGCATCAAAGTCGATTTAAGGGGGGGTATTTTCATCGAAAAGTGGGGGTGTAACCGGATTCTGAGGGGTGAGACCTAAAAAAAAAGTCTCAAATATTACTGAGCAAGTGAGCTAGTGAGCCATTCAAAAGAACTAGTTCTTTTCGTAGAGTGATCAAATGAACACCACTCTTTTTAGTGAATCACTTTGCCCACCTCTAAGCCGGACCTTTGTTTTCTCACTGGCTCGTTCCTCGCCGTCAACATGTTAAGTCTATGTAAAAATCACCTCTATAATCTACGCACGTATTGTTCCTCAAACCCTTTTATCAATTATGCCTATGTTCCTAAGTAAGCTTTAGGGCTAATTAGCATAGTGTATTAGTAGTAGGGTGGCCAGTTACTTTCCTCTCGGATCTACACCATAACGTTGAATCCATATCACAGATCGCCCTGGCGTAGCTCATACGATCTAAAGAATGTTCGTAAGATACTATTAAGATTCTACCCAGGATCTTTAATCTGGAAGACTGAGCTCCTACACGGCTCATTTTTAGATCGACGAGTGAAATAACCGTAGAAGTACGCATTAAGGTACGAAGGTAGTTTCATGTTATGTCTTCCATACATTTGACAACAATGGAAATCAAAAGCCCCAAAAAATTGTTTTTAATACCACACCTAGGTAAGGGCTTGGAAAAGGAGCTACAGGAAAGAGGAAACTGAAATTAACATAAATGAAAACAATGATCATTTTATATTTAAAACAATGATTTTAACAACGTACAGAGGTTGTAAAACCAACAAAGGACAGCGCTAATAGCAAAAAATCGTAATCCATAAGGCTATCGACAGATTTTCTCTAAATATGTTGGATACCATCCACTTTCTTTTTCGTACTTAATGCCTAGTGTTGACAGATAGTCCGTGAAAATAACATAGTGTCCACAAATTACCTTACAATGAATTCAAATTAAGTAAGAGGTATGACTCTTATACAGATTATGTTTACACCTCATCCTAATTGCTCATTACTCTTACTCTTCAAATTTATCAGAAGATGTGGATAATCCAGGATCTCAGAATGAGGTAATTTAGCTTCGAGTTGACTCAGTTAGATACTGACAATGAATCATACTTCTTTACTTTAAAAAATTGAAAAATTAGTAAAATGAAAAGGACTATAAAATATGCAACATATTATATAACTCTAAAAAGAGCGAAGCGGATTTAAAAAATATAAGTGGTAAAACAAAATAGTGTAGCTAACGTTATAATTGCTGAAGAGGCATGCGATGAACTAGATTATTGATTTCCTGCTAAAAATGAATAAGTTAAACGTCTATAACAAATATAGTTGGCCGGAATAATACTTACTAGCCAACCCCATAAGCTGGTGAGAAGCATAACTCGTACGTTGGGAAGACGGGTAACAAAATACATATACTTAGGCCACATGATGCTCTGGTGCATGCAACAGATCAATTTCCATTCTTTTATTTCATACATTACCTTCAGGAACTTGAAGAGTACAATATAAGTGTGTACGTAGGAGTTATGAAAAATTAGTGGTGATATAATATCCTTGGACCATAGATTTTATTATTGTGTTATAATATCGCAGAGAGTATCTTTGATTGTGTTTTTTCGTGTTATAGTAACAAGAAAAAGTGTTAGCCTGAATATGTAGTAATAGAGTGATGAATAAAGAAAATATGTAAATGTAAGAATAAAAATTAATAGTAAGAAATAGTATTCTTACAACTGGAAAACCGTGAAAAGGACGAAAGTTGAATTTTTAAAACTGAATTGCCACCTGAAAGGAATTTGCAATTTTGGGATCTACGCAGTGAACCGCAAGTCTAATAAAACCATAACATTACATATTATATGGATATGTTTCAGTTAAATCATTAGAAAACAAGTTGAGTTTCAGAATTTATGTAACTGAACATTAAAAAGAACTGAATCAACTTGAATTTTATTGAAATTTCTATTTAAGTAATATTCAGATTGTTCTGAAATTTTATATACAGGGCGTTCGCCGGGAAACGCAACCCTCCCAGTCTGTTGCCGTCGGCAACTTGCTCGGTCAGCGGGGCCACGGTTCCCGCCACACGGAACCGTGAATCACCGCACTGTTTAACACCTCCGCTGCCCCAACAGTGCAGTGGCACAGTATAATGGGACCCTTACATGGTTAAAAACGGTTTCTTTGCATTGTAGCTAGTTCGTGACTTCAGTCTCTTATTAATCAGTGTTGTGAATAAACGTTTCTTTGCGGTTTGGCTGGTTTAGGGCTTCATACTCTTACTAATCTGTACCGTGTTTGAGTGTGAGTAAAATTATGGTACGTTACAGTTTGCAACAAAGAATATTTCTCTACGATACATATGTGAAGAAGAAGTCGTTTAAAAAGTGTCGCAGTAAATTTCGTCGCGAATATCCTGGCGCTTTACTGCCAGCTAAATCAACAATTCTGCGTCTGGTTAAAAAAGTAAGAGAAACGGGTTCATTTTTTAACAAAAAGAGACTGTCGGTCAACCGTATTCTCACAGAGGAGAAAGTTGACGATATCGCTTTTCGACTAGAACAGTCACCCAAAAAATCATTAAGTCATTTAGGGCAGCAGGCAGGCGTATCTAAGACGTCAGCTTGGAAAGTAACAAAGCTAGTTCACTTAAAGCCGTACAAAACAATTGTGGTGCATAAAATTACAGAAATAGACCAGGGGCCTAGGATTAGATTTTGCAACTGGTACCTGCAGGGTGTCCACGATGGCACTGTTGATCCGCAACTGACGTTTTTCTCTGATGAGGCCTGGTTTCATCTGAGTGGTTATGTTAACGCTCAAAACAGTCGACACTGGAGTTCAGAAAAACCAAATACTCTACTCCAACTGCCATTGCATGACTTAAAAGTGGGTGTTTGGTGTGCGATTAGTGCTTCGAGAATCATAGGTCCAATTTTCTTCCGTGAAACTCTTACTTCCGCAAGATATATCGAAAATATTGTGAAACCGTTTTTTCGAGAAACTTACTGAAGAAGAAAAATTGTACGGCTATTTTCAACAGGATGGGGCGACAGCTCACACCGCTAGAAATTCGCTTGCTGCACTTGACGAAGTGTTTTATGATCGTGTAATCAGCCGTGGGTTGTGGCCCGCCAGATCACCGGATTTAAACCCTTGTGACTTCTACCTTTGGGGTAAACTTAAGGGTAAGGTGTACGAAGGAAATCCTCACACATTGGAAGAACTTGAGGAAAAAATCTATCAAGTAATAATGTCCATTGACAAAGGTGAAATCCAGCGTGTGTCTCGAAATATGTTCAGAAGATGTGAAATGTGCATTACACAAGAGGGTCAACACTTCCAGCATCTTTTATAAGGTAAGCTAATGAATTACGACACATTTAAATGCTTGGCACATACAAGTTTATGAAGCGTAATTATTGTGAAATAGTCCGCGGCCGGCGATCGAACAATGCCGGAAGCTGATCACTCGCTCGCCGGGAGCAGTTTCTTCCTTGTAGCGCTAACAGTGGGTTGCGTTTCCCGGCGAACGCCCTGTATATAAAGTGGCAATGCTGTGTTATAGAATTTGTTTCGGGATTTCTGTTCAATTTTTTAATTCGTTGGTGAGAATTGTCGCTAACGAATAAGTGAAGTAGTGTCAGAGATAACGTTTGTCGTAATTATATTATCAGCGTTGCTATTCACGATTACTTATTTGGCACAGGGCACATTGCTCTAAGTAAATTGTCTAAAAATACAGAAAATAGGGAAGGAATTGTTTAAATGCAAAATAGTAGTGAAAGGGTAGTAGAATTAGAAAATACAAATTTAGGACCAAATCTGAGTGACATGGAGATCGATAATTCATGTGAAAATATTCTTTTGGGATCTCCTAAGTAGACTACTGCTGAGGAGCTAGAGATACCTGATTTAAGTAAAATAAAAACCACTAACATATATGGGCAAGAAGATATGAATCAAATGTTATGTATGATCATGAATAGGATACTAGATTCGCAAGAAGACTTGAAAAGACAGCTTATGAAGAAGCAAGAAAAATTGGAAGAAAATTTAAAGAGACAACAAGAAATATCTGAAGAAAATCTGAAAAAGCATGCTGATGGATTGATCAGCCAGCTTAGTCCAAAACAAGAAACCTTACAGCAAGAATTCACTAAAATGAAAATTTTACAGGATTAAACAAAGAAATACCAGTCGGAACTACAAAATTTGCTAAGAAGTGATATGGAGGTGTTGGAAAAAAATCTGGAGAGAAGAGTGAAAGACTTATATCAACATATGGGCGAAAGGGAGGTTGAATTTGAGATGTTAGTGGAAGTAAAAATTAACAAAACAGAAAGGAACCTGGACCAAAAAATTAATAGGTTTAAAGAACAGCAGTAACACTCTTGCACCATTTCGAATCAAATAGAAGATAGTAAGAAAATATACATGGAGAATATAACCAAAATAAAGGCCCTAGACCAAGAAATAATTCAATTTAAAAATGAGGAACAGCAAGAGGAGATTGAGAGAAAAGAAGTGGATAATAGGAAATCTGATACGGAAGAAGAACAAGAAAATAATGATGTTAATATCAGAGAAGAAGGCAATAATAAGAGATCGCTCACTGAGGAAAAAGAAAATAATGGAGTTATAGAAGAGGAGAAACTGATATTGGAGTAAACGAAGAAGACATTCATACCAAAGAAGACTACAATGATTTTAAATGTATACCCGAACAGACAAGGGAAGTTATAGTACAAGAAGATGAAGAGCCTGGAAAAGAAAGGGAATTACGTATTTGGTGTATTCGAAAAGGCAGAACAAGATACAACAAATGAAGGAGATGAACAATGGAAGAATCGAGAAGGGAAGGGATTTGAGGAATGGAAGGACTTCAGCAAAAATGTAAGAAAAGTAATTAATTGGAGAACAAGGAAGAAACGAGGATTAGATTTAGAATATGAAGGCCGAATGTAAGAAACCGCAAATCTGAAGAAGTGTAGAACACCACCAGGGATGCAAGGAATATGGCCTGAATTTTCAACCCTGATGGTGTCAAAAAGGAAGATGAAGATAGTCTGTTTGATGTGATGTTTGATTGATTTCTTTTATACAGTAATAAGTGGTGACATACCGTATTGGTAGAATTTTAAATTCTTTGTTGACCAATACGTAATGTGGCGGATTTGAAATTATATCGTGTTGTGGACAATTGAAGAGGAATCATTACAGTCAAATACACACTTAACAGATAGAAAAACTAATTGTAATGTTTTATTGCTCAATGGTTTTCTTTTGTGTATAGTGAATTTAATTATTGTAAAGATTATATTTTAATTTTGAGAAAAATGTTTAGTTTTAGACATTTTGTAGTTGTTGACCCTATTCTATTTCACAGAATAGATTGAAAACTACAAAATGGGGGTGCATATGAAGAGTAAAATATGAGTGTGAACGTAGGAGTTATGAAAAATTAATGGTGAGATAATATCCTTGGACCATAGATTTTTTTATTATTGTGTTATAATATCGCAAAGAGTATCTTTGATTGTGTTTTTTCGTGTTATAGTAACAAGAAAAAGTGTTAGCCTGAATATGTAATAATTGAGTAATGAATAAAGATAATAAATAATTGTAAGAATAAAAATTAATTGTAAGAAATAGTATTCTTACAAACTCCTGCCGCCATCTCGTCTAGGTTCATGTATTAGGACACATGTTGCTCCGGTTCATGCAACGGATCAGTTTCCATTCTTTTGTTTCATACATAACCTTCAGGAAATCCTGCTGTCATCTCGTCTAGGTTCACTAATTATTTTTCTCACTTTTCATTTCACAACCCGAAAAGGTTGCTAAGTTCCGAATAGGAGGGATATTCATGAACCGCTTTTCTTTTACCTAATTGCTGATCAACTGATGTCTCCCTCGATAAGAAGGTCTGGTAACTATTATACGAAGTGCTGAATCTTCTGCTGTTTAATATTACGCTCAAGAAACACAACAATATGAGTTATTTTGAGACGAGATGTTTTACGTGGATGTCCATTTCTGCGCCTTATTTTCACGCATTGACCTGTGTTGTGAGTGGAAAAAAATAATAAAACTCTGTCCCAGATGTCGGGAAATATTTCACATTGATAGGTGATCATTAGGGTTCGGATCTTTATGACCAAAAAAATAGAGAAATATGCAGGCAAATAAGACCTTAAAAACGAGTAAATATGACATAAAGATAACAAAGTATGACCAAACATTTAAATTTACTATACATCAAAACATGCTCAGTTATACATCATTTATTTTACCTAGTAGTGTCACTCATGTAGATAGCATAATTTGCTTCCGTGCACTCACTGCAAACTGTAGGACATTACATTTTTTTCCGAAAATTATTTTCCTGTAAAAGAATAGATTACTAGATGTTTACTTTTAAAAATGGGAATAATATTAAAAAAATGAAAATTTGGATGATTATGAAGCTGCAGACGTATCAAAAAGAAAAGGTCGCTTGCTGAATGCCGTGATACAGTGTTCTTATGTCTTGCTGTATCACAATGCCGATGTACAAGAAATAGCTTTGTTGAAGTATAATTTCACAAAATTTACACAAAAGAACTCTTTTGTCGTTATTAAAATAATCTCCAAATTCCTCACTGATCCACTGGCGATTTGACAGTGATGATTATTTAAAACATATATATATATATATATATTGTAGACAATAAGACATTCATTGACGCGGATCGACACAGGCTTGCTGCTGCATTGTCGAGATTAATAAGCAGGCGGGTATTTAACGTTTAGAGAATGACAATACTGTATAATTTTAATTCTTAACTAGTGAATTATGACAGATTCATTGACAATTAGTTTTGTTTTTTCTTATAATATGAGTTTATCTCAATTTATTCTCAGCTTCTAGCGAATTTCCGGTACTATTAAAAAATTACCAGATTTTCCCCCAAAATACAATTAAATACTATCGTAATATGACCAAAACTAGGAAAATGATCTGAATATGCATTTATGTGCTATATAAAATACATTTAAATTCAATCAGAAACGTTCAATCAAAGTTTAATGTAGCATTACAGCTCCAAAAGAAGGCAGGGAAAGAAAGACTTTTCATAAAGATGCGTACCCTAGTTATAATATTATATAAAAGACGACGGAAACATTCCTGCAGTTGAGGGTGTAAGAATACTTCACTGGCTTTCGATCGAGTGAGGACGTATCGCTGAAGTGACGTTTTGAAATTGCTCCAGAAATTCGTTTTCCGGCACTTCCTTTTCGCTGTCACCAGATCCGGTTGCAGGTGACGTACGACACGTGCGAGCGGCGCTGTTGGCTGTGGTGGTGGGGTGAAAGATGGGGTGGGGGCATACACCGTGGTGGGGGTAGGCTGCTGGATAGGGCGCGTACGCGATTTATCTCCTCCCAGATGTCATCTCGGCTCTTTCGTCTCCCTTTAACTAGGTGAGGACAGGGTATCCAGCAGATATCTGACATGCGGAGCAAGCGAGGTATGTTCATGTGCATCACGTGACTACGGTGATAGCGTGGGCAGCAAAAGACGGCGTTTCTTCTAAGGCACCCGAATGCCGGCTCACGCGTTATGTTATTGGGACAGTGTGATCATGAAAGAAACCAACCAACACATAACATTAGTAGCCCTACCACTTTAGAGTCGCCTGATGTCCTATACACATTCAAGTATTTGGAAGTTGAGCGTGTACGTTTAGGGAGCGTGCATAAACCACGTAGCTCCATTTTGGCCTCCTGTGAACCCCCCCTCCCCCCCCACGTAGCCCTACGTGGCTTTTGCCTCTACCCCCCCCCCTCCCCCACGTAACACGTAGCTTTTTCCCTTTTGATTCCAGAAGACATTTTATACTGTTTTCTCATGTCAGACTATTTTAAATTACATACGGAGATAATTAACTGATGGAAATACATATTCACATGCTGTTGTGTGTTCAGTTCCTCATTTTAACTGTGAAAAATGTTATGAAAGGAAAGCTACGTGGCCTGGCTCGGAACCTCTCCCTCCCCCCACGTAGCCCAGCGTAGCCTTCCAGCTAACCCCCCCCCCTGGACCGAGCCACGTAGTTTGTGCACGGTCCCTTACAAGTGAACAGTACAACTCACAGTTGCTAAGTTGACGCCGCTAAACGAAATTTGCGGGAGATGTTTATGTGAATAATAAAGCTCTAACCGCAATTTATATTTCATATAGAATCTTTCTTTATAGGAAAACTGCTTATATTATATTTAGAATATAATGCTTATCAAAAGAAATAAAATATGAAGGTGGTAGCACTTCTTCATAAGCCGGACATTTAGGAGGATGCGAGTTCAAATCCCCTCCGGCTATCCGAATTTCAATTATTTATGATTTCATGAAAGCACTCCAGGCGAATACTGTTATGATTATGTCAAATGCAAGGACCGAATTCCTTGCTGTTTCTTGCTCCCAATCCTCCCACATCTTCAACGAAATCGACGCCGACAAGGCGTAAATCTCCAAGCAAAATTTTTTCACAATTTTCGGTAAAAAATAGTAACCTATTTCAGACATACAAGAGGGAATGGGGGGGAGGGAACAGAAGTAAACAAAGAGTTTTTAATAGATGAAACCATCAGCAATTTGTGAAGGATGAAACTGGCAAATAGGTGAAGAATCGTCTAAAATATAAAATCATATAAACTGAGTGAGCATTTCAGAGGTGGCTGATAACATTTACAAAATGAAATACTCCCTTGACTCCTAACATCTATGATAAATGAGGATTAATTAAGTAACTGGAAAGGTAGTATACTGAAAAATAACCTCATTTTATAACACGGACTACTTAAGCAAATTTGTGACAAAAAAGAAAACATGTTCCTTAACTACTATTTGGTAATTGAAAGAAAAATTTTCAACATAATTATAAAATATAAAAGCGTACATTTGCTTGCTAGATACATTATTGCGTCATAAGATTACGAAATCAAAGCTGCATTAACATTTAAAGAACCTGGTACGTTTACATCTTTGAAAGCGTGACTCCATTCATACACCTTCATGTCTGACACCAGTCCCCCGTAAGTGGCCTGCTTTGTAAGAAATTTAACTTCAATGCATTGTTCCATTTCTATTTCAACCATATCTGTAAAACATATATTATTGAACGCTGGTTGCTGAAGTCCCAATTCACATTAGTAACTGTTTCAGCAAATGGCGCAGTGCTTCCATTCCAGAAATTTCTTCCTATTATTAGGGTTAAACTGAAATTATAACTCCAATTTCGGCAAGCAACGTTTTTGGTTTATGGACTGAAGGTTTTAGTATACTTACTACTTCAGGAAAGTTCTCATTCAACAGGTAAATAACGTCTAACGCCGGTCTGAATTTAGAGCCAATTTCACAGCATTCTCCGCTTTCTATAATTCTAAATGGAGGGTACCAATAGTTAGGACAAATGATCAGGTTGTTCAGCGTCTGCCCGTGGAGCCTAAGAATAGTAAGTGTTTATTCACATAGTGTGGGGTGTAACCGAAACTGAAGATAAGACTTATCCCTAAAATATTCTACCTAACTTATTGTTGAATCCCGCTGAATTCGAAGTACACTGTAACGTCTGGTTTATGACGTTGTTAAAATTAGAATAAAATAATGAGCATTATTAATTAATAAGTTAATTTGCAAAATTAATCCCGGGTAGGCGCCAAGAATGGAAGTGTTCTCTATCCGAGAGAGGCGACATTCCAATTCTGAAATACTTTTAATCAAAGCAATTGTAATTTTAAAATACCATTAAAAAACACAAATCTTCATCTATTCAAATGATATACTGATTGATTGGAAAGGAAGTTATTGTAAGCAGGGTTTACAACACCTATTATTTTCTTTGAATATAAAATTGATTGGTTTATTGAACAGAACTGAATATTAAGAGTTTCTTTTGAACAATTTAGAGCATGATTCTCATCTCAGAGCGTTGCCTAGGGTTGAATGGCGCAAGAGTGTCTATACATCGTCGGCGTTCTTTACCGTAGCAGATGACGTGCAGATAAAACAGAGTCTCGTAGACCCTGTTGATCAGCTGGGCGAAGGTCACTTGGCGAGGTAGCTCCCCGCAGCTCTCCGGCAATCTCCCGTGGTGCGCCGCGCCGGTGTGGATTGTTTGCTGGCCAGAAACAGAATGTCGTCACTCCCGCGTGTTCGCTCCGTTGAAAACTTGCAGGCTCCCCAGTTTTAGCAGAGGCGGGAAATTTCAGCGAGTCGCAGCGTTTGGCGGGTCATCCACCATCTCCATTGGCGCTCCTCATGCAACATAAAAAACTTATGGTTTCTAAAAGTTCGTAACACAGTTTGATTCGCTGGTTCCCAACAGAGGCGTTCCGCAACCTTACTTTTTCTCCGAAGCATCGTTTCTCTAGTTTCAACTTTCTACTGTACCAGGAAATCCTCATTTCGGCACAGTCCCTATACTGTCCTTTGAATTTCATTGAATGCGTAAAGCTTTTAACTTTACGGCCTGCCATAAATCGTTCGGTCTTTCAGCGCAGGTATGAATCACCTGGCTCTCGCCGATGCCAAAGAAACGTGGAATTCACACGCATACATTTCCCGTCACCAAGGGATATTACAACACCTATTGGAAGCTATGTGGCTTACTCCTCTCTTTGATGCAATTTTGTAGAAGCAATCATCTCAGTGCCACCAAAACGCCAACTTTTAAAAACTTTTTCGAACTTTTGATATAGAAGAAGTCAGTTGGGTAATGTCGGTTGAATGTGGATACAGGGCTACACAGTTATTTGTTTCTCAACCTAGTATTTTTCTACGGACAGTGAAACATGCAGAGGTGCATTGCGGTGAGGCAGAAACCATGCGATGTTGGTGATTCGTTCCCGTCCTTCTTATTCCATTGCTACACACTATTTTTTGTAGTATTCCCAAATAGTATACTTGGTTATCTCTCTGACGAATCTTGGAAATATTTTCCTCCATTTCACACGGTACTGGTTGTCCCGACTTACAGTCAGTCACTTGCTCTTCAGCAAACCTTTCAGCTCATTGTAATGCCAGTTTTCTTCACTGCATTCTCTTGGTACACCTTCACATTTTTTTTCTTTGCAATTTACTATCTCTCTTGCTCAGGTTACACAAAATTTGATTTTATTTTAGTGCTGGGACTAGGAAAGGACACCGCATTCTACCTCCGTCAGTGTTATCCAATATTATTGGCGGGGATCAGTTTAAGTTTTTCCGATAAATGTGAGTAATACAAGCAACAGGGTGGAGTAAGGAATTTCTAATAAACACAAATAATTGTTGAAAGCTTTGCGGAATATTTGTAAACATCGGGAATAATACGAAATACAATTTGTAGTGGAAAATCCTGAACACTTTAATCTTAATGCTGACATACTGTACATAGCCATAATACTAAGAATAAATATAATATTCACAAGGATTACAAATCACTGTCAATTGTACAGAAAGGGTTAACATTTACTGGAGCTACCTTATTCAATGTCTTACCAACAGAAATGAAATGTTATCTACAAAAACCCAACTACTTTATGTCCAGACTGAAAGAGTTTCTGCTTCAGAACCCATTTTACTCTGTGAAAGAATTTTCTTCTTGGAATTTGGTAACTAAGAATGACTGATTTTTTTTTTTTTTTTTTTTTTTTTTTTTTTTTTGTAACTGCTTTACGTCTCTTTTTAACATCGAGGTCTTTAGAGACGGGAAAGGATGGGGGGCAAGGATGAGGGCAAGGAATGGGAAGGAATTCGGCCATGGCCTTTTGAAGGAAGCATCCCGGCATTTGCCTGGAGTGCTTTGGGGAAACCATGGAAAACCCAAATCTGGATGCCCGGACGGGGATTCGAACCGCCGTCCTCCCGAATGCGAGGCGAGAACGCTAACCGTTACACCGCCCCGCTCGGTGGGAATGACTGATAAAATAGTATATATGGTGTATAGAAGGGGAAGATGACAAAGTTGTCCACAATCACTAAAATGATATATGTTTTTTTTTTTTCTTTCTGTTGGAACTTTTGACAAATGAAGTAATTACACTGTTTGCAAAATTTCACTCATATATAGTAACTAACATGGGATAGCATGCACTGAAAAAAATGCTGTGAAAAATTATCATATTAACAGGTTTTTAAGTAATTGACAGCTTATGAGTTGTTGGTAATATAATTGATATTGTTAATAGGTGTGTGTACTGTTTCACATAAATAGCAACTAACATGATATAATATGTAGTCGCAAATTACAATGAAACTTATCATGGTAACTGGTTGGTATGAAAATAACTGGTTATTAGATGCTGGTAACAAGTTTATACAGTGTTCCACATAATAAGTATTACTTAACTCGGGATTGTATGTGTAGATTACAGGACATATTGGTTATACTAATGGGTTGTAGCTAACTTGTCAATATATAATAATATTATCAATTATATAGTAATATTGAAATTAAAAATAAGTGTATGTACTGTTCAAAATCCCCGAGATTATTCTCACATGGGATCAAAGTGAACATATCTATCTATCTAGTAAGTAATGGTCCATCGCCATTATGACTTTTGTTAATTATGTTCAGACCATAACGATATCTAATTTTTATATAGAGCTGATTAAATTGTGGTACATTCTGGTAAATCAATTTAAGTTCGTAATTCCATAATACTTACTACCTTAATAGTTTTCTCTAATTAATCTACTCGTTATGCAAATATTTATGTTGAATTCAATATTCATAAGAAATATTATAAGTTTCGTGAATTTTAGTATTTTTCCGAAACAACTTAAATGGTGGTTTCGTTAATAACATCAGGCAGTATGTAACTACCGTAGTGTTGTTAGTGTTATATATTTCATATACAGCCCGTTTGTTTCTTCAGAATGTATGGTATTAGGAGTATTTGCAATCATATCAGCATGTAATCCTTTGGAAAAAAATATAATTTGAGGTTTTTCTGTTTGATTAATCAATAGGAACATAAAATAGGAGATTTATTTATTTTGTGGCGTTTTACGCGTTGGTAGCATGATTGTACCTCATTGTATTCATACTCTATCAATACAATGCATTGAAGGCAGCGTAATACATTAGAGGATATAAGTGGGATAGCGAGAAAAAAGTCCTGTTGCTTGGCAGAGCAATGAAGTGTCTCAACATTTCTGCAGTTCGAATATAGTTTACACCATTTGTTGTGCCAACCGAAAGAAGGAAGTAGTTACGAAGAAACAGCCAAGAGCGCTTGGAGTTATAATGTGTACATCAGCCAAGTTTATGGCGAGCTAAAGCTTGGCCTGAATCCCAGTGAAATACGAAGCGGATCAACCAAAACAAATAGGATTATGTATCCCCCCCACTTCGGTACCACTCCACAGAATTAACCGCCAATGCATTCAGCATTGTGTTTGAAATGTTTACAAAGTTCGGTCGCTTCAGAACGTAAATAAATCTCGTTAACTCAGCTGACCCTCTGTTCGCTGTCATTTCGTCGAAGTTCGAGGGGTGAAATACTGTGCGTATACGACTTGTAAAATTGTTTCATTTTTTGTGGAACGACAGCCATTAACATGATGAATCTTTGTTTCTGAACCGCAGGTGGCTCTTTCTCAACTGAAATATAAGTGCCTAACAAGTAATGATCACATATTGAGCGCGGATTAATTTCATTAACAAAACAAAAACAAAAAACAAAACAATATAGAAAGAAAGAAGTATCGTATAAAATGGTTCAACTGTGATACGGAGAACATTTTCCAAGTGTCTTCAGTGAACGCAAAATGTGTGGTACAGAAAAAAGAAATGGCATTGCGGAGAATATTTGAAACTATGAGTTCAGCCACATCTCTCTATTCACTTGAATATTTATAAAATCGGTAGTTAGTGACACCGTAAATCAAAGGAAACTTAAACATGCTATTAGAGAATGTCGATAAACAAAGTTTGCCAAATTCTGTTTTTCGCTATTTTGACGTTGAATCTATGGTCGTGGTCGAGAACTTTCCAAGCTTACACCGTAAAAACAAAAAGTTACATTACACTTTAATACGGATATTAAAAACTTGTAGTTCATGTATTAACATCGTACCACAAATAACAAAGGAAAATGTTCGTGGCTTCAAGATTCTCTAAGAATTTGTTTCTCAGATCAGGTGAAATTAAAAAATACATTATCAATCTGTTAATACAAAAAATGGAGATGAATGTAAGTCATGGAATAGGTGAATGTTATTAAATTATTTTAGTTTTTACAACTTTATCATCATAAATGTGGAAATGGGCAATATTCATACGATCATTACCAAACTTGTCTGATTGTTATTAAAATTTCAGTCCGTGAAACGAAGTGAAAATCTTGTCTCTGTTCTCATTTTAATGGAAATATGTGAAACAGAGAACAGTAATAGTAGAGACATTCCAATTCTGAAGTAGTATAGGAAAATGCCATAATCCTCAAGGCTCAATCTAATTTCTTTTATACCTTCTTCTTTTCAGTTGTGCTCTAGATAAATACAATTGCGACACTACAAACTGAATGGCTTCATTTGGCTAGGAAGGAATGGAGAGGCATAGTACACACTGAGAGACTACAGCCTAGACTAGTGGTTTTAAACCTTCTTGAATATGCGACACCTATATCAGTAAAAAGTTTGGCTACCTCCCTGGTCTGTTATTAAACTATGACTGATTTAAAAAAAAAAAAAAAAAAAAAAAAAAAAAAAAAAATGACGTATTTAATTTTGCTTATATTGAGACTATACCTACAAATAGAGAAATCAAGTGCTGTGCAAGGTGGTCGCGGCCATTCTACGGCTAATGATACATTCTTTGCCGTGGTGGCGGCGCGGGAGGCGTGGACCCCTCACTTTTTTTGGAAAGTTTGCCTAAATAGTCAGGCGCTGCGTTTCACTCCCGGGTATGGCACAGAACTTCACGTCCTCGGC
>JARYHS010013631.1:99935379-99950537 GCA_031002005.1 Vandiemenella viatica
TGAATTAAGTCATAACATTTTCAAAAACTCGTCGGCACGTGAGTACCTACTTACAATTGCCTACCACGACTGGTGCAACAGCTTCGACCTTTCGGGTGGATGAGTGTCCGAACAGCGGTGGAGCAATCCTGATCTCGGTTTTCCATGGTTTCAGCCGAACGTCATAATGGTCCTTCAGTAGGTGATGACCGAATTAATTTCCTTTATTTCCTTACACAGTATCGTTTCCCCCTCCGAAAACTTCGAGGTCAGACATTAAGCAGTAATCAGAGGACTGATGAAAGTCACAGTAAGATGGCAGAAACGTAGTTTTAAATATATCTACATGGCTTCACCCGGAGATAATACCCCAAGATAATACAGGTCCTCTTCACGTTTTTGCGATCACACATTGCGGAAAAGTCGCTAGGAATTTAATTAAAATGCCGATCAATGCTTTGGTGACAGTTTAAAAGCTTTTTTTCAGAACTCACTCGTCACATGGTTGGTTAGTATAGCGAAATGTCAGTAGACTAGAATTTTAACGGAAATAAACGATCGTAGTGAGTCTTCGTGCCTTATTTGAATCTAGTATTGCTGGTTTTATGAAAATTATAGAACTATCTCCATGGCCCTCCGGTACGTAAACAATAGATCAAAGAAAAACGTTATTTATAATTGCTTATGAATACGACTCTGATCAAACTGTGGGTTACAAATATTCTGAAAACGCCCAAAGCATCCACCATTACGAAATAATTCAACCAAGCGTGCCTGAAAATTATAGAAATTTGGGAATTGTAATCAAAAGAGAAGTAAAAATTAAAACAAAGATTACAATGCATAATTTTTATTTTTTATTTGAAATTTTTAAACGTAGTTACATCTAAATTTAACACTATGATATTTGGAATATACGACGTGAATCAGCAAAATTGGTGGTTTACTGTGATGATATTTTAAATCTATTTTTTCATCAGACAAGTGTAAGGATCAAGGCTGCAAAAAAATTAAACAAAATCTAAATAAATTAGGCTACTCCACAAAAAAGTTAATTTTTTTGAGTTGAAAAACCTTACAAACCTCTTTCAGTTGTTTTAATTTTTTTCATGGTTAGTTACGTTTGTTAAAAAAGAAAGTATTATTTTTCTTGATATTAACAAAACAGCTACCAGTCACAGTTTGTTTGTTGTTGTATATTTATTAACTATTACCGGTTTCGAACAAATTGTTCATTATCAGATGGTTTTTCATTAATTTTTATATATAATCCAATTATGCAGTTGCAAAATGCAAGCGTACATCGTTAAATAGTTGAATGTTTTAAATGAATTATTCTTGAATGATGCATAGGATATGATGTATTATTAAATAAATACAGGATGTTACAAAAAAGGTACGGCCAAACTTTCAGGAAACATTCCTCACACACAAACAAAGAAAATATGTTATGTGGACATGTGTCCGGAAAACGCTTACTTTCCATGTTAGAGCTCATTTTATACTTCTCTCAAATCACATTAAACATGGAATGGAAACACACAGCAACAGAACGTACCAGCGTGACTTCAAACACTTTGTTACAGGAAATGTTCAAAATGTCCTTCCGTTAGCGAGGATACATGCATCCACCCTCCGTCGCATGGAATCCCTGATGCGCTGATGCAGCCCCTGGAGAATGGCGTATTGTATCACAGCCGTCCACAATACGAGCACGAAGAGTCTCTACCTTCCTGCAATTGGGTCAACTGGCGGTGAATCGAGGAAGTACAGTACATACTAACGAAACTAAATGAGCTCTAACATGGAAAGTAAGCGTTTTCGGACACATGTCCACATAACATATTTTCTTTGTTTGTGTGTGAGGAATGTTTCCTGAAAGTTTGGCCGTACGTTTTTGTAACACCCTGTATAAATATTCCATCATTATAAGAATCTGAAAAGCACGCTAGAAATTTGCTTTTGCAAAATTTGCTTTTGCAAATTTCTAGCATGCTTTTCAGATTCTTATAATGATGGAATATTTATATTTATTTATTAATACATCATATCATTTGCCATCAATCAAGAAGAATTCAGTTTTAAAACATTCAACTATTTAACGATGCACGCTTGCATTTTGCAACTGCATAATTGATTACATATTAAAATAAATGAAAACCATCTGATGATGAACAATTTGTTCGAAACCGGTAATGATTAATAAATATACATCAAACAAACTGTGACTGGTTGCTGGGTTTTTTTTTTTTTTTTTTTTTTTTTTTTTTTTTTTTTTTAATATCAAGAAATTTGATACCACAGTCGCTGCGTTCCACTAATACATCATGGATAAAATATTAATATGATTATTTTTGTAGTTTTGGGAAGCCCCTGATAGGCACTGATCACATCTCAAATATATCATGGCAGATATTTTCAAAAAAATATTACATACGTGTTGTGCATCAGATTTGATTGCGTTCTCCGAAGATGAAAAGGATGTTCATACGGCACGGGATTTGACTGAGTATAAAACAACACATCAGTCGCTGAGCAAAAATCCAGTAAGCAGCGTTCGACGAGAAGCACACCGAAACCAAAATACTTTATGTTCGTAGACTGACGCAGTCGTAACTATCAAACCCTGCTATGTATTTTTGGAAGAAATTAATACAGTTTAGGAGAAGGCGTATTCGGCTTACCGGTAAAGACAAAGATGAAAAATTTGTACAATAGTCTAGAGGAATTAGTGTCGTCATAATATATTTTTCCTAGACATAAGAGATATCTTCACATTTTGTATTCTTTGGAGCTATTTTAAGTATTTTAAATTTGTCTGTCTATATGAGAATACACCTGTCTATATTCTATAGAAAAAAAACTACCTAGAAGCAGTGATTAACGACGATGATTTTTATAATCCTTACCAGTGTTATTCAGCCTACATGGATACCCACCCCTATACAAGCAAAAAAATTCTGGGGACCCCGCAGGTCCTTAATAAAATTCTACAGTGATTTAAAAAGCGACGAATTTAACTTTTTTTCTATTGAGACTACACTTAATGATGGTGAAATCAAATGTTGTGCAAGGTAGTCGTGGGCACTCTGCAGGCAGTAACATATACTTTGTCATGGTGGCGGCGCGGGAGGCGAGAAAGGGTGAAGGGAGTCAGCGGCCACATAGGAACAATATGTTTTGTTTCAGTGTAATCAGTTGTCCGAGTACGCCAGGGAGTAATAAGGACTAGCTCTCAAAAGCAAATCAAAACCGAAAAAAGAAACCGACTTAATGGCGAAAATTACCTGAAATGTGGTTTTACTGTCATGAATAATAAACCTCAATGTGTAATTTGCCGATAAATATTATCAACTGAAAGTATGAAACCATCAAAACTTATACGTCATCTCTCAACTAAACATCTCAAGGAAACTGAAAACCATTGTATTTCTTCGACCAAGTTGAAAACTCCTCACCATCAGCTAAGTATCATGGTTCAGGTAACAAAATTAGTACCTATTATTATTTTTTTATTAATAATAATATTATGCTTTTGTCTGAAAATTATAGAGAGTGGTATTTATGATCGGCTAGAAGTGGACCTTTTACTACGATAATTTTATGTTAGTGATTATTTATTTGTTTTTATGATTGAGCAATATTTATTTATCTGTTTTTAGGTATACCATGTCAATGAGAAAGCGTTATTAACTAGTTATCGTGTCGCTAAAGCAGGAAAGCCGCATTCACTTACTGAGAATCTTATTTTATCAGCAGCCTTGCATGTGGTTGAAATTGTATTGACAAGCAAATAACTGGCAATAAAGGCGGGCTCGCTGTAAAATTAAATTCTTTCTTCATAGATAAGCTTTTGATTTAAATGATGCGTTTAAAGAGGTGATCAAAATTGTGAACTCCATTAAAGATACCTGCCAATCCTAGGAAATGTTGTGGGAAGAATGTTAAATTTACCCCAATAAATATAATTGTAAAGCCTTGCAAATTCAACTGTTTAGAAACGTTTGGGAAGTCATGGATTCGTTCCATCAAATTCTCCTTGATCACACAGAAGTCAGGAGGCTATCCAAATGAAAATAAATGACACAAATTCTGGAATTAAAAGCTGAAATGACAATGTTCTTACAAGTTTCTAAATCTGAATATGCGACCTATTGTCGTGGCTCTGCTTGGTTGTTATAATTAGAATTTCTCACTGACCAGCTAAATACGGTATTTTAAACAAGAGCCTCCACGTGAGAGAAGAAAGCAGTCTAACGACCAAGGTAAAATCAAAGGATTCCTGTAAAACTTCGTTTTACAAGAAAATGGTGTATGAGTGTTTTCATTACGTTCAGATGAGTCTCGAACAATTTTCACAGCAAAAATCTTTGGCAGTAAGTTCTCACAGTCCTTGCATGATACGAAGCTTGCATAATTTCGAAGAGAAACTATTAATTTATTTCCATAATGGCTATAGATGGATACTACGTACTTTTTTCTCAGTACGACTGGCTGATCTGATCACGAAGATGAAATAAAATATTATATATTTAGCTGTTGACTGCGTGCTTATAATGAAATTTAATTCGCAAACGATTGATATCTTCTGGCTCAAGAGGAAAGAAGAAAATCCAGAGCAGGAAAGGGAATCTTTAGAATTATTAGTGTCATTCGCCACTTTCTTCTTATTTGAACTAAAATTCTGTTCAATGATAAACATAAAAATTAGAAAATGATTTGGTTATTTGCTTCTCAGAAATACATCCACAATTTGACAATTTATTAAAAAATAAACAGGTACATCCTTCACTGAAAATCTTGTGTTTTTATTGCAGTATAAGACCTATAATCCTTGCCCCTCGAGCAGGGGGTCACGGATCACAGTTAAAAATTCTGGTCTAGACCAATAGTCCCAATAGTCCGCAAGCGGTGTGTCGCCACAAGATGAAAGGTGTGTCGCGAAATTTTACGTATTGTAAGGAATTAACTGTCGAGTTTTTTTTAATTATTTATGTTATTCCAGTTTCTGTGCTTCTCGCGCCACGAGTTGTTACATATTGTCGTATGCGAAGAAATTAAAGGTTATTTACTCACAAGTGTTGTTAATTTTAATTAACTTTAGGGTGGAATGCCGTGTTGAATAATGGATAATTTGTGGTGTGCTGCGATTTGTAAAAGGTTGCGGACCACTGGTCTAGAATCTTTTTTTTACTATTCCTGCTGTCCTAATGTAACTTTCCTTTTACATACACTAAACACCCGACATAATCCTCTCCCCACCATCTGGTTTTCCTATGGGATATGATGGAGAATACAAGTGTCGCTATCTTCCAGTGAATAATTTAAGTTGTCTCTCTTGGTTGTCCGGGCGACATTGCATCTTGTGAATAAAGCCGACGTTTCGACCTTCAAAATTGCGGTATTTTTCTGCAGTGGTGGCCAAGAAGAGAAAAGGAGAAATTGGAGATCACCAAACGCCCAAATAACGACGATAACAGGCTTAAGCTTTACGACGCATAACTTTCTCTGGTGCGGGCGGAGCTGGTCGCGTGATACCTCCCACCATGCCACGCTGCGCCCCACGTGGCCAATGAAACACGTGACGGACGGGTACTCCGACTGGCCAGGTGGACTAAGACGGGTAACGGACTAACGGTCAGCGGGTAAGATAACTGCTCACAGCTCCGGTGGAAAACGCAGTTCTGTCCAAAAAGAAGACCACTGTATGACGATCGAAATATCAGCTTGAAACACAAAAAACACAGCTAGGGATTGCAATCCAGCAAAGCGGGATCCCGCACAAAATTATGCGGATCCGCAAAATCCGGCGGAAACGTATGTTAGTCTGCGTGAATCGCTGTCCCACTCGGTCTCTATCGGATGTATTGCACTATTGGCCTGTACCCTTGCAGTTGGAATTTGACTCGTGTTAATAAATGTTTCTTTTTGTCATCCTTCGTCATCCGTAAGTAAATAAATCCAATTTTATGTATTCATTAAACTTATGTTTGTTTTGAATAGGCCTACACATTTCTATAATTTGAGTTATGTAGCGTATTTAGTACGATTTTCAACTATATAATAAGTATTTTTTATTTACCAGTTTTATGTGTCGCACACGTTATCTGAACTACACAGTTAAAGCTTTTTATGATCGGTTTCATTATTTCCATTTTCTGTATTTATGTAACAACGTTCTGTATTGGCCACTGAAATGTTATTATTCGTTGATACGACACTAACGTTATTGTAATGTTAATGATCGCATACCTATTAATTTAGTAGCTATCAAAAGGCAGTTGTTTATCCTTTGACTCATTGTTACTTTGGCCGCCGCCTCTATGCGTTTGAGACACATGTTTTTTTTGATGAAAGCCGCCTGCTTACATGTGCCACTCTGGCTTTCAATTATCCTTCTTGGGATAATTTGGTTAATCGCCACAATACATTATTTTTGAGTGAATATCATCTGTCCTTTCAATTCGTTATTATTATTGAGACTACAGGCAATAAAAAAAATTATAATGAAGTCTTCACGGCTGTATCGCCGAATTGTGTTGTAAAAACACCATACTTCGACGGCTGCCTCTGTCGTCTTCCTCACGTGTCAAATTTCGTGTTTTTACAACGAAATCCGGCGATATATCGGTGAGGACTTCAGTGCAATCATACGCCGAGAAAGTCTCCTTTCTTATTAAAGATTGTTACGCCACTTAAAGTAAAACTGAAATACTTGACAGTTTACATCTTGGTGAGTAGTTTCTTTTAATAACAGTGAATCAACTATAAAATCAGTCAAGGAATCAGGAAACATAAGAATGAATCCCACAAAGATCAATTGATGCAAAACTAAGCCAAGTCTCGTGTTTGTGCAGTGACAAAAAGTTATGAGATCTTGTTCTGAGCCAAGTCCATACTTTACAGAGTATATTCACTTTACTTTGTGAAACAGAATGATTTCTCTCGGTGTTATAGAACGTTCGTTTATTTAGAATTTTAAAAAAACTCTGGTAACTTGGCCATTATGCATACCATGTTTTTAAACTGATGTGATGTATTGTAAGGCATGACTTAAAACTAAATATTTTCCGTTTTTTATTATTTAAAAATTGCTTTAGATTTAAGAATAAAAATGTAAAACCTACTTAGGACACGCAAAAAAATGGTCATTTTGCCAATTAAAATAATTTTAACTGTTAATTTTTATCATTTAACATTAAAATTGATTTATCAATTTTATTAATAGACGTTTATTATTTAATTTATTAACGCTTTAAATAACTATGTTTTAAATATATGCGTAAAAGACTGTTGGCGCGAATCCTGCTGGATCCCGCGGGATTGGTGCAAATCCCGCAAAAATCCCGCGGGACTGAAAACACTGCGGGATTACAATCCTTAAACACAGCGTCACCCGGACAGCCAAGAGAGAACTGACTCCGACCGAGGAAGTTCACGATTACAATATAAGCTGTGTTCTGTCTGACAAATGTTAATGTGTTGTGTGTTATATAATTTTAGATGTGGAAATATGTGAACCTCCCAGGACTCGTCTAGATTCTTATGGGAAACCAGTTCACCGTAGTCGGGACGGATGTTTCCTCGACCCCTAATTTGAACCCTCAGTACCTCCGTGAGTGTAATATGGCGCACAGTCATACTGCTGGGAAAAATTTAAAATACTGTGACTAAACATTACTTTTCAGCTTATATTAAACAGAACAAAAATAGCCAAACAAAATTCAGCTTTAATCACAAATATTGTCCTCCTTTTGACGGTTCATCCATTGTACTGTACATATTGAGTACTTATGTTTACGTAGCAAAACTATTGAAAGAGAAGAAATACTTACACAAACACTCCACCGAAGGCATAGTAAAACTATAGTCCAGAAGGAAGATTTGAAATATTGTCCCTTTAATTTTATTTCCATATAGAAAATTTTCGTTAATACTTTCGATCAGTTACCAGGTCATTCTTCAATAATTACCTCTATTTTTTACTTATCTTGACCACCACAGATGAATATGGCTTTGAAGAAATCAACCTATTTCGATGCTACTTCAACTAGTGGTTTCCATTTTCATGATTTCTTTATTAAATTAATTAATTAACTGACCATAATTGACGAGGTATCAAGTAGTACAAAGTTACGACTTGGTACTGGTTCTAATTACAGGAGAGCTGATTGACGACAAAAAAAATCACTATCGCGAATGGTCTATATCATACCTTCAAACAGCGTGTAGAGTTCAATAGCAGAGTTTGGTCAATGAAAGTTCATCCCAAACAAGCCAGCCAGTCGAAAAATAAGAAAATATGGTTACCTTAAACTACAATATTTTCGTGTTACCATCACCCAAAACACAAATCTACAGCTATGAGAAAAAAAGAGGGGAATAAAACTAATCAAACATAAGAAATATTTTTGTTTAACCAAAACTACTGAACATCCTCTCTTTCTGGAATTCTTTATTTACCGCCCGCATGACGTTTTTAATTGGTTCTTCCGCCGTTTAGTGTAAGAAGTGTTTCGTTTTCTTCATGCCATCAATCGATATGTTACTAAGCCTTAGAGATCATCACCACTTGACGTTTCCATGTATGTGGAATATTACCTTACATTTTTGACGGACTCCACAATTTGTCTCCATACCCTTATGTTGACCTCTATGTCTCTCCGCGTCTGGTCGATCCAGCATGTCCTTGATCATTCAACTACTACTCAGCATTCGATTAAATTTATTGTTTACAATTCGGGACCATTTACTTAACGTTCATGTAGACTCACACGATTGGTATTACGGTTAATACGGTTCCTATGAAAAGACCGCGTACACCTTACGCCTGTAACATGTACCACCACAGTAACAGTGGCGTGTAGTGATCTGCCTTACAATCAGGCGCTTCATAGCTGTTGAATATCGCTTTTCCAAACGTAGGTTCTGAGCTTTTGACCTAATTTAATATTAATTTTTTTACGACTGTTTCGTATCCTTAATTTTTGCTTCCCCCATGGAGTATTTCTTAAAGTACTGTAAAAACGTTAGACAAATTTGACGAAAACTTTGCATTGGTGTATGCGTAAGACACATAACGACCAAAGGTAATTTTGATAACCATCCTGTGATTTACTTTTACGCAGACTGACGATTATTAAGTGAGACTGGTTCCACTTGATCGGCTGGACTGAAGTCCATGTTCTAAGTAAAGTTTATCCTTACTGAACTTTTTTTTTCTTATGATTTTGCGCCTCGTCGATATGTAGATCATCAGACGCGTGAAAGGAATGCGAATAAATTGGCTTTTTGAAAGAACCATCGCGGAATTCATCAGTAGCGATTTAGAGAAACCATGTAAAATTCAAATCTGAATGACCGTACCGCGATACGAACCAGCGTCCTCCTGAATGAAAGTACAGAGCGTTACCGCTTACCCACTATCCTCTGTGCCTTTTAACAAAGACTGCAACGCGCACTGTGTTTATCTGCACGTGGCTCAACATCACATGTTGAAACAGTTTTAACATCCTCAAACAAAAAACTGTTAGTAGTACTGACTGTGATGTGGTTGGGATTTTTAAACATTTTGTTTTTATTCTCCTCTCCATACAGATAACGTGATTAATCGGATATTTATGGGATATAGAATAACATACTGCCCGTGGGCCTTGGGATAAAATAGGGTATGTTTAATTTTAATGTTAAGTTGAGCAACTAAGAAATCTATGATGAATGGTTAAATAAATGGGTATCATTTTTTCGTTGGATGAACCATTGTTCAGATTTATGTATTATTATTATTTTTTAAAAAAAATAACGTACAGCCCGTGGTCACAGGGATAGAATAGAATATATTTCATTTTGATGTGAATATCAAAAATAGATAAATATAAGGTAAAATTGTCCTCAAATTAGTATCCATTTTTTCACTAAACGCAAAACTACTGCTTTGATTTCGATATTCCTCGTAATAGAGTTGCATAACGAGAATTCAGCGTATAAATGGCATCGTATTTTTAGAAGGTATTAAGTTACCTTTTTTTCCCTTGCTGGCGACGTTTTGATTGTGACAATATCGGTTTAGTCCGTACATTAACAGTCTACGTAAATGAAGTTGCGGAAAACAGCTAGTTAAGTAAATTAAATATCGCCCGGAAATCATACGCATAAATACTCACCTGTTACGTAGGTAAAAGAGCCAAGTCCTGTGCAATGTTTCAACTTCTTGCATTGCTGTTAATTGGCTTGGAAGTATAACGTTTATTCTTATCTCAGCAAGTTGGTGAAATGTTAACCAGAAGTCAGAAAAAAGCTTTTTAATAAATCGCCGGAAATAATTAAGTTGAGAACAAAACGAGTGTAGGAAATGGCTGCCTGTATCGTGTGGCTGCTATCAACTTTCCCCGCTCGCGCAGCCCATTACTACACAGCACGCTATCGTGTTGGTAACACGCCCTATCGCGTTTGTCGCGTCACGTAACTCACACGTAGGAACCGAAACTTTTATTTTGAAATCATGCTGCTAAACAACACGATATATACTAACAACGGGACCACAAGAGATTGTAAAAACAAATTTCGATATTCCTGATACATGTTGAGGGCTAATCCTTCATATGTCCGATCATTCAAATAGTCCTTAGTTTTTGAGATATCCGCATACTAAAATCCACATACGCATAAATGTATTGTGTAACTATTAGTGAACGACAGAGTGGTTAAGTCAACAAGTCTCCCTACTAATACTCTGCACATTCAGTTTCGAGTCCAATCACTGTAAAATTTTCCAACAAATCATTATGCTTCATTTTCAACAGTAAATTTTTAATTCGTATGCAAAATACGGTTTCTTTTATTTTAATTCATCATCATTTGCACTTCTGTATATCATGAAATACATTTTTAACAGAACCCATTACATACAGCAAAGAGCAACTCTGACTCGTTCGTGTTGTAACGGGCAGTCTGTGATTTGTTACTTAAAATATGAATTTTAGTATTTTATTCACCGCAGAATATTGTAAGTCGCTCATAGCGAGCGCAAGCGAGCGAGATGCCTACAAGAGTAGAATTCCAGAATTGCAAGTACAGGGTACATGGTTATTGCAGCGCGTAGCTCTCGAATAGGCATGGACATTGGACAGTGCACGTGAACACTGGCCTAGATGGCATAGAAACCCTGTTGCCATGTTGAATGAGGTCTATTTTGCCAGCAACCATGTAGAAGGTAAGAGCTGTGTCGTGATTGTCGTCTTGGCGGCTTGGCAAGCCATGTTTTCCCGCAGCCTTGTCACTTGTTATTGTTTGGGTATTCGGTTAGTCTCTTCAGTCCCGAGGTATGATACATGATACCTCCAGAATTATTTTTTTCTTGGGCCACTGCACAGCTGAACCTTTTCTGGCCTATCGTATCACCTACAATATACATCGCGCTTCTCACAGCTCAAATGTTCGATCTTCTGCTTTTGGCAGCCCTGATTGGAAACTTGGGATCCTGCAGCTGTACAACATTGGCTCCTTGAAATAAAGGTAAAGACATATATTTTTTCCATGAAATAAAGTAACATGAAGCAGTAAAGTTGTGTGTATAATTTTCCTGCTTGACTCTCGAGTAAAAAATTAATTATTGTTTTTTATTAAAAAATATGGTCTTTCATTGTTAACTAGCATTATCACAAAGTAAATAACACAATAGTGGTTCTCTTGCACTTTTATTATGAGCTCGGGACTGAAGAGGTGAAATAAAGTAGTTAGATAATTTATTCAGTCTGAGTAACATGCCCTTCTTTGTAATAATGTTGGAATGTCACGTGGTGATTTTATTTGATAATATCGAATTATATTCAGGATCGTTATTTAATCATTCAGTCATTTATGTATTAGTTCAATAAAGCAATGTTTCTGTTATAATCGTACGAAGAAGCCATTCAGCCATTTAGCAAGATCAAGTTGGTAGCGCTGTAGGCAAGTAAGGCGTGTATGTTATTTCCTTCCGGCGTAACTATAGCCAGTAATTGCGGATAAATGTATGGTTAGGTTTTTATGATTGAAGTACCTGTTTAAATTATTCATTGTGTTCTAAAGTCTTTTCAGTCGTTAAGTTGGAACCCGGATAATTTCAGATAACAATTATGAAGACGAACGTTGGTGATATGTCGCTAAGGTAAGCTCCAGTGTAATATCGCTGTTAGACCAGCTCAGGACCTCTGCGCTTAAACTGGTCGCCCTGCTGTCAAATTATATTATCCTGACAAATATCATCTTGGTGCCCGCAAGTAGATAATCTTTTATAACTAGGAGTATGGCTTCAAACTTAATATCGCTTCTAGAACCTTAATATTGCCCACAGAGTGGACTGCATAGCTATTACAATCCCTTTTTCTATTAACAGTGTGGTGCGTGCTGGTGTACAGATAGAAGAAAATGTCGTGGATGGCGAAATAACCGAAAATAAGAAGAAAGGAGAAGCGACCAAGGCTTATAACTATTTTAAAATGACTATGTTGGATACGAATATTTTACGGTTAACTTCATCATTGGTTATGTGTGTCATATTACGAACGGGAACATAATGATTTGTTGAAAAACTTGTGGGTGACCAGACTCGCACTAAAATTCGCACTATCGGAGAATGTTGGCTTCTAGACCAAGCTGCCATTTGCTAATGACATTGTACTGTTAGTAGAACAAACTGAGAATTCTGAGAAGATACTGAATATCATGAATAAAATGTTTAAGGAAGATTATAAACCAAAGCAAAATAAAAATGGTGAAATGTAGTAAAAATTATAGCAATAATAGTTAATTAAATACAAAAATAGATTCGGATGCCATAGAAGAAATAAATAAATTGTGCTACTTGGGATGTAAAATCACAAGAGATGGCCGAAGCAGAATAACACTAGTGAAAAGAACATTCATGAAAAAGATATTTTTTTATTTTCAAATATTGATCAACACTCAGAAAGAAATTTTTATGGAAGCGAAACATGGACTTAGGGAATATCAGAGAAAAGCAAAATTGAAGCATTTGAAATGTGATGTTAGAGAATGCTGTTGAAAATTAAGTGGATAGATAAAGTACGAAATGAATATTTTTTGGAATGATTGGCGAAGGTTGTGGAAAAAAAAAGACAGGATGGTGGGTCACATTAAAGATATTCGAGACTGGTTACTTTATTAGTGGAGAGAACAGTTGAAGGAAAGAACTTTAGAGGTAGATAAAGATTAGAATATATGAAACAGATAACGGGGGTATGTTGCGATGAAGAGGTTAGCGCAAGATAGGAAGGGACAGAGGATTCCATCAAACTATTCGAGAGACTAATGACAGTAAAAAATGAAAAATAAAAATAAAAAATAAAAAATTTAAAAATAAAAAATTACAAAATATAAAAATAAAAAAATAAATGATTTAAGGAACATGGCGATTTTCAACTGCAAATTTCTCAAAAATTAAGGATCATTTGAAGGAACTGGTATTCTTGAATATGTATTCGGGAGATAGAAATTTTTTTTCAGTAAGTTTGATGGTACCCTTGCGGGATTATTTGTATGTATCCCGCTCTTTCGAAAGTCCAAGAGTGTTTAATTAGTCATTATATAAAGAGACATACGAAGGTTAAGTGGATATAGTTGAATATTTATCGACAAGGAAAAAACTTAAATATTGAAGTTTTTAGTGTGCTAGTTTTTATTCTTATTATTAGCATGAACAAAACCACTTAACAATACCGCTGCATGCGAAATCACTATGTGAATAAACCACACGCGTATATTAGAAACAGAGAAGGAATCAATGACAGCATACCTAGAAATAAACTTTGGGAATGTCTGTTCAAACGAAAGGTACCAATAAACTTGATTACCAAAGTTAGAATGCTTCATGAGAGTTGCCAAAGCTGCATCCATATTGGAGACTGCTATTTAGACTTGTTTGTGACTACGAAATGTGTTCAGCAAGGTAGCGCATTATCACCGCTGTTGTTCATCATTGTAATGGACGAAATTATGAAGAGAGTCAAACAACAACTCGATCTTGACTACTTTAAATCATTTGCATTTGCAGATGTTGTTGTGATTTGGGGATATACGGAAAAAAACTGAAACATCTGGAATAAGCATTTTGAGGAATTTGGCCTTAAAATAAGCCGCACTAAAACAGTGGTAAAGGCTGTCAGCAGACAGAATATGAAGCCTGTTATTTACCTGGAGGATTAAAAATTGAATAAGGTTGACAATTTTCTGTACCTTAGCAACAAAGTGGCTTCTGACAGTCGATCTCAGAAGGAAATTACCAATAGGATACAAAAAGGAGCCCAGTTTCTTCATCAAGCTAGGCATTTTCTGTGGGACAAGTATATTCCAATTACAGCCAAATTCATACTTATACGTACAGCCCGGAAGTATGTAGACTACCATTACCAGCAGAGATGAAAATCAGTGGTACAGAAAATCAGAAGAGACAAGACAAGAAATGAAGTGATCCGTAAACAGATCCCAGTCAATAAAAACCTACCAGAAAAACTTGCCAAAATAAGATTGTGATGGCTGGGACATGCCAAGCGGATGGACCCAACAAGAACAGTGAGGATATGAATGGAAAAATAACTGAAGGCTAAAATACCGAGAGGCAGGCCCATAAGCAAGTGGACTGATTTCGTGAATCTGGGGCTAAAGGAGAAAGGTGCCTCATGGTCTAAAATCCAAGAATAGGAAAAATACTTGGACAGACAAAGGTGGCGAGCGCTCCTACACTGCACCCTGGAAACTGGAGACGGATGAAGATGTGAATGAATCAACTCTGAGAACGACCGGTAAATTGAAATCAAAACATTAATATGAAAGTCAAAGACAATTTTAAATTCAAAATTACACAGTAAGGAAAATAGAGGATTCGGCCTTTTCATTTTCTCAATTAGCAATTGCACTCGGCCATTTTGTATCGGCAAACAGTTTCAAGATTTTGTTGGCAATATCCGGCAAGTGGCAATCATGAGGTGAGATTTAACGTAAGTGGTATAAAGTACTGTTAGCATGTTTTCTCGCAGCCATAATATATCTTTTCTACTTATAATTAAAATTTGACTAATGTTAGTGTTATGAAAATTAAAATTAATTAATTACCAAGAATATTGTAATGTGGTTATTTAACATAAACAAGAAAGAAATAAAAAACACCTCAAATCCCAGAA
>JARYHS010013631.1:99951537-100162914 GCA_031002005.1 Vandiemenella viatica
GGGCCTTCCAACTCGGCCCAGCACGCTCCCCGTCCAGGCTGGATCACGCGTGGCAGCCTGGCCGACACGCGTGCCATCTCTCTTCTGTATCCGCCGTTGGTCCACTCGCCTCCATGGTGGGCATCCAGCTCGGCCCAGCACGCTACCCGTCCAGGCTGGGATCACGCGTGGCAGCCTGGCCGACACGCGTGCCATCTCTCTTCTGTATCCGCCGTTGGTCCATTCGCCTCGAGCGTGGGCCTCCAGCTCGGCCCAGCACGCTCCACATCCAGGCTGGGATCACGCGTGACAGCCTGGCCGACACGCGTGCCATCTCTCTTCTGTATCCGCAGTTGGTCCACTCGCCTCCAGCGTGGGCCTTCCAACTCGGCCCAGCACGTTCCCCGTCCAGGCTGAAACACGCGTGGCAGCCTCGCCAAAACGCGTGCCATCTCTCTTCTGTATCCGCCGTTGGTCCACTCGCCTCCAGCATGGGCCTCCAGCTCGGCCCAGCACGCTCCACGTTCAGGCTGGTATCACGCGTGGCAGCCTGGCCGACACGCGTGCCATCTCTCATCTGTATCCACCGTTGGTCCACTCGCCTCCAGCGTGGGCCTCCAGCTTGGCCCAGCACGCTCCCCGTCCAGGCTGGGATCACGCGTGGCAGCCTGGCCGACACGCGTGCCATCTCTCTTCTGTATCCGCCGTTGGTCCACTCGCCTCCAGCGTGGGCCTCCAGCTCGGCCCAGCACGCTCCACGTCCAGGCTGGGATCACGCGTGGCAGCCTGGCCGACACGCGTGCCATCTCTCTTCTGTATCCGCCGTTGGTCCACTCGCCTCCAGCGTGGGCCTCCAGATCGGCCCAGCACGCTTCCCGTCCAGGCTGGGATCACGCGTGGCAGCCTGGCCGACACGCGTGCCATCTCTCCTTTGTATCCGCCGTTGGTCCACTCGCCTCCAGCGTAGGCCTTCCAACTCGGCCCAGCACGCTCCCAGTCCAGGCTTGGATCACGCGTGGCAGCCTGGCCGACACGCGTGCCATCTCTCTTCTGTATCCGCCGTTGGTCCACTCGCCTTCAACGTGGGCCACCAGCTCGGCCCAGCACGCTCCCCGTCCAGGCTGGGATCACGCGTGGCAGCCTGGCCGACACGCGTGCCATATCTCCTTTGTATCCGCCGTTGGTCCACTCGCCTTCAGCGTAGGCCTTCCAACTCGGCCCAGCACGCTCCCAGTCCAGGCTTGGATCACGCGTGGCAGACTGGCCGACATGCGTGCCATCTCTCTTCTGTATCCGCCGTTGGTCCACTCGCCTCCAGTGTGGGCCTCCAGCTCGGCCCAGCACGCTCCACGTCCAGGCTGGGATCACGCGTGGCAGCCTGCCCGTCACACGTGTCATCTCTCTTCTGTATCCGCCATTGGTACACTCACCTCCAGCGTGGGCCTCCGGTTCGGCCCAGCACGCTCCACGTACAACCTGGGATCACGCGTGGGAGCCTGGCCGACACGCGTGCTATCTCTCTTCTGTATCCGCCGTTGGTCCACTCGCCTCCAGCGTGGGCCTCTCAGCTCAGCCCAGCACGTTCCACGTTCAGGCTGGGATCACGCGTGGCAGCCTGGCCGACACGCGTGCCATCTCTCTTCTGTAACCGCCGTTGGTCCACTCGCCTCCAGCGTGGGCCTCCAGCTCGGCCCAGCACGCTCCACGTCCAGGTTGGGATCACGCGTGGCAGTCTGGCCAACACGCGTGCCATCTCTCTTCTGTATCCGCCGTTGGTACACTCGCCTCCAGCGTGGGCCTCCAGCTCGGCCCAGCACGCTCCACGTCCAGGATGGGATCACGCGTGACAGCCTGGTCGACACGCGTGCCATCTCTCTTCTGTATCCGCCGTTGGTCCACTCGCCTCGAACCAGGGCCTCCAGCTCGGCCCAGCACCATCCACGTCCAGGCTGGGATCACGCGTGACAGCCTGGTCGACACGCGTGACAGCCTGGTCGACACGCGTGAAATCTCTCTTCTGTATCCGCAGTTGGTCCACTCGCCTCCAGCGTGGGCCTTCCAACTCGGCCCAGCACACTCCCCGTCCGGGCTGGACCACGCGTGGCAGCCTGGCCGACACGCGTGCCATCTCTCTTCTGTATCCGCCGTTGGTACATTCGCCTCCAGCGTGGGCCTGCAGCTCGGCCCAGCACGCTCCACGTCCAGGCTGGGATCACGCATGACAGCCTGGCCGACACGCGTGCCATCTCTCTTCTGTATCCGCAGTTGGTCCACTCGCCTCCAGCGTGGGCCTTCCAACTCGGCCCAGCACACTCCCCGTCCGGGCTGGACCACGCGTGGCAGCCTGGCCGACACGCGTGCCATCTCTCTTCTGTATCCGCCGTTGGTACATTCGCCTCCAGCGTGGGCCTGCAGCTCGGCCCAGCACGCTCCACGTCCAGGCTGGGATCACGCATGACAGCCTGGCCGACACGCGTGCCATCTCTCTTCTGTATCCGCAGTTGGTCCACTCGCCTCCAGCGTGGGCCTTCCAACTCGGCCCAGCACGTTCCCCGTCCAGGCTGGAACACGTGTGGCAGCCTCGCCGACACGCGTGCCATCTCTCTTCTGTATCCGCCGTTTGTCCACTCGCCTCCAGCATGGGCCTCCAGCTCGGCCCAGCACGCTCCACGTTCAGGCTGGTATCACGCGTGGCAGCCTGGCCGACACGCGTGCCATCTCTCTTCTGTATCCACCGTTGGTCCACTCGCCTCCAGCGTGGGCCTCCAGCTTGGCCCAGCACGCTCCCCGTCCAGGCTGGGATCACGCGTGGCAGCCTGGCCGACACGCGTGCCATCTCTCTTCTGTATCCGCCGTTGGTCCACTCGCCTCCAGCGTGGGCCTCCAGATCGGCCCAGCACGCTTCCCGTCCAGGCTGGGATCACGCGTGGCAGCCTGGCCGACACGCGTGCCATCTCTCCTTTGTATCCGCCGTTGGTCCACTCGCCTCCAGCGTAGTCCTTCCAACTCGGCCCAGCACGCTCACAGTCCAGGCTTGGATCACGCGTGGCAGCCTGACCGACACGCGTGCCATCTCTCTTCTGTATCCGCGGTTGGTCCACTCGCCTCCAGCGTGCGCCTCCAGCTCGGCCCAGCACGCTCCACGTCCAGGCTGGGATCACGCGTGGTAGCCTGGCCGACACGCGTGCCATCTCTCTTCTGTATCCGCCGTTGGTCCATTCGCCTCGAGCGTGGGCCTCCAGCTCGGCCCAACACGCTCCACATCCAGGCTGGGATCACGCGTGACAGCCTGGCCGACACGCGTGCCATCTCTCTTCTGTATCCGCAGTTGGTCCACTCGCCTCCAGCGTGGGCCTTCCAACTCGGCCCAGCACGCTCCCCGTCCAGGCTGGAACACGCGTGGCAGCCTGGCCGACACGCGTGCCATCTCTCTTCTGTATCCGCCGTTGGTCCACTCGCCTCCAGCGTGGGCCTCCAGCTCGGCCCAGCACGCTCCCCGTCCAGGCTGGGATCACGCGTGGCAGCCTGGCCGACACGCGTGCCATCTCTATTCTGTATCCGCCGTTGGTCCACTCGCCTCCAGCGTGGGCCTTCCAACTCGGCCCAGCACGCTCCCCGTCCAGGCTGAGATCACGCGTGGCAGCCTGGCCGACACGCGTGCCATCTCTCTTCTGTATCCGCCGTTGGTCCACTCGCCTCCATGGTGGGCATCCAGCTCGGCCCAGCACGCTACCCGTCCAGGCTGGGATCACGCGTGGCAGCCTGGCCGACACGCGTGCCATCTCTCTTCTGTATCCGCCGTTGGTCCACTCGCCTGCAGCGTGGGCCTCCAGCCGGCCCAGCACGCTCCACGTCCAGGCTGGTATCACGCGTGGCAGCCTGGGCGACACGCGTGCCATCTCTCTTCTGTATCCGCCGTTGGTCCATTCGCCTCCAGCGTGGGCCTTCCAACTCTGCCCAGCACTTCCCGTCCAGGCTGGGATCACGCGTGGCAGCCTGGCTGACACGCGTGCCATCTCTTTTCTGTATCCGCCGTTGGTCCGCTCGCCTCCAGCGTGGGCCTCCAGCTCGGCCCAGCACGCTCCACGTCCAGGCTGGGATCACGCGTGGCAGCCTGGCCGACACGCGTGCCATCTCTCTTCTGTATCCGCCGTTGGTCCACTCGCCTCCAGCGTTGGCCTCCCAGCTCGGCCCAGCACGCTCCACTTCCAGGCTGCGATCACGCGTGTCAGCCTGGCCGACACGCGTGCCATCTCTCTTCTGTATCCGTCGTTGGTCCACTCGCCTCCAGCGTGGGCCTTCCAACTCGTCCCAGCACGCTCCCCGTCCAGGCTGGACCACGCGTGACCTGGATTCACGCTTGGCAACCTGGCCGACACGTGTGCCAGAGCCGAGTGGTGGCACCAGCTGAAACAAAACAAAAAACATCAGTCAATTAATAAATACCTTAACTGAACACCTAGAATCCTCGTGTGCGCCATTAGCAACCAAAAAAGAATAAAGATAGTTCCATATTGGTACATTTGCGGACGACACTGAATATAGCAATCACTTCTGCACTGGTTGACTATAGGGATAGACGACACTGAATGTAGCAATCACTTTCACACTGGCACAGTATAGGGAGATACATTGTAATATCAACTGATCACAGACCGACGGGCGTATGATACTCGTGACTGAGTATTTGTATAGTAGACCTTCCTGCTCCGTGTCCCGTCCGCGTCTGTACTGAGCTTAGGCGCCGCTGGATGCCTCCTTTTATAACCTATCGACAATGCCGAAGCATCACTTCCACGGCAACGCGACGTGACCTAATCCTGATCAATGGTTTCCATAGATACGCAATCGCATGACGCTCCGAAAATCAGAACGTTGTTTTGCTACGTGTTCATTCTAAGTATTTGCATTTTACATAATGTCAAATAAAGATTATTGTACTCTAAAATCTATTTATATCATAAAAAGCAAAAAGATTTCCCCAATCTGACTACTTTTCAGCAGATATCTTTTATTTGAACACAGGATAATCAATGTGAACCAGCCGTACACTTTCAAGGCGTGACGACTTGAGCTGTCTTCCCGGTGTATTGCGTCATAAACGTTTTGAGGAGATGTTGAAGGTAGCCCTCAACGGCATATGGCTGAATTAAGTCATAACATTTTCAAAAACTCGTCGGCACGTGAGTACCTTGTAACGTACTTATTTGTAATGTCTCTATTTTGTATAATACTTTAAATACATTTATATACTTTATTGCCTCTTATTTCCATCACCAGACCAGTGTATATAGATTTCCTTAACCCCTCTTTGTCCGGCGCTGGTTTTAATATGATACGCTGAAAAATCAAAATTATTATTATTCCAATTCTTATCACACAAACTCAAATTAATTCCTTTGTCTATATCTACATATATCTCAATCTCAAATCAAAACACTTTCTACTTATCTCATCACTTGTATATCTTTTATTTAACAAACAATTCTCTTTTCTCAAGTCATATAACATTATCTTTATCCATAACCCTAAACCTTCTGCCCTCAGGCTAATATTTTACTATTAATAATCCCGCCAGGATTCTTGTGGCTTCTCCAGTGAGCCAAACTGTTTCATCTCTTCTTTCAAACTTGTTCATTCCAAAAAACCAAAACTCGTCCTCTCCATTCAAATCTTCTCTTCAACAACTCACTCTTGACTCCTCTTTTATTTTTCAGAGATCTCATTATTCATCTTGTTATTCTTTGACCTTTGAACTTAAAAATTCCGAGTTAATACACACCATTACAATTTATTAAATAAAAAAAATAGCTTAATTAATGTAAAATCACACAAATGTGGGGTTGTGTACCTCACAACATACTTATAATTCTCCTATCACGACTGGTGCAACAGCTTCGACCTTTCGGGTGGATGAGTGTCCGAACAGCGGTGGAGCCATCCTGATCTCGGTTTTCCATGGTTTCAGTCGAACGTCATGATGGTCCTTCAGTAGGTGATGACCGAATTAATTTCCTTTATTTCCTTACACAGTATCGTTTCCCACCTCCGAAAACTTCGAGGTCAGACATTAAGCAGTAATCAGAGGACTGATGAAAGTCACAGTAAGATGGCAGAAACGTTAGGTTTAAATATATATACGCTGCTCCACCCGGAGAACCAAGATAATACAGGTCCTCTTCACGTTTTGCGATCACACATTGCGGAAAAGCCGCCAGGAATTTAATTAAAAATGCCGATTCAATGCTTTGGTGACGGTTAAAAGCTTTTTTCAGAATTCACACGTCACATGGTTGGTTACTATAGCGAAATGCCAGTAGACTAGAATTTTAACGGAAATAAACGATCGTTGTGGGTCTTCGTGCCTTATTTGAATCTAGTATCTTAATTGCTGGTTTTATGAAAATTAAAGAACTATCTCCATGGCCCACCGGTACGTAAACGATAGATAACGTTATTTATAATTGCTTATGAATACGACTCTGATCAAACTGTGGGTTACAAATATTCTGAAAACGCCTAAGCATCCCACCATTGCGAAATAATTCTAACCAAGCGTGCCTGAAAATTATAGAAATTTGGGAATTGTAATCAAAAGAGAAGTAAAAATTAAAACAAAGATTACAATGAATATTTTTATTTTTTATTTGAAATGTTAAACGTAGTTACACTAAAATTAACACTATGATATTTGGAATATACGACATGAATCAGCAAACTGGTGGTTTACTGTGATGATTTTTTAAATATATTTTTTTCATCAGACAATTGTAAAGGATCCAGGCTGCAAAAAATTAAAGAAAATCTAAACAAATTAGGCTACTCCACAAAAAAAGTTAATTTTTTTAGGTGAAAAACCTTACAAACTCTTTCAGTTGTTTTAATTTTTTTTCAGGTTAGTTACGTTTGTTAAAAAAAGAATATTATTTTTCTTGATATTAAAAAAACAGCAACCAGTCACAATTTGTTTGATGTTGTATATTTATTAACCATTACCGATTTCGAACAAATTGTTTATCATCAGATGGTTTTAATTTATTTTTATATGTAATCAATTATGCAGTTGCAAAATGCAAGCGTGCATCGTTAAATAGTTGAATGTTTTAAAATTGAATTCTTCTTGAATGATGCAAAGGATATGATGTATTATTAAACAAATATAAATATTCCATCATTATAAGAATCTGAAAAGCACGCTAGAAATTTGCTTTTGCAAAATTGGCTTCTACAAATTTCTAGCAATGCTTTTCAGATTCTTATAATGATGGAATATTTATATTTATTTATTAATACATCATATCATTTGCCATCAATCAAGAAGAATTCATTTTAAAACATTCAACTATTTAACGATGCACGCTTGCAATTTTCAACTGCATAATATATTACGTATTAAAATAAATGAAAACCATCTGATGATGAACAATTTGTTCGAAACCGGTAATGATTAATAAATATACAACATCAAACAAACTGTGATTGGTTGCGGTTTTTTTTAATATCAAGAAATTTGATACCACAGTCGCTGCGTTCCACTAATCCATCATGGATAAAATATTAATATGATTATTTTTCTAGTTTTGGGAAGCCCCTGATAGGCACTGATCGCATCTCAAATATATCATGGCAGATATTTTCAAAAAAATATTACATACGTGTTGTGAATCAGGTTTGATTGCGTTCTCCGAAGATGAAAAGGATGTTCAATACGGCACGGGATTTGACTGAGTATAAAACAACACATCAGTCGCTGAGCAAAAATCCAGTAAGCAGCGTTCGACCAGAAGCACACCGAAACGAAAATACTTAATGTTCGTAGACTGACGAAGTCGTAACTAGCAACCCTGCTATGTATTTTTGGAAGAAATTAATACAGTTTAGGAGAAGGCGTATTCGGCTTACCCGTAAAGACAAAGATGAAAAATTTGTACAATAGTCTAGAGGAATTAGTGTCGTCAAAATATATTTTTCCTAGACACAAGAGCCATTTTGAATTCTTTGTAGATATTTTAAGTATTTTAAATTTGTCTATATGAGAATATACCTATCTATATTTCTATAGAAAAAAAAAAATCCTAGAAGCAGTGATTAACGACGATGATTTTTCATAACGTATACCAGTGTTATTCAGCCTTCATGGATACCCACCCCTATACAAGCAAAAAAATTCTGGGGACCCCGCAGGTCCGTAGTAAAATTCTACAGTGATTTAAAAAGCGACGAATTTAACTTTTTTTCTATTGAGACTATACTAATGATGGAGAAATCTAGTGTTGTGCAAGGTATTCGTGGGCACTCTGCAGGCAGTAACATATACTTTGTCATGGTGGCGCCGCGGGAGGCGAGAAAGGGTGAAGGGGGTCAGCGGCCGCATAGGAACAGTTTGTTTTCTTTCAGTGCAATCAGTTGTCCGATTAGGCCCTACGCCAGGGAGTAAGGACTAGCTCTCAAAAGATTTGCGCAGCAGAGGCGGAAGCAAATCAAAACCGAAAAAAAGAAACTGACTTAATGGCGACAATTACCTGAAATGTGGTTTTACTGTCATGAATAATAAACCTCAATGTGTAATTTGCCGAGAAATATTATCAACTGAAAGTATGAAACCATCAAAACTTATACGTCATCTCTCAACTAAACATCTCAAGGAAACTGAAAACCGTTGTATTTCTTCGACCAACCTGAAAACTCCTCACCATCAGCTAAGTATCATGATTCAGGTAACAAAATTAGTACCTATTATTATTTTTTGATTAATAATTATATTATGCTTTTGTCTTAAAATTATAGAGAGTGGTATTTATGATCGGCTAGAAGTGTACCTTTTACTACGATAATTTTATGTTAGTGATTATTTATTTGTTTTTATGATTGAACAATATTTATTTATCTGTTTTTAGGTATACCGTGTCAATGAGAAAGCGTTATTAACTAGTTATCGTGTCGCTAAAGCAGGAAAGTCGAATTCACTTACTGAGAATCTTATTTTATCAGCAGCCTTGCATGTGGTTGAAATTGTATTGACTAGCAAATAACTGGCAATAAAGGCGGGCTCACTGTAAAATTAAAATTCTTTCTTCATAGATAAGCTTTTGATTTAAATGATGCGTTTAAAGAGGTGATCAAAATTGTGAAGTCCATTAAAGGTGAAGCCTTGCAAATTCGACTGTTTAGAAACGTTTGGGAAGTCATTGATTCGTTCCTTCAAAGTCTCCTTGATCACACAGAAGTCAGGAGGCTATCCAAAGGAAAATAAATGACACAAATTCTGGAATGTTCTTACAAGTTTCTAAATCTGAATATGCGACCTATTATTGTGGCTCTGCTTGGTTGTTATAATTAGAATTTCTCACTGACCAGCTAAATATTTTAAACAAGAGCATCCACGTGAGAGAAGAAAACAGTCTAACGACCAAGGTAAAATCAAAGGATTTCTCGTAAAACTTAGTTTGTGATCAGTGTCTTTTCAAGAAAATGGTGTATGAGTACTTTCATTGCGTTTAGAAGAGTCTCGAACAATTTTCACAGGAACAATCGTTGGTAGTAAGTTCTCACAGTCCTTGCATGATACGAAGCATAATTTCGAAGAGAAACTAATAATTTATATCCCAGAACTGTACTCTGAAACAGACAATGACTATAAATGGATACTACATACTGTTTTGTCAGTATGACTGGCTGATCTGACTACGAAGATGAAATAAAATCTTATAGATTTAGCTGATGACTGCGTGCTTATAATGAAATTTAATTCTCAAACGATTGATAGCTTCTGGATCAAGAAGAAAGAAGAACATAAGGAGCTGGCAAGGGAATCTTTAGAATTATTAGTGCCATTCGCCATTTTCTTCCTATTTGGACTAAGATTCTCTTCAACGGCAAACATAAAAATTAAGAGGAGAAACAGGATCCAATTAGAAAATAATTTGGTTATTTGCTTCTCAAAAATACAACCACGATTCAACAATATATTAAAAAATAAACAGACACAGCCTTCACTGAGAATGTTGTGTTTTTATTGTAGTATAAGATCTACAATCCTTGCCCTCCGAGCAGGGGGTCTCGGATCACAAGTTGAAAAATACTGGTCTAGACCAATAGTGCGCAAGTGGTGTGTCGCGACAAGATGAAAGGCGTGTCGCGAAATTTTACGTATTGTAAGAAATTAACTGTCGAGTTTTTTTATTATTAATTTTATTCAAGTTTCTGTGTTTTTCGCGCCACGAGTTGTTACATATTGTCGTATTCGAAGAAATTAAAGGTTATTTATTTACTCACAAGTGTTGTTAATTTTAGTTAACTTTAGGGTGGTATGCCGTGTTGAATCATGGATAATTTATGGTGTGCTGCGATTAGAAAAAGGTTGCGGACCACTGGTCTAGACTCTTCTTTTTGCTGTACCTACTATCCCAATCTGTTTAACTTTTCTTTTACGTACACCATACCCCTGGCATAATCCTCTCATCACCATCTGGTTTTCCTATGGGATATGATGGAGAATGTAAATGTCGCTATCTTCCAGTGAATAATATAAGCCGTCTCTCTTGATTGTCCGGATGACACTGCGTCTTGTGTATACAGCGACGTTGTGACCGTTAAAATTGCGGTCTTTATCTGCAGTGGAGGCCAAGAAGAGTAAAGGAGAAATTGGAGATCACCAAACGCCCAAATACCCAAATAACTACGATAACAGGATTAAGCTTTACGACGCATTACTTTCTCTGGTGCGGACGGAGCAGGTCGCGTGATACCTCCCACCATACCACGCTGCGCCCGACGTGACCAATGAAACACGTGACGGTAGGGTACTACGATTAAAAAATTAAAAAAGAGGAGAAAAACAATAACAAAAATAATAACAAAAAATCATTAAAAGAGAAAAAGTGAACTAAAAATATATGAATAAAAAATCCAGTGTAAATAAACCATAAGGCAAAATAACCTGTAAAATCATTAGGGCAAATAGAAGATAAGAAATCAAAAATGCTATGTAAACTCTAAACCAATGGTAAATGTACGGGTAGATGTCACCAACAGGGTGACAGGCACCCCTTCCCAATCACAGCCAACGCCTCCGGCGTTGATAGCAATGTGGCTTTCCTGCTGTGGAAAACGCAGTTCTGAGCAAAAAGAAGTCCACTGTATGACGATCGAAATGTCAGCTTGAAACACAATAACACAGCGTCACCCAGACAGCCAAGAGACAACTGACTCCGACCGCGGAAGCCTAGGATTACAATATAAGCTGTGTTCTGTCTGACAAATGCTAATGTGTTAGTGTTTTGTGTGTTAAATAATTTGAGATGCAGAAATCTGTGAACCTCCCAGGACTCGTCTAGATCCTTATGGGAAACCAGTTTACCATAGTCGGGACGGATGTTACCTCGACCCCTAATTTGAACCCTCTGGTCAGTTGTACTTCCGTGAGTGCAATATGGCGCACAGTCACACTGCTGGGAAAAATTTTACATACTGTGACTAAACATTACTTCTCAGTTTATATTAAACAGAACAAAAATAGCCAAACAAAACTCAGCTTTAATCACAAATATTAAATTAAATTGCAATGGAGCTCATGCTCCGGTGGCAATTTCCCTAAACACCCATCTTCTCCCTTTTCTGCATCCACCTACATTTACAGTCTAAAATTTTAACTGTTAAATTCTTTCTTCGTTTTTGGCAATTTATTCATCATTTCTCTTGGTAACTTATTCCAATCCCTGACACCCTTGCCTAAAAAAGAAAATCTTCCTACACCCTTGTGCCTGAAATAGAGTGCCAGCTTATGGTCATGGTCATCTTTTCCCTTCCATGTATTACTTTCAATTCTTACACCAATATATTTCCATGCCTCATCACCAATATTTGCCTTGTACACTCCCATGACCCTCTTCACCCTCCTTCTGTCTTCCAATGAGTCAGTCCCCTTTATCATATCTGTTACTGATTGCGTTGTACGATATTTTCCAGAAACAAATATAGCAGCCCTTCTTTGCACCCGCTCCAACTCCTGCATTTGATACTCAAAATGTGGGTCCCATCCTACACTACCATATTCAAGCAATTGTCTGACCAAAGTTTTGTAACCTAATTCCTTTACTTCTCTCGTACATCCCCTCATCACACTCTCCAACAAATGCAGGATTTTGAAACCTTTTCCTACTACCTGTCCAATGTGATCTGCCCATTGAAGCATGTTATCAAATGTAATGCCAAGATATTTACATTTCAAGTCTTCAATAAGCAATTCTTTCCCCACCTTATAATCATAATAAACCTTTAATTTTTTATTTATGTATCTGATAAGCTGACTCTTGTCCTCCTTTTGACGCTTCATCCATTGTACTGTACATATTCAGTATTTATTTTTACGTAGCAAAAACTATTCAAAGAGAAGAAATACTCACTCCAACACTCCACCGAAAACATAGTAAAACTATAGTCCAGTAGGATGATTTGAAATATTGTCCCTTTAATTTCATTTCCATTTAGAAAACTTGACCACCACAGATTAATATGGCCTTGAAGAAATCAACGATATTTCGATGCTACTTCAACTATTGGTTTCCATTTTCACGATTTCTTTAGTAAATTAATTAATTAACTGACCATACAGGACAAGGTATCAAGTAGTACAAAGTTACGACTTGGTACTGGTCCTCATTACAGGAGAGCTGATTGACGACAAAAAATCACTATCGCGAGTGGTCTATATCATACCTTCAAACAACGTGTAGAGTTCAAACAAATAGCAGAGTTTGGTCAATGAAAGTTCATCCCAAACAAGCCAGCCAGTAGAAAAATAGCAAAATATGATTACCTGGAACTACAATATTTTTGGCGTTACCATCACCCAAAACACAAATCTACAGCTATGAGAAAAGAAAAACAGGGGAATAAAACTAATCAAACATAAGACATTTTTTTGTTTAACCAAAACTACTGAACATCCTCTCTTTCTGGAATTCTTTATTTACCGCCCGCATGACGTTTTTAATTCGTTCTTCCGCCGTTTAGTGTAAGAAGTGTTTCGCTTTCTTCATACCATCAATCGATATGTTACTAAGCCTCAGAGATCATCATCACTTGACGTTTCCATGTATGTGGAATGTTACCTTACATTTTTGACGGACTCCACAATTTGTCTCCATACCCTTCTGTTGACCTCTATGTCTCTCCACGTCTGGTCGATCCAGCATGTCCTTGATCATTCGACTACTACTCAGCATTCGATTAAATTTATTGTTTACAATTCGGGACCATTTACTTAACGTTCATGTAGACTCACACGATTGGTAATACGGTTAAGCGTTCCTATGACAAGACCGCGTACACCTTACGCCTGTAACATGTACAACCTGAGTAACAGTGGCGTGTAGTTATCTGCCTTGCAATCAGGCGCTTCATAGCTGTTGAATATCGCTTTTCCAACCGTAGGTTCTGATCTTTTGACCTAATTTAATATTAATTTTTTTACGACAGTTTCGTATCCTTAATTTTTTCTTGCCCCATGGAGTATTTCTTAAAGTACTGGAAAAACGTTAGACAAATTTGACGAAAACTTTGCATTGGTGTATGCGTAAGAGACATAACGACCAAAGGTAATTTTGATAACCATCCTGTGATTTACTTTTACGCAGACTGACGATTATTTAGTGAGACTGGTTCCACTTGATCGGCTGGACTGACGTCCATGTTCTAAGTAAAGTTCATCCTTACTGAACTTCTTTTTTTCCTTATGATTTTGCGCCTCGTCGATGTGAAGATCATCAGAGGCGTGAAAGGAACGGGAAGAAATTGGATTTTTGAAAGAACCATCGCGGAATTCATCAGTAGCGATTTAGAGAAACCATGTAAAATTCAAATCTGAATGACCATACCGCGATTCGAACCCGCGTCCTCCTGAATGAAAGTACAGAGCGTTACCACTTACCCACTATCCTCTGTGCCTTTTGACAAAGACTGCAACGCGCACTGTGTTTATCTGCACGTGGCTCGACATCACTTGTTGAAACAGTTTTAACATCCTCAAACAAAAAACTGTTAGTAGTCCTGACTGTGATGTGGTTGGTATTTTTAAACATTTTGTTTTTATTCTCCTCTCCATACAGATAACGTGATTAATCGGATATTTATGGGATTTCGATTAACATACAGCCCGTGGGCCTTGGGCTAAAATAAGATATGTTTAATTTTAATGTTAAGTTGAGCAACTAAGAAATTTATGATGAAAGGTTAAACAAATGGGTATCATTTTTTCGTTGAACGAACCATTGTTCGGATTTATTTATTACTATTATTTTTTAAAAAAGTAACTTACAGCCCGTGGTCACAGGGATAGAACAGAATATATTTCATTTTGATGTGAATGCCGAAAATAGATAAATATAAGGTAAAATTGTCCACAAATTAGTATCCATTTTTTCACTAAACGCAAAACTACTGCTTTGATTTCGTTATTCCTCGTAATAGAGTTGCATAACGAGAATTCAGCGTATAAATGGCATCGTATTTTTAGAAGGTATTAAGTTACCTTTTTTTCCCTTGCTGGTGACGTTTTAACTGTGACAATATCGGTTTACTCTGTACATTAGGGACCGTGCACAAACTACGTGGCTTGGTCGAGGGGGGGGGGGAGGGGTTGACTGAAAGGCTACGCTGGGCTACGTGGGGGGAGGGGGGGGGGTTCCGAGCCAGGCCACGTAGCTTTGCTTTCATAACATTTTTCACAGTTGAAATGAGGAACAGAACTCAGAATAGCATGTGAATATTTATTTCCCTCAGTTAATTATCTCCGTATGTAATTTACAATAGTCTGACAAGAGAAAACAGTACAAAATATCTTCTGGAATCAAAAGGGAAAAAAGCTACGTGGGGGGAGGGGGGGGTAGAGGCAAAAGCCACGTAGGGCTACGTGGGGGGAAGGTGGGGTTCACAGTAGGCCAAAATGGAGCTACGTGGTTTATGCACGCTCCCTTAACAGAGTACGTAAACGAAGTTGCGGAAAACAGCTAGTTAAGTAAATTAAAATATCGCCCGGAAATCGTACACATAAATACTCACCTGTTACGTAGGTAAAAGAGCCAAGTCCTGTGCAATGTTTCAACTTCTTGCATTGCTGTTAATTGGCTTGGAAGTATAACGTTTCTTCTTATCTCAGCAAGATGGTGAAATGTTAACCAGAAGTCACAAAAAGTTTTTTAATAAATCGCCGGAAATAATTAGTTGAGAACAAAACGCGTGTAGGAAATGGCTGCCTGTATCGTGTGGCTGCTATCAACTTTCCCCACTCGCGCAGCCCATTACTACACAGCACGCTATCGTTTTGGTAACACGCCCTATCGCGTTTGTAGCGTCACGTAACTCACACGTAAGAACCGAAACTTTTATTTTGTAACCATGCTGCTAAACAACACGGTATATATTAACAACGGGACCACGAAACATTGTAAAAAAATTTCGATTTTCCTGATACATGTTGAGGTGTATTCCTTCGTATGTCCGTTCATTCAAACATTCCTTAGTTTTTGAGATACCCGCATGCGAAAATCCACATACGCATTAAATATTAGTGAATGACAGAGTGGTTACGTCAACAATTCTCCCTACTAATACTCAGCACATTCAGTTTCGAGTCCAATCACTGTTAAATTTTCCAACAAATCATTATGCTTCATTTTCAACAGTAAATTTTTAATTCGTATGCAAAATACGGTTTCTTTTATTTTAATTCATCATCATTTGCACTTCTGTATATCATGAAATACATTTTTAACAGAACCCATTACACACAGCAAAGAGCAGTTCTGATTCGTTCGTGTTGTGACGGGCAGTCTGTGATTTGTTACTTAAAATATGAATTTTAGTATTTTATTCACCGAAGAATATTGTAAGTCGCTCATAGCGAGCGCAAGCGAGCGAGATGCCTACAAGAGTAGAATTGCAGAATTGCAAGTACAGGGTACATGGTTATAGCAGCGCGTAGCTCTCGAATAGGCATGGACATTGGACAGTGCACGTGAACACGGTAGCCTACATGGCATAGAAACCCTGTCGCCATGTTGAATGAGGTCTATTTTGCCAGCAGCCACGTAGAAGGTAAGAGCTGTGTCGTGATTGTCGTCTTGGCGGCTTGGCAAGCCATGTTTTCCCGCAGCCTTGTCACTTGTTATTGTTTGGGTATTCGGTTAATCTCTTCAGTCCCTCCAGAATTATTTTTTTCTCGGGCCACTGCACAGCTGAACCTTTTCTGGCCTATCGTATCATCTACAACATACATCGCGCTTCTCACAGCTCATATGTTCGACCTTCTGCTTTTGGCAGCCCTGATTGGAAACTTGGGATCCTGCAGCTGTACAATGGCTCCTCGAAATAAAGGTAAAGACATATATTTTTTCCATGAAATAAAGTAACATGAAGCAGTAAAGTTGTGTGTATAATTTTCCTGCTTGACTCTCGAGTAAAAAATTAATTATTGTTTCAAAAAAAAAAAAATATATGGTCATTCATTGTTAACTAGCATTATCACAAATTAAATAACACAATAGTGGTTCTCTTGCACTTTTATTATGAGCTCGGGACTGAAGAGGTGAAATAAAGTAGTTAGATAATTTATTCAGTCTGAGTAACATGCCCTTCTTTGTAATAATGTTGGAATTTCAGGTGGTGATTTTATTTGATAATATCGAATTATATTCAGGATCGTTATTTAATCATTCAGTCATTTATGTATTAGTTCAGTAAAGCAATGTTTCTGTTATAATCGTACGAAGAAGCCATTCAGCCATTTAGCAAGATCAAGTTGGTAGCGCTGTAGCCAAGTAAGGCGTGTATATTATTTCCTTCCGGCGTAACTATAGCCAGTAATTGCGGATAAATGTATGGTTAGGTTTTTATGATTGAAGTACCTGTTTAACTTATTCATTGTGTTGTAAAGTCTTTTCAGTCGTTAAGTTAGAACCTGGATAATTTCAGATAACAATTATGAAGACGAACGTTGGTGATATGTCGCTAAGGTAAGCTCCAGTGTAATATCGCTGTTAGACCAGCTCAGGACCTCTGCGCTTAAACTGGTCGCCCTGGGGTCAAATTATATTATCCTGACAAATATCATCTTGGTGCCCACAAGTAGATAATCTGTTATAACTAGGAGTATGGCTTCAAACTTAATATCGCTACTAGAACCTTAATATTGCCCACAGAGTGGACTGCATAGCTATTACAATCCCTTTTTCTATTAACAGTGTGGTGCGTGCTGGTGTACAGATAGAAGAAAATGTCGTGGATGGCGAAATAACCAAAAATAAGAAGAAAGGAGAAGCCACCAAGGCTTATAACTATTTTAAAATGACTATGTTGGATACGAATATTTTACGGATTAACTTCATCAGTGGTTATGTATGTCATATTACGAACGGGAACATAATGATTTGTTGAAAAAGTTGTGGGTGACCAGACTCGCACTGAAATTCGCACTATCGGGGAATGTTGTCTTCTAGACCAAGCTGCCATTTGCTAATGACATTGTACTGAGAACAAACTGAGATTTCTGAGAAGATTCTGAATATCATGAATAAAATATGAAGGAAGATTATAAACCAAAGCGAGATAAAAATGATGAAATGAAGTAAAATTTTTAGCAGTAATAGTGAATTAACATGAAAAAAGGAAATTTTTTATTTTCAAATGTTGATTAACACACAGAAATAAATTTTTGAAAATCTATGTGCGGAGTACATCACTTTATGGTATCGAAGCATGGACTTAAGGAATATCAGAAAAAATGAAAATTGAAGCATTTGAAATGTAATGCTATAGAAGGATGTTGAAAATTAAGTGGACAGATGAAGTACGAAATGAATATGTTTTGGAAATGATTGGCGAAACTTGTTGAAAAATCTTACAGAAAAAAAAAGACAGGATGGTGGGTCACATTTTAAGACATGCGAGACTGGTTACTTTATTAGTGGAGGGAACAGTTGAAGGAAAGAACTTTAGAGGTAGATAAAGATTAGAATATATGAAACAGATAACGGGGGTTTGTTGCGATGAAGAGGTTAGCGCAAGATAGGAAGGGACAGAGGATTCCATCAAACCATTCGAGAGACTAATGACAGTAAAAAATGAAAAATAAAAATAAAAAATTTAAAAATAAAAAATTACAAAATATAAAAATAAAAAAATAAATGATTTAAGGAGCATGGCGATTTTCAACTGCAAATTTCTCAAAAATTAAGGATCATTTGAAGGAACTGGTATTCTTGAATATGTATTCGGGAGATAGAAATTCTTTTTCAGTAAGTTTGTATGTATCCCGCTCTTTCGAAAGTCCAAGAGTGTTTAATTAGTCATTATATAAAAAGACATACGAAGGTTAAGTGGATATAGTTGAATATTCATCGACAAAGAAAAAACTTAAATATTGAAGTTTTTAGTGTGCTAGTTTTTATTCTTATTATTAGCATGAACAAAACCACTTAACAATACCGCTGCATGCGAAATCACTATGTGAAGAAACCACACGCGTATATTAGAAACAGAGAAGGAATCAATGACAGCATACCTAGAAATAAACTTTGGGAATGTCTGTTCAAACGAAGGGTACCAACAAACTTGAGCACTAAAGTTAGAATGCTTTATGAGAGATGCCAAAGCTGCATCCAAATTGGAGACTGCTATTTAGACTTGTTTGTGACTACCAAAGGTGTCCAGCAAGGTAGCACATTATCACCGCTGTTGTTCATCATTGTAATGGACGAAATTATGAAGAGAGTCAAACAACAACTCGATCCTGACGACCTTAACTCATTTGCATTTGCAAATGATGTTATGGTTTGGGGATATACAGAAGAAGAAGTAGGCTACAACATAAACTGAACATCTGGAATAAGCATTTTAAGGAATTTGGCCTTAAAATAAGCCGCACTAAAACAGTGGTAAAGGCTGTCAGCAGACAGAATATGAAGCCTGTTATTTGCCTGGAGGATTAAAAATTGAATAAGGTTGACAATTTTCTGTACCTTTTTAGCAACAAAGTGGCTCATGACAGTCGATCTCAGAAGGAAATTACCAGTAGGGTACAAAAAGGAGCCCAGTTTTTTCCATCAAGTTAGGCATCTGCTGTGGGACAAGCATATTCCAATTACAGCCAAATTCATACTTATTATCCATTAAAACGTACATCCTGGAAGTATGTAGACTACCATTACCAGCAGAGATGAAAATCAATGGTACAGAAAATCAGAAGGGACAAGACAAGACAAGAAATGAAGTGATCCGTAAACAGTTCCCAGTCAATGAAAACCTTCCAGAAAAAAAATGCCAAAACAAGATTGGGATGGCTGGGACATGCGAGCGGATGGACCCAACAAGAACAGCGAGGATATGGCAGGAAAAATAGCTGAAGGGTAAAAGACCAAGAGGACGGCCCATAAGCAGATGGACTGATTTCGTGAAACTGGGCATAAAGGAGAAAGGTGCCTCATGGTCTAAAATCCATACTTGGACAGACAAAGGTGGCGAGCGCTCCTACACGGCACCCTGGACACTGGAAACTGGAGACGGATGAAGATGATGAAGATGAGAATGAATCAACTCTGAGAACGACCGGTAAATTGAAATCAAAACATTAACATGAAAGTCAAAGACAATTTTCAATTCAAAATTACACAGCAACGAAAATAGAGGATTCGGCCTGTACATTTTCTCAATTAGCAATTGCACTCGGTCATTTTGTATCGGCAAACAGTTTCAAGATTTTGTTGGCAATATCCCGCAAGTGGCAATCATGAGGTGAGATTTAACGTAAGTGGTATAAAGTACACTAATGCCTTAGCATGTTTTCTCGCAGCCATAATATATCTTTTCTACTTATATTTAAAATTTGACTAATGTTAGTGTTTGGACCAGTTCGTCGCCAGCCGCGAGAGAGGAAACATCGCCAGCGAGAGGACCAACCAGCTCCGAGAAGCCAGCTAGCCGCCGAGGCCAGCCGATCCGCCGAGCCGAGCAACCGCTCGGGCCGAGTCGCCGTAGTTCGTGCCGCGCCGCCAGGGTATAAAGGCGGTCGGCGCGGAGCAGCGGAGCGGTAGCAGCTCAACCTGGATCTTCTTTCGTCTACTTCAAGTTCAGCTATCTACACGACACCGCTTCGCTTTTGGACTTCGCTTACTGGACTACGGCTTGGACCTTCTCATCTGCTTTTGGACTACGGACACTGCTTGCCTAGCTACGGATTTTGCTGCTTGCCTACGGACTGCTTGGACGCTACGAATCTACTGCCTGCCCACGGACTCTGCTTGGCTGCCTCACTGATTCCACCTGACTGCCCACGGACTCTGCTTGCCTGGCCGCCTACCGGACCCTGTTTGACTGCCCACGGACATCTGCTTTGCTGCCATCGTACTCTGCTTGCCGGCCTGCGGACTCTGCTGCTTGCCGGCGGACTTTGCCAGCCGCCTGACTCCGCCCGCCTGACCTACGCCACCATCTACCGGACACCGCCTTCCTCATGGAGACCCCTGAAGGAGACCTCCAGCAGCCGTCACCGACACCATCGCCGTCACCGGTGCCGCCACCACCCGCATCATCAACGGAACACATTGGTATGCATCATCTACCCCCAATTGTAACCAAACCCTCATACAGCAAAATACTAACCGTCACCGACCACCGAGCTAAACCATACTCAATCACCAAGCCCCACCCCTCCCAAACCTCCACTTCAACCGAAGAACGCCACATTCAGCAGACCATCCTCAACCCACAACCAATGGATACAGCCACTGATAATTCCACACTTGCTTCTCAACAATCCCCGACCAGCCATAGTTTCCTCTTAAAAAACTGTGACTCCAAATTCTTGATTTCCAAAACCCTTGCATATCAGATCAGAAAATACCTGCCTAACGTAATCATCACACAAATCATCCCAACCAAAGAAGGGATGATCATCAAATCCCCTGACCCTCAACTAAGGACATCCTTAATAACTAAAGTAGGCCCCACCATTTTCGGCAACAACGCCACCATTACTACTCTAAATACCAAACCCAACAAACAACCCAAACCGCCACGACGACCCCCAACACTTACAGTAGTAATTAGGGGAGTTGACCCCACAATCTCTGACCTCGAAATCGAAGAAGAACTGAAATTAAATACAGAACTTTCCATTCGAAAAGCGTTAAGGATTAGAAACAATCAGGGACCCACCTATATGGTCAGAATTTTTACCGAGTGCACTAAAACAGTTGACAACCTGCTATCTAACGGGGCAACAATATTTTACCAAAGATACCGTGTAGAACCATCAAAAACTACTCCACCCCAACCCATCCGGTGCCAGAAATGTCTCAAATATAATGACCATAATACTCAAGATTGTCGGAACGAACCCACATGTCCACATTGCAAAGCAAATCACTTTCACAAAGACTGCCCTAACCTAAAAACCCCACCATCCTGTAATACCTGCAACCTAAGCCATACCACTTATTCCCTAAAATGTAAAGCCAAACCCCCTCCTGAGAAACCCGAACAAACTGTACCCATCCGACCCATAGATCCACCAACCCCACCCTCAAACTCCATTCGCCCTCCACCAACTATTGAAGACATCATCCGCTTCACCACCGTCGTACTACAAAATATTCATCCTTTTAACCGCCAACACACCTTGCAACAAATAATCCTAGCTGCCCGTAATATTTTCCATGTAAACGTAACTGCCACCTACTCACAAAACAGCGCCCACTTTCACTTTCAACCAATCGAAACACTCGTCTAACACACACACACACACACACACACACACACACACACACACACACACATACACACACACACATACACACACACACACAACATGGACACTGACACATACAATATAATATACAATAACATCCGCTCCTTAAAAACCAACAAAATACTCTTCCAAAACCTCATACAAACACACAACATTTCCGCCTTCGCTCTGAATGAAACCTTCCTCCAACCCAACCACCATATCCAACTCACCCCATTTGAACTAGCCAGATCAGATAATCCAATACCAATAGCTCGAGGCGGAGTTGCCATCGGATACCACCGTAACATCCCAGCCAAAATACACCCACCTGTCAACATCCGCAACGAACATCTACTGGTTACTCTCTTTCTCCCATACTTAACAGTCACGTTAGTCACTATTTATATTCGCCCAATGAACCCCTCCCCCACAACTTTCTAAAATATATTGACAACACCTTCACCAACTTCCTCCTAATGGCAGATCTGAACATCCATTCCCGATCAAACACTGAGAAAAGAACCCTCCGCGACAACCTTGACGCCTTACGTGGACAGGACCTTGACATACCCGAACCGACTCGACCAGCTTCAAACACAACACCCGATATAATTATAGCATCCCCCTCCCTCCTTAGGCGCACCAGTGTCACAGTCCTTGATCCCATCGGTAGCGACCACCTACCAGTACTCATCAGAATAACCTACCACGCCCGACAACCAAGGAAACGGTTTGATCCGTCAGCAACTCGTAAAATCCAAGACTACAATAACACTAACTGGACAGCATACCGACGTCATATTGATGACGCCCTGCAAAATTTCCACCCAAACTTTCAGCGCACTGAGGATGTAATCAACACCGCCGACTTTCTTCAAAATACCCTGACTTCCGCAATTAACTCACAAATCCCAATCAAATTCGTAAATCCATACAAACCGACCCTCCCTCCCCATGCAGTCCTACTCCTTAAAGAATCCCGCCGCCTCTATAGATCATTTCTCGCCACGCGTGACCGGGAGATACTAACTCGACACCGACAACTACAACGACAAGTGCGCAATTACCTCACCGCCAAGAAAAGACTCGACTGGCATAATACCTGCAACCGACTCAACTCAACAAGGACAACTAATTCGGGACAATATTGGAACGCATTCAACAGACTAACTGGAACTAAGACCACAACTACCCACCCTGTATTACGCAACCAAAACCCTATACCCGACGACGAATCCAAAGCAAACTTCTTCGCTACCCACCTCGAACTAACCTTCTCTACTCCACTAGAACCACACTTCGACTACCAGATGACCACCGACATATATGAACGAACTGACACTAACCAACCACCTTTAGCTCCAGACATACAACATTACCAGACCACTCCACAGCTAGACTTAAATACAGCCATAACTACCGAAGAGGTTCTACAGGTCCTAAAGAAAAAGCGCAACACTGCTCCCGGTCACGACGCAATCACCTACCGCCACCTAAAAGAATCCCCACCTTCCTTCCTACGAATCCTATCCCTCCTTTTCACCGCCATTCTCTATACAGGTATCTATCCAGAAAAATGGAAAATATCCAAAATAATATTATTCCCTAAACCAAATAAACCCAAATCTGAACCATCCTCATACCGCCCTATAAGCCTAACTTCCGTATTTAGTAAAGTATTTGAATCAATCCTAACCCACCGAATTCACCAACACCTACAACGCTTCCTTCCGCTCCCACCCACCCAAGCCGGTTTCCGACCAACCTACTCAATAGATGACCAACTTCTCCACCTCGCACAACTGGTAACGACCCAACTAAATAGTAAGAAATCAGCCATCTTCTTATCATTAGACATTGAAAAAGCCTTTGACAAGGTATGGCATGCCGGGCTACTTTTCAAACTCCAAACATACGCGCTACCGATATCCTACGTCCGCCTAGTTGCTTCCTTCCTCACTAACCGTCAAGCCTACGTCACCATTAACAACTCCCGCTCCCGCTACTTCACTCCTACTGCTGGTGTGCCTCAAGGCTCCGTCCTCTCACCTCTCCTCTTCCTACTATACACCGCCGACATTCCCCAACCCACCGCCCCCCTCCATCTCCTACAGTTTGCCGATGACACTGCCTACCTTGCCTGCTACAACAACCTCAAACAGTCAACTGAAGCCCTACAGAAGCATCTTGATAAATTCATCCAGTGGTGTAATAAATGAAGGATAAAAATAAACCCAAAAAAGACACAGGCTATTATTTTTGGACGCACCACCAGAAGATACAAACTAGATGACTTTAATATCTCAATTTATGGAAAATTAATAAACCTGACGAAAACTGTAAAATACCTAGGACTGACACTCGACCGCCAACTCACTTGGACCGCCCACCTAAAGACAGTAAAAGACAAAGCAAAATCCCGACTTAACCTGATAAAGAGACTGACCGGACACAGGTGGGGACTTGACCCCAAGACAGTACTTCACACCTACAAAGCCCTTATTAGACCTATTTTAACTTATGCCTGCCCTGCATTGATCTCCGCCCCCCAGCCTACTACCAAGCAATACAAATCATAGAACGCCACGCCCTCCGCCTCGCATATAGAATCCGCCTACCTTTTTCAAACCAATCCCTCTATGAAAAAATACCCTTCCCACACCTACTCCTCCACCTTGAACGCCTCCGAACATCCTACACAGCCCGCAAAAACAACACACCAAACCCACTCTCCACACCCCACATTACAAAACCAGACAAACTGAAACCCTATTACAAATACGTACCACCTGCACTTCACCTCTACGCATTACACACCTTCAACAATAGAAACTTCAATAGACTCCCAATACCCCACCAACACATCCGCCCAGATATATATCCCTCCTTCCAATCCTGACAAACACCCACCAACAGATGCCAAGCACCAACAAATAACCGACAATCTTGAAAATGAACTATGCTAAAAAATACATAAATATCTGTGTAAATTATAATTACCGTTCACCAAAATGAATGTAAAATTATGTAAAATATTAGCTTAAGAAATACAAATTGTAAAACCAAAATATAGTTTAAACTAAAAGAAAGACTGTTTAATATAATAAAATAAACAATCATGTAATCAAAACTGTAGGCTGAAGAGCGGGCGTCACCCGCTGCCAGCCCAGCCCCAGCTGAGGGGAAATGAAATAACAAATAAACAAAAAAAACAACAAAAACAGCAGCGGAGCGCAGTCGCACTCGGAGAGTCGCAGCGCGAGGTTCGCCTGCCGCGCTCTCCAACCTTCGGTTGAGGCTCAGAGCTTCACCGAGGTACCGACTACCTGACTTGGACCAGACGATCTTCGCCCGTTGCACTGCGTGGACTATTCAAAAAAGCAAAGTCGTCAGACCCGCGCAGTGCAACCTTGGCTAGAGGGGCATCCTCCCCTGTCCTCCGAGGAGTAGTTAGACCACCGTGCCAGGGCACTGCACTTGTGCAGTAACCAGCGCGTGTGTGATTAGGGCCGCTTCTGGGTGAGGGCAACCTAACGGTGACAACAAATCACCCTAAAGCGGCAACCCTTAGCTGACAGGACCATGACTGACGACGTTCCCGACACCCTCTCCTTCGAGGAATTCCCCCCATCCTTCCCGCACCCGTTGTTAGTGAGTTGGAGGGGCTGGTGGACGAGATGGACGAGATGGTCTCTCTACCACCTACGGCTCCCCAGCCAACCCAGCCCACGACAAACGGAACCCCCCCACCTGAGGCCACACCTCAACCCAACCCATCAATGAGGAAACCCCCGACGACCGTGGTACCAAGCGGGTCCGCTCTCCACTCCAGGCTGGCAAGGTGAAGCAGCCTAAAGCGGGCCCCCGAGGCAGCCACGGAGTCTGTAGTGTTCCGGTTGCGCGGCTTTCATCCCGCAAGGGAAGAAAGGCCGCCGCTGGAAATCCTCCCCCCTCCACCGCCACTCCCCGCCGCCTGGACGATGCGTCAGTCGCCAGCACAAGCCACGGCTTCGTCACTGGTGACTACGTACGTGCCAGGCGCACCTGTAGGACCCCCCCTCCTTGTCTGCCGAGCAACTGGTACTCGACAACAGGTACGCCTGCCTGTCGACGGAGGCTGAGGCCGAGTCGCACTTGTGTGACCGGCCACAAGCCTCTGGCCCGATGGAGCAGCGGACTGTCCCCGAGCCAGCTCCCAGAGCCAGGACAACCCCTCCCCCCTCCCCTCAGCCCTCACTGGCTCCGGAGAGGATGGACGCCGACCTGCCGTCGGCCCCGTCAGCTCCGAAGACCGGGAGAGCCAACCTCCCACCCGTCGTTGTGGAGTATAGTGAGAGCTATACGAAACTTCACGAGTGGGTGAAATCGGTTGTGAACGATCCGTTCCAGGCCAAGACGGCCGGGGGTGACCGGATTAAGTTTACATTCACCACGGTGGACGATTTCACCCGCGTGAGGACGATGCTGGAGGAACATCGAACCCCTTACTACACGTTTCCCACCGGAACGGTGAAAACCGTGAAGGTGGTGATTCGTGGACTCCCGAGGTCCTTCCCAGTGAAGGACCTCAAAGAGGAACTGATAGCTATGGGCTACGACGTTAAGTCTGTAGCCCAGCTAAAACGTCCCGGTTCCGGCGCGGAGATGCCTCTGTTTCTTGTGGTTGTCCCTGACACACCACAGAACAGAGAGCTCTTCCGTGTTGAGAGCATCTACCACCTCAGGGTGAGTGCAGAGACCCTCCGATTGTCCCCTGGACCGCAGCAGTGTTTTAACTGCCAGGCCTATGGCCATGTTGCACGTCATTGCAACATGAGCCCGGTCTGTGTGAAGTGTGCAGGTGCACACGATTCGAAATCCTGCTCGGCCCAGAAGGACAGATCCACTGCTAAGTGCAGTAACTGCGGTGGCGCCCATGTAGCGAGCTACAAGGGCTGCCCATCGTTCAAGCGGGCCCGAGACCGTATGCGTGGCGTCCAGTCCCCAGCGGACAAAGGACGCCAGCAGAAGGTCCGGCCTCAGACCGGGACTGATGCTCGAGAGCCTCCTGCTGCCCAGGGTACTACTCCTGCCCAGGAGAAGACCCCGCAGCAGGAAAAGCCCCCGCAGCAGAAGCCCCCAAAGCCCACCCAGCAGAAGCCCTCCAAACCCGCCCAGCAGAAGCCCCAACCCCCCAAACCCGCCCAGCAGAAGCCCCCCCCAGCAGAGGAATCCCCCCAAAAAAGGAGGAAACCCTGCTCAGAAGAAGCAGCCCAAGCAGCAGGCGAAGAAAACATTCTCAAACGCGGCCAACCGTCGCATTGAGAATGTGACCTTCACCCAAGCTGCTACGGGCAGCCAGGCCCCCGCGGACACCTCTGTCCCTATGGAGGTGGCCGCCGAGCAGAATCCCGAAACTCTCCCCCCCCCGACAAACACCGCATCGTCAATGGTCGACATCATGCAAGCGCTCCGCGCAATGATAGACACATTGACGATGACGGTGCAATCCCTATCCCTGAAGATTGAACTGCTTGTTCAAGCTTCAATGAGGACGCCCCAGGCCGCCACCACCACATGCTCTAGCCCGAACCACAATGGATAGACGGCCTCATATTAGAAGCCTGAAATTCTGCGTGTGGAATGCGAACAGCATTGTGGGACAGATGTTGGAGTTCAGGCACTTCCTGCAAGAGCAGGAAATTGATGTGTGTCTAGTTAGCGAGACGCACCTCAAGCCAGGACTCCGAGCATCAGTGGCAAACTACTCCTGCTATCGTCGCGACCGCCAAACCGCAGGGGGAGGCGTAGCGATATATGTCAGGAGTGGAATCCCCCACTGCCAAGCTAGGGTTCCCGACCTGCAGACTGTCGAGGCTGTTGGAGTGGAGGTCCCCACCGCTGGGGGGAGACTCACAGTGGTGGCAGTTTACCGACCCCCACGCAGGCTTGCGGCTGCGGTCAACAGGAACACCCTGGAAGCGGATTTTACTGCACTTGCCTCTATTAGGGGCAAGGTTCTGTTCGGAGGCGACTTCAACGCGAAGCACCCCGACTGGAACAGCAGGGTCCGAAATGTGGCAGGCATCACGTTACGGAGGCTCGCCAATGCACTAGACATGCATGTCTGGGGTCCGGATGAGCCGACACACTACCCTGCGGGTGGTGGTAGAGCACACCCGGACGTCCTAGACATTGTAGTCACCAGGGCACTGACAGGCCTTGTCACTGGTCGAACCGTTAACCGGCTGTCCTCCGACCACTGTCCCGTGACATTGGAAGTGGACGCAGGTGAATGGCAAGACTCGCGCCCAGCATCCCATGACCTCCGTAAGACCAACTGGAGAAGCTTCAAGCAGTCGCTGTCCTCCTCACTGGCTGACCAGCGAGTAGAGGACTTGAACGCGGCAATCAGGGCCTTCGAGGAAATGGTGGAGGAGGCTATATCAGTCTCCACCCCGCTTCACTCAAGGAGACCACCAACACTCAACTTGCCGCCCCACCTTCTTGCTGCCATCAGGCATAAGAACGGGGTTGCAATGGGAGTGGAAGCTGACCCACAGCCCCGACACCAGAAGACTCCTAAACCGCCTTCAGAAGCAACTGAAAGCGGATCTGACCCACCACAGGAACCGACTATGGGACGCCCGAGTTTCGGCGCTCACCCCAGACGACGGGACCTTGTGGGCCCAGACCCGCAGCTTCACAAGGCGGAAGCGGAGAATCCCCCCCCCTGGAAGGTACAAACGGTCCCATCCATCGACCAGAAGGCAAGGCAAATGCCTTGGCCGATGGATTCGAGCGCAACTTCCGTCCCTCCGAAACGCACGCAGATGACCAGGTTCTGAGAGACACCGAAGACCGTCTGCGCGTTTTCCTCCAAGCTGACGACGGAGACGAGGAGATAGACCCCATCTCCCCTGAGGAAGTGGCCAGCTGTCTTGCAAGGCTCCGGCCAAACAAGGCTCCTGGCCACGACGGGATCGGTAACAGATGCCTGAGGAATCTGCCACCTGAAGCCCATGGGTTTCTGGCGGACATCTTCAACCGCATCTTGCGGACAGGGGTCTTCCCGCAACGGTGGAAACATGCTGAAATAGTAGCTATCCACAAGAGCGGGAAGAACCCTTGTCTCCCCCAGAGTTACAGACCCATCAGTCTCCTACCGTCGATCAGTAAAGTCTTCGAGAGACTGCTACTGAAGACGATGCAATCCTTCATCTCAGATAGCAGTCTCCTACCCAACCACCAGTTCGGTTTCCGCAATGGTCACTCGACCACCCAACCGGTGCTCCGCATTGTGGAAACAGCAACCCATGCCTTCGCCCACAAAGAGTACTGCGCTATGGTGTCCTTGGACGTAGCGCGTGCCTTTGACTCGGTCTGGCATTCTGGGTTGTTACTAAAGCTTTACCAGCAAGGCTTCTCGGGGCCACTGGTAAAGCTTATCCGGTCCTACCTGCTTGGCCGCACCTTCCACGTGAAGGTGGACGGAGTCAAGTCAGGTATCAGAAACATCCTTGCAGGTGTCCCCCAGGGGTCAGTCCTAGGCCCCATCCTGTACACTCTGTACACGGCCGACGTTCCGACGGCGGATCGTGTACAGACAGCTACATACGCGGATGACACGGCTTACATCACTCGTAGCAGAAGTAAGGCCGTCGCCACCGCTCGACTGCAAGGAGTCCTCCAGAAGACGGAGGCCTGGGCTAGGAGGTGGCGCATTGACGTCAATCCTACCAAAACCCAGGCCATCGTTTTCACGAGGAAGTACGGCCCACGCAACCGCGGCCAACCGGCCCGGTTGCTGAGGCTGAACGGATCCGACATTCCCTGGAGTACCTCACTGAGATACCTCGGCGTAATGCTGGACTCCAAGCTCACCTGGCGTGCGCACATCAACGATGTGCGTCGAAGGACCAGCGCCAGGCTAAACGAGCTTTACCCCCTCCTGAACAGGAACAGTGCACTGTCACCGTCCCTGGGAGTACGCATATATCTCACCCTGGTCAGGCCACTCCTCGAGTACGCCTGCCCAGTGTGGGGATATGCCGCTCACACCCACCTGCAACGACTGCAGGTAGTCCAGAACAGGGCACTTAAACGTGCCCTCCACCTACCCCACCGTTTCCCGACAGCGGCTCTTCATGAAGCCACCGGCATCATGCCCCTAAGAGACCGCTTCCGTGTGCTGGCCACTGCCTTCTACAAGAAGGCGGAAACCAGCACTAATCCGTTGATCAGCGTGCTCGGCCGGTACGAAATTCGTCCCGGCCGACACAGAAGACCACGGGATCTGACAGTTTAGACATAAAGACGCCCCAACAAACTATGACAACCATGACTAGCCAACTGTGACGACAAACCCCACGAAATGTTATACCCCATCACTAATCCCCGCGGAGGAAATGTCGAAAGACAACAACCTCCAGCATACTCTGTTCTTTTTTGTTACAGGAAGAACGTGAATGGCTCGGGCGGCGGAGTGTTTGGACCGAGATGGGAGGAGGCCGTTTTCGGCCTCCTACCTATCATTCGGGAGAACGAGGGTCAAACCTCGTTCGGCCATCCTGGTTGAGGTTTTTCTCAACCACTCTAGGCGAATGCTGGGATGGTTCCCTAGAAGGCCACGGCCGACCTTCCATCCTCCTTCCCTCCCCGTAGAGTAGATTGGCTGTAAGAGTCTTCGCGACTCTCCAGCAGCCCGCCTCCCAAGCTTCAGCTGGGAGGAATGAAATAGCAAAAAAAAAAAAAATGTTAGTGTTATGAAAATTAAAATACATTAATTACCAAGATTATAGTAATGTGGTTATTTAACATAAACAAGAAAGAAATAAAAACACCTCAAATCCCGGAAGCTGCTGCTGATGTAATGAACGCTGGTATAAGCATAAAAAAAGGCGGAAAGAACTGAAGAACCATTTGCAGGAAACATACATTGGAGGAAAATTTATAACCCAGCAACTTTCCGCCCATCGTGAAACCCACAAAGAAAATTAGTCATACGCAAATGTTTTTAATTTGTCATTCATGTATATTTTCTCTGACATAAACGAGGTAGTTTTATCGCTGAAACATATCTTTCAAAAATTACAGTTACAACCAATGCACTTAGCGTATTACTAGAGATAAATATTATGTGGTGTATACCTAGTAATGATTCTTTTCATTCGGAAAAGTGATTCGTATCTTCATAAACACTATCACAAATTAGAGGGTTAACTTCAACAGTCATTCAAGCTTGCAGACGATAAGTAATCTTCCAGATTATATTGTCCGTGAGAGAACAAAGACGTTTCTACAATCTGAACTCATTTTCAGTGAATCAATATCGAAACTTTTATTTGAATGTTTTACTTGATAGTAGTTTCAGAATTGAAAGACATTAAAGATACTAATGCTTACCCGAGGTTTCAAAAATCCTTTCAAGTATCACAAAGTTTACACTTCGATAAGGCACGTATAAGCTCCTAATATCGTAATTCTTGTCTGTCAGATCGTTATTAAATGACTTATCGTGATCTTTACTATCGCATGACTGGTTTGTCTCAAAAATTCTTGATCACTGGTAATTCCATGTAGTTCTTAAAGTCGTAATATATATGGTTATTCTAATTTCACTGTACAAAAGTAAACCGCCGTAGCTTCTGACCCAGCTGCATAGCGAGGTCTGGTGAATTTAATAATTTCCCGCGTACCGCCAATTTTACATTTCATCCTCTAGAGCGCATCATTTTACATTTCGGACGACATTCATACTTCTAATTTTCGTCTGTCTGTCTGCTAGCTATTACGTACGGGGTTCACACAAAAACTGCTAGTAGGCTATGTTTTATTTTGATGTGAATCTGTAAATAAAAATGTCCATAAATTGGGATCCATTTTTCGCAATTCCTGTAAGGAACTACTGGCCGTATTTATTTAAGCAGTCAAAATGCTACGTACTATCAGCGAACGAACAACATCGTATTATTTCAAAGAATTACGTCACACATTTTTCTTTGCGAGCGCACGCCCCGGTGGAAATTTCCGTAGTTACCTAATTAATCATTTCTTAGCATTTTATTATTATTATTTTATAGACTATCAGTATAGAATTCTTCCCCCCATCTACGTTCGAGATTTACGAATTTTAAATTCATTCAGCGTTTTAGGTAAATTACTCATCACTTCCTTTGGTAAATAATCCCAATCCCTGGCAAACTTACCTCCAAAAGAAAATTTTCCCACTTCTTTATGCAGAAAATCGAGTGCCAGCTTGTATCCATTGTGTCCCTTTCGTGCACCATTACTATTTCTTTGCCCAATATCCTGTCAAGCCCCATCACCAATAAATGTTCTCTCTTCACCCTCCTCCTGTCTTCCAGTGACCCCAGTCCAGCTCCTTTATCATATTAAGTACGGAGTTGGTCCTGCGATAATTTCTACATACAAATCTAGCTGCTCTCCTTTGCACACCCTCCAACTCCTGTATTTGATAACCAAACTATGGGTACCAAAATACATCTACATATTCAGCCAATGATCTGTCAGAAGTTTTGTAGTCTAATTCCTTTACTTCTCTGGTACATCTTCTTACCACTCTCGTCAGTAAATGAAGGATTTTCTAACCTTTTCATACCACCAGCCCAGTTGAGATTATCATTTAATGTTGTGCCAGGATATTTACTCTTCAAGCTTTCAACAACCAATTCTGTCCCCACCCTATAATCATAAGAAACCTTTAGTTTTTTTTTATCTGTGTATCTAGTAACTTGACCCTTCTTGGTATTTACCTTTATTCCAAGATGGCCTAACCAGTAAGATTATCAACCCAGATCCGCCTGCAACTATTTCCAGCCTTTTCTCATTTTGATCCTGTTATATACCATTATATCATCTGCAAACAACCTGAATTCTGACTCTAAACAATGAACACAATCTTTCATTAGAATGATAAATGGCGGTGGATCCAACACTCTACCCATATTCACTTCCACCCCTTTTGATACTGAATTTCCTACTCTAATATTTTACTTTCTGCCTCTTTAGAATTTCTCTCCTCAGAAAGTCACATTTTCATCAATTCCAATAGTTTTAAACCTATTTAATATCATTCTTTCAAATGTCTTGGAAAGATCTAGTGCTAGGCTCAAATTCGCTTCCCTTGTCCAGTGCATCAGAAGTATCTTGCTTATAACCTACCAACTGATATTCACACGAATAACCCGTCCTATCCCATATTGTCGATATGCAAACCAGTTTCTTTCCTCACAAAGATTTCTGATGTAGCTGCATATCAATCGTTTCATAATTTTGCCTGTCACTGATGTCAAATTAACCCTCCTGCAGTTCTCAACCCTATTTGTCACCCCTCCTTTATGAACCTGTATTACTATCATTCTTTTAGTCCGCTGGTTAACAGCAACAAGATTGCAGTCTCATTTTAAATATAATTTCAAGGTAAGGTACAATATCGTGTCTCACTGTTTCTAATACATCTGAAGTAATATTATTTACACTGGCTCTTTTTCTCTTTTTTAGCTTTCTGACTTTCTTCATAATTTCCTGAGGATCTATTTAGATTTTGTAGTTTCCTCATTTATAATTATTTGAATACACTCTTCTGATTTATTTCCTCCTATCCCAGGATGATAGTCCCTAATGCTCTCATTTAACCAGTCTCTCATTATCTCCGTCCTTTCCAAATCCCCGTTCTTCTCCATTCTTATCTACAATTGTCTGAATACCTTCCATTCCCCATAGCTTTTTAAGATACAGTAGAAATAGAAATTTCTAGATGCATCGCTCGGTGGTCGCCCTGCACCAATAATATTCTTTAGAAACTCATATTTAGCTTACCTCTTTGCTGTTATTAATTCCTTGTTTAGTTGTTTCCAGTATTCGCTACTGCCTTTCTGTCTCTTAACTTTATAACGTTCTCTTCTCACTAATCTATTTAACATTCTGACCTCCCTGTTGCAGTATACAGGTTCAGTACTAATCTTTATTTTCTGTTTTGTAATAAATATTTCATCACCCTTTTAATTATTCCCTTGAACTCACCCCTCTTCGTCTCCATTGTACTTGTGCCTACCATCCATTTGCTGAAACTTTGCCTGGAATTTTACTTCAATTCTAAAATTTGTGCCTTTTTACAATTTTACATATTTTCCTCTTCAATTTTGGCCACTGGTTTACTGAATCCCTTAATATCCAACAGAACTGAATTGTGATCACTTATTACATCAGTTAGTTTCCAAAATTCCAGATTTCCATCAGGTTTTATTAGAAAGATATTCAACATGATTGGACCCCTTGTGTTCTGCTCTACCACATATGCAAAGCCTCCTTCCCTTACTAAGATATTTGCAAATGTCTGAACCCTTGTGTTATTAATCTTATTTCCTACATCGTTGACATCTGGTAAATTCAAAACCCCGCCAATATTAAACATTCTATTCTCACATCTAAACCGTGAATATGAATATAGTATTTCATCAACGGCCTCATCATAATTCATTCTTCCATCTTGGTCAGCAACGAACATTTTGTTTTTTCTTGTTTATCACCCCAGAAATCTGCTCCTAATAATTCATGGTGATTATCCATCAACACTAGAGAACCGTAGTAATCTTTGGAAACTATTATGAATACCACCCTCCCCCCAATCCATTGCTTATCTATTTCTGCTGTATTCTCTGTAACCACCTGGGAAACCTTCTTTTAACCAAGACTCTACCACTATAATCACTTGTGGTTCATACGGTTCTATTACGTTTTCAGATTCTATTACTTTGTTTAATATACTTCTACAGTTCGTCAGTAACGGTCTTATTATCGAGTTTGCGATACTTTCAGCATTAACCATTGTGTTTCCAGTTTTACCCTCGCCTGTTATTATTTCAACAGTGTTATCTGTTTCTTTAGCATTAACGATTTTTTTCACATTTTGCACCTACAACCAGTATGCCTTAGATCACTTATTTTTGTATCCCATCACCAGCTGCCCCTAATCGAAAAAAGGTACAGTCCTGACCCCATCATAACTGCAATTGGACTCCCTTACATATTTAGCTAATAACTCAGAAAGTATCACCTTTTCCCTTCTAATAGGTATAGACCATTCCTAGTCAAATCCCCCCTACCTTTGGTGTCCGCGGGTACAATTCCTGAGACGGAACTAATGCCCTTCCCCAGAAATTCATCGGTCTCCATGTTTACCCGCCTCACAGAGTGGTTTAATTGTGGCCGATCATAGCTACTCAAGACCTGCATGAGTTCCATCCTGGTATGCTGTGCCTCTTCACCACCTTCCTCAGGTCACTCTCTATACTATACTTCGCGTTCCTGTCAATAGGTACTATAACCCGCACCTCCGACTATCGCTACTCTATCCTCCTTAGTGAAATCCATACAAAGTGATCCTATATACTCTATCACCTGCCTTAACGTTGCACTAGGTTTAAAAAATACAAAAAAAAATACTTGTGGCCTGGTAGCCTGTACCTAACTGATCCTGCAGAAGAGAGTCCACATGCCACCCATGGCTACTTGTGACATAATCGGCTTAATTCGAACATTTCTTGCCCACGTAAACGAAGTCGCGGACAACAGACAGTTATAAATTAATTAACAAAGTGTTGAATCAAATGTTTGTAGGCAGTACTCAACACCAAATTTCAGCGATATTTTGTGTTTCATTGTTTTCCCGTAAGGCCATCTCAAAAATTTCCTACCCGTTCTCATAGTTAATTATAATTATATTTGTCTCATTCTGACATCAAGTTTTGAAATTAAAACTGGAAAAAGGTTTCTTATGTAAATCCCATACGTCAAAACCAAAATCTGGTTAGTTACATTACAAATTATTTGAAATGTTTCTACAAAAATTCATACAAACTTTTTGAAGTAAAATATCATTTATTCTAAACCCCGTCTTGGTGCGACTAAGTAGAAATTGTGGAATGGTATTGTAGACCTCAAAAGGCAAACTTTATACTTTTTTTATTTTATTCAAACTGGCTTTAGAGAAATTCTGCCAAACTGCGTGCAAACAAATTCGGAACAAACTTTTCTAACTGAAATATCCGTCACGGTCTAAATAAAAGCTGTGAAACTATATTGTTGACATGAAACAGGAAAAGATTATACTCTATTCATTTTTGATGATTTTTAAAGACATTCAGGAAATGTTTGCATTGCTTATTCTTTACATCTATGAAGAGTATTTACTCAATTACTGCTATCCATAAGACAATGAATATATTAGGTTAATCACATCACTTATTCAGAAACGCCAATGCTTTAGGTCGGACTCGAACGCTGTCCCCTGCAACTCAAAGATTAATTGGATTCATACTGAGTGTTATAAAAGATCATGGACACAGGTGTAATGTGGCAAGGCAGTAACATGCGCTTCTTCGCATTAGTCGAGAAAATCGGTATTGAAATATTCCAAGGCGTTCAAAAACTTTTTACGTTAAGTGGAGTTCAAGGGGTGCGTGGCGCAGCGTGCAATCTCTCTACCCCAGCCGGTTGTCGCCGGATAGAAACTCGCTGCTGGCGATATTTTTCTATTTATTTATTTATTCAAATATGTACACAGGTAATTCCCGGCAATCATTTTCAATAATTATGCATACAATAAGTTTTTATAAAATGCCTCCCGATCCCTGATACGGAAATGAACATCTGTTCTTCAACTGCAAAGGCCGAATAACGATATTTGTATTTAATATATGCCGCAGTAAATACTTCTATTTTTACACGCTTTATATTAGCTTGACCTGTATGTATGTATGAATGAATGTAACGGAATTTACAACTCCATTTTGACCCACTTCCAGATGTCCAAGCTGTCTGACATTTTGCACACATATTAAGAACCGGTGACAATACAATAATTTCATAGCGAAGTCCTGCTATTCTCATTACTTTGACAGTAATAATAGAAAAATGGAGGAATGTCGTGGAATTTTGTAATTTAATTCTAACCCAATTCCAGATATCCGAATTGTTTGAAATTTTGCTGATGTATTGATAACTGATTACAATACAATAATTTCATAACTATGTCTTGATATTCTCAATACTTTGACAGTAACAACAGAAAAATTTAGCACACGTTTTAAGAGCCGTTGACAATACAGTAGTCTCTTAGCAACGTCCTGCCACAGTAACCTTGACGGTAACAATAGAAAAATGGTTGCATGTAATGGAATCTTTCATTTCAGTGTTTACCTAGTGTTTGTCCGAATCGTTTGAAATTTTGCACACGTGTTAAGAGCCGATAAAAATTCAATAATTTCACTCTCACCGCGTTGTCAGTAACAACTTAAAAGTGTATGAATTCAATAGAAAATTTAAGTTCAATTTTCACCCACTTCAGAATGTCTGAATTATGTGAAATTTTGTACACATATTAAGAACGGATAACAATCCAATAATTTCATATCTATGTCTTGGTAATCTCATTACTCTGACAGTAAGAACACTAAAGTGATTTAACCGTTTTATGACAGATGTGGCTCATTATCACCCACTTTGCGCATCACCCTTCGTGGCTCAGTTGGTTAAGGCGAGTGACTGACGAACAGACGTTACCATCTCGAATCCCGGTTTCGGTTGGAATGTTTAGGATATTATAAGTGGCAAAGTTTATGCCAACCCACAGTTCGGATTTCACGTTAAACTGCAAGTACCCTATACCTGATGGGATTGCCGAGTTAGGCAAATACAGCCGCGACATTAGTGCACAAGCGCGTCAATTCGAGAAACCTTCATCATTTGTAGGCCGGACCCTTCGGAGAATTCCCGGCCAATATCGCCATATGCATTTAAATTAATTACCAACTTCCAGGCGTCTTAATTTTTCGGAATTTTGCACACGTATTAAGAACGTTTAACAACACAATAATTTCACAGCTGTAACCTGGTATTCTCATTACTTTGACAGTAACAACAACAAAATGGTTGTGTTGCGCAACCTTTTTCACATGCGTAATTGATGATATTTTGATACAAGCTGCTACGATAGTATCTGCAGTCGCTTAATGTTATGTTAAATGGTGCTCTCTGCATAACTTTTGACAATGACTCTATCTTTACAAACAACCAGCGACAAAAAATATAAGATAACTGATATAGCTCCCCACGCTTTTTTAAATTATAGCTAATTTTGTAATCAGTTACTTTATTCTTTAAGCTTATTCAAAAAATTAATTTATCCTGAATTGTGGGACGTCCTATCGCTGTTAAACAAAATCTTCAAATTTAAAGATTATTTTTAATCTTTTAGTTCACATTACTATGAAAGCGTGTTTTTAGTTTTTTAAACTACAATTTTTAAACATATAAGTGTGATTGCGAACAACATAATGGAGATCGAAAGCGTCGTTTTTTTTATATGTATATATACAACAAACGGCATTTAAGAAGCTTATTATAAGCACAATTTTTGAAACTGATTGCCGGGTATTATCTGTATAGATATTTGAACAAATTAACCAAAAAAGCTGCCAGCAGCAAAATTTGACTTGGCGACGACGGATTTATAAGCAGAGAGCTTGCTGGTTGCGCCAAGCCTCCCTTTAACTCTCCTTAAGGTAGATAGTATTTGACCGCAACAGAATATTTCAATGACAATTTTCTTCACAAGGGCGAAGAAGCGCATGTCACTGCTTTGCCACATTGCACCTCAGGCCATGAACTTTTATAACACACAGAATGAATCGTATCTGAAGTTTACAACTGGTGCCCTCCCCTTTTTAGAAATATCAATCCGTAACTGGAATTAGGGTATCATTATTAGTGGAAGCTAGTCTTCCATTGCTTCTGTGTATTGAGATGAGTGTTTCTACAAAGAAAGGCATCGTGCGGTCTTAAAATACGGTGCAGAGCACGGATAGGTCTGTTTGTTTGCGATTCGCCTCTCTGACACCCGTTTATTTAGATGAGCTGCTCGCGCGAGTGTTAATGTTGCTCATTAATATGATGGCCAGTTGCCAGATAGTTCCAACAAAATCATGATGCAAACACTGCAACTGTTTGCCGATGCAAAATTATAGCACGCTGGGTGGACGCAGCGTTGTTGTCGAAACTGTAAATCATCAGTCGGCAACAAACATGGATACTGCTCAAACTCACGCCCATTCACCTGAAAGCTGTCACCTGGCGGGTACCGGCACAAACAGTACGGTTAATCCTCGCCAATGAAGTTAATTACTTGATTATGTACTTGGTATCGATGAGTAGACCTGAGTTGTAAGAAGTCAGGGATACCCGCTGCTTATGGGTTTTCGCCTTATCGACGTCGAGGTCATTAGAGGCGGGGAGGGATTGGGGCAAGAAACGGGAAGCAATTCAGGCATGGCCTTTTGAAAGAATCATCCTAGCATTCGCCTGGAGTAATTTGGGAAAGCAATGGGAAACCATGGGAAACCCAAATGTGGATGCTGGGATGGGGATTTGAACCGGCGTCCTCGCGAATGCGAGGCCACCCACCACTCTCGGTAGGAATCCCCTGAAACAAGTGCGTGTTGGTCATCATCATTATTCTCAACAGTTTCCAGCCTCTGGCCGGGTCTGCGTTATGCACAGTCCTCTCCATTTGCTTCTTTCATCCCACCACCTCTCTGCCACCACTTTGTTCCAGTCCTCTGTGTGTTGGTAACAATCTAAAATTCCAGCCGAAAGGTAAGATTGAGACGTTTCTTCTATAGAGTTCTTTATCTTTGTGCTAACGCTCTCAATCCGTCGTGTAGTTAATATACTGAATTTACCTGTTCCAGAGAGAGGTATTTCTAGTCTTTGTTTGTACAAATCGATTATTGGAATTTTAATTTGATAGAAACCATTAATAATAAGCTATTTTATTATATCTATCCATTGGTAGTGTACTGAACAAGATGTTCTTCAGATACACAGTTAAGAAACGATTTTGTGCGATTTATTTTATGTTAATACAATTTCATTGGCAGCGCTCTTATTTCAGTGTGAACTGCAAATTAATGGATGTAGATAGTTTAAATTTTCCCCGGTTTATGGACTCTTATTTTTATACCTGCCGAGACGCCATTCTTATCTGTCGTAACTAGAAGACTATTAATGGGTATGTTAATTAACATGCCATCGAATTCCTTACCGGAGATAGTCTACATTATTCTATATAGACCACATCTTGAAAATCGCCCGTTAAAATAAGGTGCAATGCTATGTATACAGGAATCATGTTGCAATGTTATATTTATTTAAATCCATAGGGGGATCGCTTGCACTGCAGTACACAGAATATTTCCTCTTACGTAAAATACGATTATATCTTGGTACAATACTCAGTATCCCTCAAGGATACTATTAAACAAATTCACTGTTCCACAGTTTTCTAATATGACATTCATAAACACTGACAGTTTTTGCAAATAATATTACTCATGAAACATTTTATTGAGAGATTTTATTGACATTACTTGAGTTGCTTTAGATTTTTATGAAGTATTGGCAGGCAGCCTCCTCACAGACTGCATCCAGCAATGAAGCAATGATACGACGTGAACAAATATTAACTTTTCTAATGTACTTTTTTCCCTTCCTTAACTGCCGAATTCCTTAACTGCCGAAGGGTTTTCCATGGTTTCCCAAATCACTCCAGGCAAATGCCGGGATGCTTCCTTCAAAAAGGCCATGGCCGAATTTCTTCCCATTCCTTGCCCCCATCCTTTCCCGTCTCTAAAGATCTCGCTGTTGAGAGACGTAAAGCAATTAAAAAAAATAATAATAATAACTGCCGAAACTCTGTACGAGTACGGCCGGGTCAAGTAAGGGCGTGGACTACGTCCATAGCGGCAACAGTCTTCCTCTTGGCGTGCTCGGTACGACAGGGTCATAAATGACATTCTCGAGGAACACCTTGGGGACGCCGCGTCTTTCCTCGCAGATGAGTCCAGAGATGCGCTTGACACATCCTGACGGCGGATGGCGATGTCCTGGAAGATGTCACGAAACTTCGCGGTGACGCTTAGCGCCTCCCTTTCCCTAACCCTTGACTCATTCGCTGCTACCGGTTATACTGCTACTCTGTGCTGGTTCTCTTTGGAGTTCTACTCTCGCAGGTGACATTTTTATAACTATCAAGTTAACGGGATGCCACTTGTTTGAGGCAATCATAGCTTTCTTGCTCAGTTCAGACACTCTCGGTATTGTCAACATTGAAATCCGTGGGTTCTTTTTATTTTTTTTTTGGGCCATGGCCTCTTGAAGGAACCGTCCAGATAATCGCCTGAAGTTATTTGGGGAAACCGTGGAAAACCCAAATCTGGATGGCCGGACGGGGATTCGAACCGACATCCTCCCGAATGCGCGGCCAGAACGTTAACCGTTCACCTACCACGCTCGGTCATTTAAATCTAGACTGTGGGGTAGACACATGGGCATTCCTATAGGAAAGTCACCGAATATCTTAAACTATGACTGCTACCTGGCAGGTGTTTAGTTTTAAAGGGCTACTCTACGTCAAGATCACAGCCAAAAGTGTGTGTTTAAACCCCCTATGCACCAATACATGTGCCTTCCGATTTACAATGCGCCATCTCTCCTGGCACTAATTCTAAATTTATGAGCCTAAATATAATTTTAATACTAATAAAATTTCTTATATATTGTCCTCGACGAGCTATTCCTTGTCCGTTGTAATGTAATGTTTCAACAGTGTAACGTAGATGTATATTTAAGCGTTATTAACAATTATATATAATTTTATAGCTGAATTTGCACAAGCGGAATATTACGTTTAATTGGTGTCAGAATAAATATTGTCAGTCCTAGAGCCAATGACTGTGTGGGGCGGCAACAGGAAATCGCATAGAGGTGTGTTCAGCTGGGTCGGTGGCCTGACTCCGCTCGAGAGCGAGAAGGAATGCTCGCTTACGAACAGTCAATGGCACTTGGTGTGACATTGAGAGCGGCAGATTTACACATGTAATGTGGTCGAGAAGTAGGGTATCATACTGTATAAAAGTTCACTGCTTGTATAGAAACGTTAATTTCTGTCATGCGAATTGAATAAATCAGAATATAAAGTGAAGGTCTAATCGGTGATAATTACCATTAGCCCAATATCCTTTATATCAGGTTCACACTGGTTATACGTATCACAAATGCTGAAATTTATGCTCTACAATCGTTCAGTAGCTGAATTTATTTGGCCCACAACGGCCAGAATACCAAGTAATTTGACAGTTGACAGCAAACAAACCGTGTATTACTCGTGCCGTCTGTAATGAATTCGGTTCGAACTGAAGACAAAACTGTAGTACAAGCGAAAATGTCACACGGCGTTGGAGTCTCCTACATTTTCTGACAATATCATAAGTACTGATTTTTGCGTCAAGTGACTATCTGACTTGCTTGTTTCTGTTAAGAAAATTCCCACTTGCAAAATTTATTTATTCTTTTAATTGAGGTATTATTACACGTGAAAGAAAAAGTCTTTATTACCGGCAGAGGATTGTGGACAAAGAACGGGAAACTAATTGGCCATAATCCTTTGGAGAAACCATCCCAGAATGCGGTGTGAGCCATGGAAGTTATGCTTGCTTAAGTCTACCACTGTTGAGGCAGCGTGTAGACTCAACGGAAAAAGTTACAGAACTGAGGCAATAATGCAATCTTTTTCTTGGCGCTTTACAGTTCCTTACTGAACCAACAACACCTGCAGAAAATAGATCGTTTTACGTCTTTGTACTTCAGAAGATCCTTGTTTTTCCGATGTAAAGATTCATTTACTTATTCTGTTAATAAGGGAAATGGAGATAATACTTTTTGCTAATTTGAAACTTGAGATCATCCAGGCATTTGGTTAGGTAGTTACATAGCCGGGAAGCTTCCTTAGAGACTGCTTTACTGCCGGTTACATCTGTGCACGGAAGTGTTGTTCCATAGCCCGTTCAGTTAACACAGGCAGCTCAAGGTCAGTCTGCTTTACCCCTACTCCTCTGCCTTTAGCCCTACATGCGAAGGGGAAATTTGCCACTAGTCTACCTGGAAACAGCGTTCAGTTCAAAGAGGTAGGAAGAAGGGAACTTGTGAGATTTTTTAATTTTATTTATTTATTTATTTTACTGGTTTTACGTCCTCATCGACGGCTAAGGTCATTAGAGACGGGATGGGACTGGGGACAAGGAACGAGAATGGAATTCGGCAATGGCCTTTTTGAAGGAAGCATCCCTGCATTCGCCTAGGACTGAATTTGGGGGAAACAATGGAAAAAGCCAAATCTGGATGCCCGGACGGGGATTCGAACCCACGGCCTCCTTAATGCGAGGCCAGAACTTTTAACCGTTCACCCACCACGCTCGGTTTGTGAGATGAGGAGCGGGTGATCACAAGCGGGGCCAGGGCAACATGACCTTGAGCTGCCAGATCAGAGTGAACAGGGTATAATATGAAAACGTATCAGCAATTATTTCTGTACCTTCTGACCTGCCGCGTAAAAGATATTTATTAAGCAAATAACATTATAGTTTGTGCAGGTAACAGAGGCGGCTCAAGGTCATTCTGCTCGACTCTTACCCCTACATCTGACGGGGAAAGTGCTCCTGATGATAAATTTGCAACTCGCCTGAATGGACACAGTGGTCTGCTTTGTCGGGGTAGGCAGAGGGAGAGGATGGTAAAGGTGAGGAGTGGGACATGACCTTGAACCGCCAGTTGAGGGTGAACAGGATATAATACCCTCACCCTATCTGGTTGGCGGTAAGTTCTTTACTAACTGAAGCGTGAAATACTTCGCAGTTAGGAATATAGGAGTTGCAACGCAGGCTGCCACTGTAGCACAGATCCTACTTCTTTATGCGAGGCCTCGCAGGCAAGTGGTGGGCCCGGGTCAGGTCACGCACTGATGCCTCCAGAGCCGCTCCCGCTAATGGATGTGGCCGGCGCTGAGTCTCTCTCCTTAATGCACTGCATCCATCGTCGCTGATGAGGTCGCACGTAAGAGCGCCCAGAGACATCGCAGACCCGAGTAGCCTGTCAGGTCATGCTTTTTGTTTCCGTGGCTGGGAACGACGTGATCATTATACCCCGGAGAGGATTTTGTACTAGGGACAGAAAGAAAATGGCCTATCTTATATATTAATTCTAAAAGGTGTTTTTTGTGCCGAGCCATACCTCTCCCTTCGTACTTAATGAAAATCGATAAATGAGTTATCATTTGAAGATTAAGTTCTCCGCTTTGCTAACCTCATTAATTAAGAAAGTAATTATAAATGAATGTAATTTTTCTCGGCGTTGTATATTTATAAACGTTTCTCGGGAAACAAACCGAGTAATATTGTTATTAATGCACAATATTTCGGCGACTTTATTCTCCGTCGCCATCTTCAGGTGCAGTTGCAAGTCTTGAAGTCTGCCTTGAAGTCAGCCTTGAGCGTGTTGTTTGTAAACTGGCATGGCAACGACAGATGTTGTTATGTTGCCTAGCAGCATCTCAGCATCTTGCCCTGCATACACCCGGAGTTTACTGCATCCCGTGTGAATGTAGAAAGCAATACAACGGTCAGACCATACGGTGCGTACAAGAACGTTGTTTGGAACACGCCCGACATGTTCGCCTGGGGCAAAAAGACAAATCAGCAGTGGCGGAACATAGTTTGACAGAAGGACATGGTTTCGATTTCGAAGCGACTAAGGTGTTGACACATGCGAGAGGCTTCTGGGACAGCGTCATTAAAGAAGCATTTGAAATTCGCCTCGCGTCTGATTTGGTAAACAGGGATTGTGGATTCCAGATAAGTGATGCATGGATTCCTGTAATTGAGGCTGCTCATCACCAACGCTCTGCTTTTTGTGTTCCGCGGGCGTCTAATGACCTCTGAGATGCTGCTAGGCAACATAACAACATCTGTCGTTGCCATGCCAGTTTACAAACAACACGCTCAAGGCTGACTTCAAGGCAGACTTCAAGACTTGCAACTGCACCTGAAGATGGCGACGGAGAATAAAGTCGCCGAAATATTGTGAATTAATAACAATATTACTCGGTTTGTTTCCTGAGAAACGTTTATTAAAAAAAAGTAATTTTTCGAAATTTAACCCATAAACGGAAAAAATTATGAACAATCAAGGTCAGGGTATGCGAAGTTCAGATTCAAGCTACTAGACTTCGCTGGCGTCAATCGCATACCGCTAGATAGCAGTACCACATATCACTATGCGTATTTTTAGAGTAAAGGGATTTCCTTATAACTTTGTTTATGTTGGGAAAACATTTCTATATGTTTCGTAAGACGTTGAAAGTATTTTGCTACATACCGTTTCCGTTGTTAATTAAACATTTTTTACATAATGAGCCGTTTCTTCTTTCATCTTACTACAAACCGCCAGCCTAGCTATTCATAGTATATCATTCACTACATATCCGCACAACCCACATAATTTGTGCAAAAAAAACTGATCACATCATCTACCTGTAGTAACTTTACAAACCGGAAAAACAAAGATTTACAGCGATATATCGAGTGTAGTGGGTGAACGGTTAACGTTCTGGCCTCGTATTTGGGAGGACGCCGGTTCGAATCCCCGACTGAACATCGAGATTTGGGTCTTCCGTGGTTTCCCCAAACCATTCCAGGTGAATGCCGGGATACTACCTTCAAAAGGGCATGGCCGAATTACTTCCCGTTCCTTGTCCCCAGTTCCATACCGCATCTAATGACCTTGACGTCGACGAGGCGTATAGCTATAATTAAAAAAAAATAGCAAAAAAAAAAAAAAACATACAACGCAAGGTTATCATTTCTTGGTACGATTAAGTTGTATATATTGTTATTATTGTTATATTTGTTTGAGGTGCGTACGCTCCTTTTACACAGACCCCGTTTTTTATTTTTTTTTAAAACCAAATACACAAACATCGACTCGTCTCTCGTATTAAATATTTAACAAATAGTGCTGGAATGTTTTTGGGTCGTATTCCAATTTTTGATTCGATGGCTCCCCATTTAGGTGAAGTATATAATAGCATATGCAGAAAAACAATGGACAAATTTAAAAATTTGTCTATTATTGGTATATTGTTCACAGTTTAATGAAAAATATTAATAATTAGAACGTTGAGCTCGATGCAATGCCACTAATTTTTCAATATTTGGTGCCTTATTTGTCATCAGCAATCTTAAATCTTCGCAATTATTGTTGAAAATCTGTTTTGTTTCTTAGTTAATAAATTGCTGACTACGCTACATCCTGTTTTAGCTAGATATGATTATGGGACTGCAATTAAAAATTTCTTTCATGCAACCCTTAAAGCCGGTTATAATACTGGAAGCAGGGGGTGGGTGGTTATTGGTACCCAACGCCCCCTAAATTTTCCTTATACCAAAACGCCCCCTATTATGTCTTCAGCGCCCACCGGAAGGCGGCACCACCCTGGTTTAGAGCGTTCTTATGACATCCGTCGAAGGACGCTAATCTCGATAAGAAAAACTTTAATCTTGTTGAAACGTATGAGGAGAACAGTTAACAGTGGTGGTATGCCCAATACAGAACAGAGCCCGGAAAGGTTCATAGTCTGTGCTATACTTTCCTAACAGAAGTCTCTCTGAATTGCGATTCAAGGTCATATTCCCATTACTTCGTTCATCATCTCATTCACTCCTTCCATTACATACACCTCCGAGCTGACCGTGAAGCACGTCTGCAGACCCAGCGAAAACGCAATCATTACAACGGGCACTCCCCCTCCTGCGCTCGTTGAGGTAAAAACAGTGGTGGGGATGAATCAGAGTGACCTTGAACCGCCAACTGAAAATTAACAGACTATAACAACTTGTCGTCGGCTCCTCGTCAGTGGAGTCGTTACATCCAGGAAAGATGAGTGCTGCATAAAGGAAAGAAAATGTCCATGATCTTCATAAAACCTAATTTCCGGAAACGGGCGGTAACCATAATCTGAATGGCCAAATAAGGATTCGAAACCACTTAACCCCGCCTGCCGTTACCACTCACCGACCAGGCAAAGTGAAATGTAGTAACGCAGAAATTTAAATGACTATGACTATTATAACCACCTATCTTTACAAATAAATAAAAGTTTCTACATTTTTTAAATTCGTATTATAGAATAATGAATACCTACAAGAGGCAGAGAAATTTTTAAATCGTGGTCACTGTAAAGCATGAGGGTGTTTAATGTTAAATAATTTTTTACTTTCTTAGTATGACAATACAAAGTCTGATGTTATTCCTCCATCAATGTTTAGTCTGAGCGCGGACTGCCGATCACCTTGTTCCAAACTTGGAAGGTGAGTGTCTCTTGGGTCAGACGTTTGCGTTCGGTTACCGGTACGGTCACCCAGATTTCGGTTTTCCACATTTTTACTAAATTAGTCCTGATTTACATCTCCACACGCTAATGACCTCGCTATCGACGAGCCATAAGCCATTAGGAACAGGTTTTGATGATACTACTAGCAAAGACAACTGTCTCTCAGTCATACGATTTCAACCTTTACTTCGTATAGGAATACGATGAAATTTCACATATATGACCGAAATACCTGTAGTTTATTGTGCAGGGAATTATATTTATTCAGAACTTTAGTGTCACTACTTGGGCCACATAGATACAGCACCAAGGAACCTTAGTCAGTAAACTGATCTTCTTCTTATGATCGCCTCGCAAAGGTGGATTACTAGCGGAGATGTTTACTCCTCAATGGCAACGTCTAGGAAGATGAACTGGGACATTTTCCCGTTTCCTTCTCCAGTGTGACAGTGTTCATAAGTGTTGTTGAAGGTATGGATGACTTTGATAATGTGTGTGTGTGTGTGTCTGTGTTTGGTGTAAAGTGATTTTTTTTTTTAATTTAATGGCATTCGGCTACTGAGGTCACACAGCAAGCTCAATGTGATTCTGATTTTATCAATGTATTAGTTTCTCCAGTGTACATATTTTCAAGCGTAATCACAAGGACACTACAACACGAACACGACATTCACAGACACAACACTTAAACATGTCCCTCGGCCGGACTCGAACCGGCGACCATCGGTGCGTGGAGCTAGCACTCTAGCCCCTACGCTACCGAGCTCGGCTAAAGTGTTGTTTGTATTATGAATGTGAGGTGAAAGAAATGAAAGTGAAATCCAGTGCTTACCCATTCAGGACTACTCTTCCAAAAGACATCAAAGGACGCCGGGTTTAACGGCTCAATCCGACAGAATAATCATCAGGGACGTCCATTAATTACGTGAGGTGAAATAGGGGGAGGGGGGTCTAGGAAACCTCACCAAGGGGGAGGGAGGAGGTCGCCGGAAATCTCTCGAGAGGGTCTGAAATTCTTGAAGGTCAGTAAAGCTAAAAAAAAAAGTCTACAAACGGCGCAGATGTCGACTTTAGAGGAGGTATTAGGTCTAGAAACCGACTTTACAGGGCGTATAACAGCCCTTGGAATCGGAAGAGGTCTCAGAAAGCTGTGAGGTTGATTATCAGGGGGGGGGGGTATTTTCTCTTCAAAATCTCGCGTCATTTTAGGGGGGAGGGTCCGGCCAGATCTTACCAAGTCTCACCAGACTAGGGGGGGGGGGGGGAGGAGTCCAGAATTCCGAAAAAACACCTCAAGTCATTAATGGACCCCTCTTTATTAACACTGCCATATGTCATCATTCCATAGTCACTGCATAGAGTCTTCGGATTTAACACAGGACTTCGGTGCACAATCCAGTGATTAGGTGTTATGCACCACCCCCTCTCCAACCCTAACAGTCAAGCCATCATGACGAAAACTTCTTCCACCACCAGGACTAGAACTAGGGCAAACTGAACAGGTTTGTATATTCATCTAGCAAAGTGCATAATTTTTAAATTTAGGTTTGATTATTCAAATCCCGGTGGAGCCATGAAGTTTTGTTGGCTTTTCTTTCTTCATTAGTACTCTGGCAACTACCGTAATCAACTTTAAACTGCAGTTCCAGCCATAATAGAGGCAGAATGTGCGGTAAAATCTGTCACTTGGCAACCAAATCCTTTGGGAACATCCCAGCCGACAGTAGCACACGCAATCTAATTTGTAACGTCACGAGGGATTCTCTGTTCTGCAGAACCTCTGCAGCCAGAGAGGACACTTTCTGTTACTTGCTGCTCTGCGAGTAATGTTGGGTAATTACAGTTTCATGTTGCCTTAATTGCCTGGAGACAGAGTTTGAAGTTAGCGTGCTATTCGCGTCTTTAGTGGCTTAACCCAACCTCCTAATCCTGCGTGATAAATGGAAACTACAGCTCAACGTGGAGTCTTCAGTGCGCAGCGTTCGTGCTGTACTTCACACGAAGGAGAAAATCAGGCTAAGAGGCGGCAAAAGTTGATGCTGCGTTGCGATTTTGGTTCTCTCACACTCCTCGCATTACTCTCGAGATAGGGAGTGAAGAAACATTTGCAGTTTAAAGTTATGTGCTTCATTTTAGAGAGGTTTGAATAAAAAATTTCACTACCACAATTTTCAGACCCTACAATTATTTTTTTCTTTTCCTCTACTTCTCTCTTTTTCCCTGGAGAAAGGGAGAGAGATAGAGGTAGGAGGAAGAAGAAGACACTAGATTCTTTTTCTTCTAATTTGCTTTTTCAAAAATGTGTTTAGCCGGCCTCGGTAGCGTAGGGGCTAGAGTGCTAGCTCCGCGTGCCGAAGGCCGCCGGTTCGTGTCCGGCCGAGGGTATGGGTGTTTTAGTGTTGTGTGTGTTATTGTCGTGTCTGTCCTGTGGTGTACATACTTAACAGTTAAAATAAACTGGAGAAACTGGTTCACATTGAGCTGGCTGTATGGTCTTAGTAGCTGAATGCCAGAAAAATAAATGTGTTTACATCTTATGTTTTATTGAATACTACGGAAAATCTTGTAATGAGATTGTCTTATTGAGTACGATTTAATTTGAACACAGCGGAAAACGTAAGAAATCAAACACTTATAATTTCTTACAGTCACTTGCTGAAATTAATGTTCCATTGTATAATCTGAAATTTTACAGCAATCCAATGGCTGTAAATTGAGGGGACTAAACGTTTCATTTCGTATTTCGGGTCTGGTTACTGAACGCGCTATTCCATCATTCAGCGCGGGGAAAGCGATGGGGTACGGGTCTTTTTAGATGCGAGGTGCGCATGTGAAAGTCTGATATGATAGAACGTCGAGCGAGATCTTCTTATTTTATTAGTATATACGCGTTGTACGATAGTAGAATTGATATTGTTAGAAACATTGAATAATCGTAATTGAAATTAGTAAAAATTGTATCTTAGAACCAATGTGGTGATATGTAAGGGCTAAGCGTGTTGAAAAGTATCACAAACGCATACGGGAGAGTAAAGCAGATTATGTTGAATCCAGAAAGTCCAAAATAACCAATGCCGACAGATAAAGGGCTTACCGCCAAAGCCTCAAAGAAAAGGTGGATGGGAGACCTTTAATTGTGAATTTAGTAACTACTTTATCAATGTTTAGAACATAAAATAACCAAATAAGTAAATGGAGCGAATTTGTTTACGATTCCCTTTTAACACAACCTACAGACAACCCAGAAATTTTAACCAGAAGTTTGCTTTAATCCTCTCGTAAGTGGAACAATACTCTTGGTTGTTGTAGGGAACTTGTAGGTAAGATGGCTAGTTCCTTTTCTCGTTGTAATTGTGGTACGTGTGTCAATAACTGTTGTTTAGGATAGTCTGTTGTTTGTGTTGAGTATATGAAGATTAAGTAAGGGAGAAGATGAAACCAGATGTAGAACAAAGTCTGCTCCTCCGAACGACACCAAGAGGAGGGGCCATGTTGGAGGTATATGACGGACCAATCACCATCAACAATGTCGAAGTCCCTCACTCATTACTCATTGCGAAGAAGTTTAGGAATTAATCAAAAGATTTTGTAACCCATGTGGTAATTTCCTTTCTTAGTTTGTTGGCCAAGTTCCTAATGGCGAAAATTTCTCCCACCGAGGTACGAAACAAGTTACTCCGCAAACATCACCCTGGTGCCGCATTGACTTGAGCCAACGATGGGCGATAGAGCTTTCATATTGGAAGAAAATTTTATAAGTACAGTTCACAACAAGTATATATAGTGCTACAAATATTTCAGCGACTGATTTTCGTTTTGATTAAGATATTAAAACGTCTACAACGCCAATCATCACTTATTATCTAACAACAACGTGGAACTGTGAATTAGCCATGAATACAAATATACAGGTTTTTCGCCAACGTCATTCAGTAGATACGCTCCTTTATTACTATATTATTCCTAATCTGAAATTACACTAAAAAAGGCTATTATTTGGCGATTTTGAAGTTATTGAATGAGTTTTATTAGCATCTAGTATTCGTTCTATGTACAAAAGTATGTTTAGAGGTTGTTACTGTCTTCCCAAGTATTGTTACACTGTTATGACGCCTCTACAATCAACGAATTCAGACGTTCTTTGCGTTCAGTCTATTTTGCCAAAAAATAATTTAAAAAATTCTAGGTAGCAGGTAAAATTGATGGTAAGGATAGAGGTATAGACCATCTCTTCAAAAAGGTGACTGCAAAATTTTGTAGACATAAAAGATGGGCACAAACACGAAACATTGGAATTTCATGTGTTCTAACGCTTGCTTTGTGAACAAAGGTGGTGGTGGGGATTGATTATGAACTAAACCTTGTTAGCTGAAAGGGGGTACGGAGTTGGGAGGTGGGTTTAAAAGAAAAGGGTGTTGCGATTAGTTATGTAACAATAATAATTCCTAAGTGATTAAATATATTCTTATATAATAAAAAAAAAACAGACACGAAATAAAAAGTGAAATAAAAACCGTATTTAAAATTTTATTTATTTATTTATTGGGAATAAATTCTGCACTATATATATCATCTCATTTCTTTCTTTTACTTGGTTACGGCGTTTTATTCACTGAAATTCAGTCTTTATACGGCATCAGCAGTTACCTAGCTTCAGTTCTACGTGAGGTCTCACCAACTTTACTTAGACAATGCTCTGTTGTAGACGAAGGTTTTACGCTCTAAAGCTTTCAACGTTTTCAGTTTGATGATATATACGCCATCCAATCGTCATCCGTTGTAACAAATAGTTGTTCTCAAATCCTTAGTTTTACTTGATATTTTTCTGTAATCTTCAGAGAATTGAGTTTGTGATGTCCCTTGAACAATTCCAAATACTAATGTTTAGAATGGAAATTGTATATGACATTCAGAGTGATTCATAACAACCATTCTTGCCAGAAGTCCCCTAGGGGATTACCCGGGAAAGATCTGCTATGAGCTGTGAAGATCCAGGAGGTTCTGAATGAAGTCAAGATAAACAGAGACAATTAATCGCCACGTCCAGACAGCATGGGTATTTCGCAGATGTACGGAAAGTTACAATGGATGTAGGCCAGACTATGGTGGGAGATAGCGACAGCGAATGAGTGCATGTGACTTCTGTATGTGGAGAAGTGAAAATGGAATAGCGAATAAGATGACGGGATTAATGGGAAATACGCTAATTCTCCCTGTCGGTCCCCGAGTTTGGTTGCAGGTGACAAGTGACTGGACGGCCCCTGTCGAGAAGGCGACAATCCGTAGTTTCTTGCGGAGAAGCTGAAGCCTGGTTAAACGTTCAATCTTTGGGTCCTCAACTGGTATCTGCTAGTCGGTGTTTGGACCTCGCCAACGGCTGAGGAACAGCTCCTGACTGATGATGCTGCCAGAGGCTGCGGCCGCAACACGACTCCTCCTGTCGCAGCCATCTCCACGCAAAGCCGAGATCACGTAATGGGAACTAACCTTTACACCACGGCATCGCAAACCGCTCCTAATTATGAACGGTATAGAATACAGTTCGGGCCAAAACAGTTTTCACCAGAAGACAGTTTTCAAATGTCCAGTAACGCCTGAGATGATTCAAACCCTCCACTGTGATGGACCAAACATGAATTTTTAAGATCTCTTAAAGTAATTATTGAGTATGTCAATCAAGTGTCAGTTAGTTAGTGTCAAGAAATAAAGTTCATTTACTGTAATCTGTTAAAAATAAAAAAATGTCAGTATTTGCTTTGTAACTTCTTGGGTTTTTCAACCTCTAGAATGATAAAGTTAACCACCCTTTCCTTATGAAAATAACAATTTTGTATATAAAAAGTAGGATCCATTTCAATGTGGATCAACGAGGTCCATTTTGTTAATCACCACAGCTCATTTATTCTCTTCACAAAATATTTTCTACGGCACACAGTTTTCAAATGCCCAGTAACGCCTGAGATGATTCAAACCCTCCACTGTGATGGACCAAACATGAATTTTTAAGATCTCTTAAAGTAATTATTGAGTAATGTCAATCAAGTGTCGGTTAGTTTGAAGAAATAAAGTTCATTTACTGTGATCTGATAAAAGTAAATAAAGATATCAGTATTTGTTTTGTAAATTCGTGGGTTTTTCAACCCCTAGAATGATAAATTTAACCACACTTTCCTTATGAAAATAACAATTTCGTATATAAAAAGTAGGATCAATTTCAATGTGGATCAACGAGGTCCATTTTGATAATCACCACAGCTCAGTTATTCTCTTGACACAATATTTGCTACGACCATGGTGTTTTCGATAGTAGTTTAGCTGTATTACCTTGCTCTTTGTAGGCAACTGAAACTAGATTAAGGATTAAACATTTGTTGTCATGTTTGGTTCTCACCACGGAGGTTGATTGCATTCTTCCACTGGAGGTGCAGAACGTTCATATGTTTCTATTTGTCATCGGTAAAACGACTAGTATTGGAATGTGTATACATGACGACAGGTGTTAGATGTATTATTTTCCTTTGTGTTGTCTAATTGAAGCTTACTAAATGGAGAGGGTGATACTCGGTGCCTATTCTTCAGAATTTTCGTATGCCCACACTGCAAAGAGACTTGGGAGTTATGCCAGGTGTTTGATAGAGAAACTGGTGATTACGAACCGTGGACCCATACGCCTCCCAACCTGCTGGCCAAAGCAGAATGAAGAATACTAATTCCATCGCCGGTAATCGAAACAACTGTTTCTGTGTCGAACAGTTGACAGTGTCTTGGTGTCTTAGAGACTTGTCGAATGCAGGTTGGTTGTCTCCTAATCCACTTCCACAATCCAAGTATGATCACCACTCATAGAACTCAGCACAACACAGCCTCGGTACTATGTCACTCACAGCTTAAAATGTAACATTGTTCGCTCACCAATTATTATATTTCTAAAAACGTCAGCTATGGTGACGTTGCACGTGATGCTCTTTTGACAGTGGAGTCAGGGTTCTCCACCTTCACAGCTGTAGTGTTTTGATGCGCGTTATGGGTTTGTACCAGTTTTTTTATTATTATTATTACTTATCGACTTCGTGATCTTTAGATCTAGGACAGAATGAATGAAGGCTTAAAGAATGGGAAGAAATCGAGCCATAATGTTTTGCAGGAATCATACTGGCATTCACCTAGAGTGAATTGCGAAACAACGAAAAACCGATGCTGTGTGCGAGGGCGGGTATTTGAACCCGCGCCCTCCCAAATACCATAATCGAGAGTTACCACTCACCCGTAGGAAAACAAGATGATTCCTCTGCATGACGACCTTCTTCACCTGCCTCGCACACATTTAGAATCGAGGAGACGTGCTTACATGGAAGCAGCAGTCTCAGACATAACAACTTTAACTTGTATGAAAAGTGGAGAAAGGAGTGGGAAGCCAACAGCTCACACAATTGTGGGCTTATAAAAGATCCGACAACCTGTGTTCCAGGGTTCGACTTGCCTAGGCGACTTTGGTGTCGATTGAACAGATTTCGCACAGGTCACAGAGTGTCCAATGCAACATTGCATAAATGGGGTCTCCGTGAAGATGCGTTGTGTGACTGTGGTGGTATACAAACCATATTTTGTTGGACTGTCCCACAAGAAGATTATCTGGAAGCCTTCTCACACTGCATCAATCTGTACCACCTGCCAGAAGATGACTTGAATCTATAGATATAGTTATTTGATTGTACATGTCTTTTGTTGTACCTGGCATACGATAATAATAATAAAATCACTCACACATCAGGTCCGGTTTTGATTGTAGAACAACTCGGAAGATTTTTTCATCTCTTTTCAAAATCGTCGCAGATGGTAGAACTACTGTAATTAGGACGTTAAATGAACCGCAACTGTTGCTGGTGCCTGAAAGCTCTATTATTACGATTGTTGAAGGTCATTTAGAGATAATTTTGTGGCAGATATGGCAGAATATTGTGCAGGTTGAGACACGGTTAATGCTGGTCGTGCAGCTTAACCCGCAGAGTTCGTGCATTATGCACGCCTCGACAACCACCTGTTGCGCCGCACGGTCCCACGCGCCTCATCTTCGATCCGTTAACACGGCACGCTTTTAGCTGTCGTACCCATGAAATGCAATATGCCATTCCCAGAGGAAAAAGTGGGCAATCAAGATAAAACGTTCAGCATGTAAACACTTCTCCTCGACACGCAGCTGATTCTAATAACTATGACGTCCAAAATACACTCGATACTTGAACAGAAGTCTGTCAAAAAATTGATAAAGGATAGAGTGGTTGTCCTAGGAACTTGATTGCCCTTCCCAACTAAGAACATAGAGTTAAACCAGACACTTGCGTAGCACTTCACAGTCGTTACAATAAAGTATCTCACTTCGAAGTGATCATTTTGTCGATAGACTTTATGAGAGTATCCTAAGAGTTGTTGTTGGTCGACTTTATGGAAACTGGGCTACATCATGAAGTAGGTTGTGGCCTTTGGTGACGAAATACATTGGCGAACATATTGCCAGCATATCCCTGGTAACTGTAAAGATCCTACAGGAATCCGGCTGACAGGATTCTGGTGACGAGGTGACAGGCTCAGGAAGACTGTAGTAGCTGTAATAATTATTTACATAACGAAAATGTTCCACAGAATAGGACATGATCTAACGTTAAGCAGCTAATCCAAAGAAAAAGATTGTGTGCTTTATAAATCATAAATTTTACAGTGAATCATATCGTTGACATCATGAGCAGGAGGAATTTGTAATGTTCGCAGTAAAAAAAAAAAAAAAAAAAAGAAAGGGGATTTAATTTGTAGGTTACTCGGTACCATAAAAGAAAGATATAAAGGGTTAAGGTCTAGTTGAGGACTCAAACAGAATCGCTGATCGGATAAAGAAGGTCAACTTAATTGATTACATTTTGGCATAGCAAATTTTTCCTATCTCTGACCGACTTTTATATCTGACTGAGTCAAATTTAATTTCTTCACTACTCGCCAGCTCTCAAATGACAGTTTTTAACCTTGACTGATGATTTTCAAAAGCCTTGTGTAATCCAAACTGAAACTCATTGTGGTATGTCATCAAAATTATTAACGTCATGATTCTCATAAACAAATATAAAAATTACGCTACTAAGTTTCATCTTAATAAAATTATTTGTTTCATTTACCAATCACTACCATTAACATAGTCAGAATATTTCTTTAAATTAGAGAAACTGTATGAAGAGAAGAAATATGGTAGCTTAAGCACTCTGCCAAAATAAAACCTAATCGATGTTGGATACGGTGATTTCCTTCAGAACAATAATTAAATCTTTGTTGATTCATTCGATTAATGTTACATGTTCTCAACGGACTATCTTTGGTCTTTACAATATTTTACCAGTGTGGATTAGTACTCTTTAAGCGACATCGAAAACTTATTAATTCATTTTAGTGGACTATCCTGGATCGTGGCCTTGCAGGTTTCACTTCCACTGTATTTGTAATTACTAAAGTAAATAACGGACCAATGATGACTAACAGGCCTGAAATATGAACTTATGACTCGCTTAAATGATTCCACATTACGAGAGAACCGATGAATAACAAATTAGAAAAGTAAGCACGTTTGCTGCCACAAATGTGACAGGGTTTCAATTTATCGGGCAATCTGTCTCTGTCGTTGGCTTCTCTAGTCTAATTCGGTAATCCTACCGGGTAAAGGGAACCTACAATGATACGCGAAATCTGAATGAAGGAATATTAGTACCTCGCTTAAACAAGGCAAAAATTTCAAGTCAGTTTAAACGGAAGGAAAATTACAATCTACTCCAGCATTCGAACCGAGAACCTGTCAATCACAAGTTAATAGCCAGACTGTTCCAACAACAAACAGATTACAATGAAACATCTATCCCGTACATTCAGACAATACGCGAATGAAGTCTTTCTACTATAAAAAAGTCTTCTGAAATAGGTTAGTCAATGGCAAGGACTCTGCTTCGGTTAGTCAAAAATATCACAGCAGTATAACTTTCCAAAAGAAAATATGTATTTACATTAGCTCAATATCATTCACGAACTTTTAGAACAGTAAATATTGAGACAGTGAAAAATTGGTTGTGCTTAGGAATATTCGTCTCCTCTTAAACCTTTAATTCTTGTTATTAAAGTTTCGAAATATCTTTGGCATCGAAACATTGATTTTTAAAAAAATGGAGCTTAAGTGAAAAATAAGTTCGAAACATAAAAAAAATTGGAATTATAATTTCATTCTCTTATTGTTTAAGCCTATGACTATTTAAGAGGAAACAATTTTGCCTTTAAAGAAGAATACGATTGAAAGATGAAATGAAACAGTAACTACTAAAGGCGCTAAACTGCAACGGTACGTTTATTAATTATTATTATTAATTTATTATTGGTTGTGAATTATAATAATTATTTTTTATTACTCATAAGATAATAATATTATATTATCATCCAAACTGATGCATATGCTTTTGAATTATCAAGTAAAATGTGACTGAAGATTAGACATCGGTTAGATTTGCAATCGATTTCTGCATCTCAGGGCAATTTCAGGGTTGGGTTTTTATTTTATTTATTTGCTACTTTAAACACCCCTCAAAAATAACGGGTATCACCTATGGTAGTAGTAGTAATTTGTCCTGTAAAAGTTTCTAAGTTAAAACGAATAACGATTCATTAGTATCTTTATTACTGATATTTTTCGTGATGTGAGTAAACTTTATCGGAGTATTTAGCTAAGATGTTTTTACATAGCTGCACAACTGAAATTCCTATGTATAATTTCTAAAACGAATAACTGTTATTTATATGTTTGATATATTTCGTTATTACGTCTACGTTAAGCGTAAACTTTTTCTGAGTTTTAACAAATTATCCCGGTTGGTTATCTTCTTTCAGAAACTTCTTAGGTTATGTTGTCAATTAATTCCAGTAATTTATACAACGTAACCATCAGATGCTATTCTCCTTACATGAATTTCTGCATCTAGTCATCGTAAATAAACAAAAAGCAGCATATAAATTTAAACTAACGTCGAATTATATTTTTCTTTTTTTATCTTTGCCTCGCATTGTAGTTTTTATTTAATTGCCGTTTAGCTGGCATCGCAGTTACACTTTCTTTTAACAGTGTAAGTGCAAACAAAATTAAATTTGATTATTTATTTGAAATTTACATTTCCTTTCAACAATATAAACACAAATAAAATCAACGTAATTATTCAACTGAAGACGACTGGTTAGCCAAGTAACGCTGTGATGGCAGCCAGTGTTACTAACACTTCGGACATTATCGACACTCGCCGAAGATTACCGAGTCATTGAGGTGAGTCCCAGTGTCCAGGCACAACGCATTTTCCTAAAATGGATTTTTTTTTTTTTTTTTTTTTTAATCATGGTCTTGTTGACGTCATGCTCATTAGAGGCGGAAAGGGCCTGGTAACAGGAAACAACGCCTTTTGAAGGAATCATTCCGGACTACGCTTGGAGTGATTTGGGTAAACCATGGAAAACCTATATCTTCATGGCCGAACGGGTATTCGAATCCGCGTCCTCCCCAATACCAGGCCAGATCATCCTCAACGCTCAGTTTCGCCTTGAGTGTTGAAACCACACATTATTAGTTCTCGCTTATTTACGCCACTGTACCGTTCTAATAACTGTCCATCTGCGTACTCCGTCGGCGAGTGTTGCACCATTTCTCTCCATGGAGCGAGCGTGGTGGGTGAACGGTTAACGTACTGGCCTCGCATTCGGGAGGACGCGGGTTCGAATACCCGTCCGAGCATCCAGATTTGGGTTTTCCATGGTTTCCCCAAATCTCTCCAGGCGAATGCCGGGATGCTTCCTTCAAAAAGACCATGGCCGAATTCCTTCCCGTTCCTAGCCCCCCGTCCTTTCCCGTCGACGAGGCGTAAAACAGTTAAAAAAAACCGCATTCAGGACTCGAAACTAGTACCGCCGTAAGTCACCAACGCAGAATGATGGCACCATAACACGTGCAGCCACACTGGTGAATAACGTGTCATATAATAGTAATTAAAATTGGAAATCGTGTAACTTGAACTTTTGAGAAAAGTTTGTGTTACAGTTTACATTAGAAGATGTGTTTAGCGTACGATACCATTCTCAGTTCGTGCACAGTAATCGGCAACTATAATACTATATAACCCAGAGGAAGTCAGAAAAATTATTGTGTGCGTCTGCGTGTAGCGCGGAGGTATTTTGCAACCTCGAGGAGGAAGGTGACTGTGGAGACAGAGAGACCCACGGCCAGTACCACGAAGGCGGCGAGCAGGTGTTGAGGACGAAGAGGTGTAGCGGCTGGAGGTGAGGGCCACTGTGTGACCCGCTCGGCGTCCCTCTGGAACTTGAGTCTGAGGCCGGCAGCCAGCATGCGCCCCAGCACGGCGTTCCAGCGGGTCACGAACGGAGAGCCCTTGGGCACCGCGTAGACCAGGTGCAGCATGGACAGCAGACACTCGCGGGCGACGTGCAGCAGCGGACGGCCATCCGCGTCTCTGTTCTCCGGGACTGTCAACTGGGGCAGCAGGAAGCCGCGCACCACCAGGCCGGCCCAGTGACCCGTCTTGACGTATTTGACGCGTGACTCCACCTTCCGCGTCTCCACCAGGCGCTGCACCACTCCCCACGCCGGGTCGCCCTTCTCCACGCCAGAGAATCCGCCCTGTCAAGATCACCGAAGTTTAATTCTGAATTCTGATGCATATTGTATATGAGTGTTGGTATGGAAGGCCTTGGAGAACAGAGGAGTCCCAGAAGAAACCATCAGTAGAGTGATAGAACTATTCCAAGGAAGTGTGAGCTATGTGGAAATAGGAGAAGAAAGAACAGATTGTCTGAAACAAGAAAATTCCCTCTCACCAGTATTTTTCATTGTAATCACTAATCGTGGATGATATAGCGGAGAAGGTAGCAGTGAGGATGGGAGAGTAAAACATGAAGGTGATGGCGTTTACCGACGAGTTGATGATCTGGGGATGTGGTGAAGAGGAAGTTCAGCTGCTGTTGGATGTATGGGTAGACAATGTGAGCGAATAAGGTATGAAATTTAGTTTGAAGAAAAGAGAGTAAATGGAAACAACCAGAAAAAACAACAGGTTAATCGGGGAAATTGTGATGGTAGGTGAACAGCTGAAGAAGAAAAATAGTTTCAAGTACCTAGGAAGTGGTTTGGAAGAAAACAGAAGGAACGATTGTGAGACAAGCGAAAGAGGGATGCAAGCAGAGTCATTTTGAAGAAATATCAGAAGCCTGATATGGAACAATGATGTGTCTCACTGATGGAAGGGAGTAATTTATCACGCATGCTATGATTTTATCCTCACATACGGTGCTGAAACCTGGACAATGAAGAAGCGGGACATCAGCAGGATACAAGCAAGTGAGATAAAATTTCTAAGTGATAACATGTGTGTTACTTGAATGGGCATGTCAAGGAACGAAACAATTAGACGAACAGTAAAAGAAAAATCCCTGCAGCAAACGATAGAGATGGCCAGACTAAAATTGTATGGACACGTAAAGAGAGGCCCGTCCAAGCATCCAGATTTGGGTTTTCCATGGTTTCCCCAAATCGCTCCAGGCGAATGCCGTGATGCTTCCTTCAAGAAGGCCATGGGCGAATTCCTTCCCGTTCCTTGTCGCCAGTCCTATTCGCCTCTAATGATCTTAACCGTCGACGAGGCGTAAAGCAATAAGTAAAAATAAAAAAAGAATAAATCCCAAGGTAAAACCACGAAATTAAGACCCATTGTAAACTACGCAGATGAAGAGCAACGGATGGATCGCTGAGAGGAGTGGAGGAGTGTATACGGAAGAGAGAAGAGGACGGGACCAAGGTGGTGACAGAGTGGCCGTGCGTAGAAAGAAGAAAATGAAGTTTTGTTCACAAAGCTATCGCAGCCAGTTGCTGGAAATTTTTGATGAAGATTATTGGTACATTAAAAATGTTCATATATTCATAGAACTTCATACAGATATATGCTTCAGTAAGAGGCGGAGAGCCTCAAAACGATTCCTATCTGCACAGGAAACCATGAGCGCAAACGTCACAATTTGTTACTACGTGGCAATGTTCATGAGTGCTTGCTAGCGTTATGAACCGATTGCCTGACTCCCACGTTCTCTCTATTTCTTTCTTTGGGGGGCACTTTGTTGAATGTGAAACATTTTTCAATACTTGCATGTACCGACTTGCAGGAACCCAATTCTCTGCAATTGAACTCGGAACGTCCAGGCCTCTGCTTCTGCAGGTATGCCTAGAGTTCTACCGACAGCGGCAGCTGAGGTCGTAGGCCCTTGAATTGAATATCAATTCTGGTTCGCGATCATCCGTTCACGATGACGGATTAACAACAGTATAACATCTGTTGACTTTTGTAATGTGTGATTCGCACAATTGACATTGCAGTAGAAACTTTCGTGCATCTGACAATGTTTTCCAACCACTCCAAAACGCGTTACACAGACAACAGTCACTTTGTCCACTCTCCTCTCCTGCAAGACAGCTTTCGCATTGTAGCAATCTGGTACAGTTTAAGTTATTAGAAGGTAAGCTAGACATTTGTGATGCCATTTTCCACACTTTTTCAGGTCCTAAGACACTAGTAACATTATATCCTGCAAGCCAGGTTATTTCAAGGTTAAGTTGTTCTCACTCGAAGTTGGGAACCAGCGTTCGCACTGCAGCTTTATGTAAAACTCTTAATATGGTCTATTCGGCCAATTAAAGCAAAACCACGCCATACGCACGTGAATAGTGGCCAACAAAAACTGAATTCTCCTTACCAGGGTCTCTGCCAAGAAGTTTGACATCGGGGTAGTCAGTCCAAGCCATGAAAAAATGTAGTATCTACTTTCTGAAGAATTATTAGGTACAAGGTAATTTATTCCTCCATGTTGTCTGCAGGATCAAGAAAGGGTCTTCAAGTTAACCAGCTTTCGTTTTAAGTATTTCTTGAACAATTTTTATACAGTTTTTTTTTTTTTTTCAATGAATTGCATTCCTTGACTATATGTGTTGTGTGGAATGTACAACAGTTTATTTAACTGTATAAACTAACTTAAATTTTTCTTCGTGATTTCGTTACTGTTACTAATTCCCGTTTACTTTGCTACCTCTAAGCTACATTGGCCATATTTATTTGACCACAAAGCCACATATTTTGGGTGAAACCTACTCAACAGTCAGCAGGTCGAACGAACTCAGGATGTGTATTGCAACAAATCGCTCGGGTTTGATTTCTACCCCTGTTCCCAGAAGATGTGTACATGCATTCCTTACGTGCTGCCTTAACAGACGAGCCATCTTGGGCCCCTCAAAACCTGTCGATTCTGAAATGGATTTGGTTGCAAGAATCCTTTACGCTGCTGCAGATATCCGATAATATCAAGGTGTCCGCCACTCCATGGTCGGGCAGTGTAACGTATGCATCGAAAATAATATGAAAACTTGAAACACATCCTGTAACGTTATGAAATACATTAAATGTTTTTCCTCCCTAGTGTCTGGCCTTACGTCCTTTAATTTCGTATACCTCTCTTACCGCTTTCCCATTACGTTTCCGGTCATGGGTTCCTATCCAGTTTTATATCTTTTTTTATGAATAATTTTCACGCCAATGCAGTTGAATATGTTGTCTTTATTTTCCGTACGCGTTTCACTTCATTCTCTGAAGCGTCTTCAGCGGTTCTGACTGTTAATTAAATTTGTTCTGTGTTACAATTTTACATATGGAAATTATGATATATACATATATAAGCTTTGCACGTGAAAATTAAGATATACACAGATATAAGCTTACTTACATTTTTTTTCATTTTTACATGATCACATTGGCTTATAATTGTGCCGTGTTTCAATTTTAAGCCAATTTGATCATATAAAAATGTAAAAAAAAGTAAGTAAGCTTATATCTGTGTGTATCTTAATTTTCATGTTCAAAGCTTATATCTGTATTGTAATAAGTTGGCTTTAAGGAGGGGGTTTTTTTTTTTATAAATTTTCAATTATTTATAATAATCAATTATTGGGTTGGCTAGAATCTTAACCTTGCCAGATCACAATGAAACTGACATAGATAATTTATTTATTCATTTGGCTACTACACCGCTAGGCATATTTAATGTTACCATTAATACAATAATCACTAACATATCAAAGCAAGCCTAGCGATTACAACTGGCCGATTTATTCAAGCAAACAATTATATGAATTTTACTTTAATTGAAAATCTTCTAACGAAGTTAAAGTTAGTAAGCGGGAACAATGTTCACAATATGCTACAACAAAAACAGTCAGCAATCAAAATGAATACATGAAATGAACATGCGTCTCGGGCGCCGTTAAATAACAAGGAGAAAACAAGGAACTCGCGATATGCAAAGGCTCCCACAATTTTCAACAAAATGTCGGCTAGCTCAGGGTCAAATTTGCTTAAAGAACACAAGTCTCTTTCTCAAGTCGTTTACGGGTCATTCGCAGTCTCATAAGAACACGACGATGCAAGACCTGTCGTTAACACTTTACCATAGCATAGGCAGCAGCACTGAAGTCCGTCGCACTATCAGCCCAGCGCGATAGAAAGATCACCAGCCAATGATCATAGGTAGGTCACTGTACTGACCAAGCACAACCGTTCTGGACCGCAGCCCAGCCAGAAGTCCACTCGACTACTCTGGACCGTGGCCCAGCAAGAAGTAGTCTTCCTCCTCTTCGGAAAACGATGGCGTCCCTCTCGGCGAAGGAACATGCCGGGCAGAAAAGATAAACCCTGAATTAACTTGTGAAGACCCTGTCGATGATTTTCATAGGCAGGTTGGAAATCACGTGGTATCGTTGCACACTCAGATTCGCGGCATTTTGCCAGCGTCCCCTCCGCGTCCATCCTTGGTGGGGCGGGGGAAGGCTGACCTTCACATGTTTGCTGTGCGAACCGTTGGGGTTACTGACTGGCCTTGGGTGGCGACAGCGAGGTGGCCCATTGTGTCCGTTCACTATGACTAACTGTTTCACTTCCGTCCCTAGCCTGAGATGTGCGATCCTTCGCTTAAACAAAATCTTACGCTCGCACATTTTTCACTGAGTCCTCTCAAATGAAATACCCTTGCATATTTATTTAATCATATACAATTTTGGGCTGCCCGAGATCAATTTAAATTAATTTTAATCTGAATAAAAATTTAAATTAAAAACAATTTAACAAAAATATAAATTGTAGCGTGGCGTGATAACGTCCCGTTACAGTATATATCATAATTTTCATATGTAAAACTGCAACACAGAACAAATTTAATTAACAGTCAGAATCGCTGAAGATTCTTCAGAGAATGAAGTGAAACGCATACGGAAAATAAGAAAAATATATTCAGTTGTATTAACGTGAAAATTATTCAAAAAAAATAAAAAAATAAAAATAATAATAAAAAAATTGATCCTACCGCTATTGAGGAAATGTCCCACAATATCCAGATGTCAATTTTATGTCGTTTCGATGCTCTCCATCTCCTCTTAAAGATTGCACATCTATTATGGGACACGCTATATACGACATTTATCCTTTGCAACCGTTGAGCCAGTAGAAGTTTGAGTTAAAAATTGTATTAAGCGTTTTGTGTCAGATTACGCACCAATTATGGAAAAGGAAGACGAACACTGGATTCGAAACTGAGACTGTTTGAACGTGAGACCACTACACCATCCCCTACGACTGCTAGGCCAATTTAACGTAACACTTTAATGCTCTTTTTGAAAAGGTATTAAGAATAGGACTTTCTTGATGCAATACCACAATATTTAAGTGACTCTTCGCAGTCGGTGTTTAATAGCTTGCTTCAGAGGAGGAGATATCGGCTGATTCGGCCGGTGAAGGAGTTGGGGGGACATGCTGGAGAAACACGGGGACCCGCCGGGAAATGATCTCGATATACATATACCGAAGCGGATAATAAATGGTGAGGATGATCCACCGTGGTACACATGCGAAGTCAAAAGATTACTCAAAAAACAAAGGAAAATACACGCACGCTCAAGAAGGAATGGGTGTCGCAGCGATTTAGAAACCTTAGCTGAGTTAAGAGGACGTATTAAGAATGTAATGCGTGAGGCCTTCAACGATTTTCATTCCAACTCTCTCTCTAGGAGTCTCACAGAAACCCAAAGAAATTCTGGTCGTATGTACGAAAAGTCAATTGTACCAATAGAAATATTCCAGCACTAATTCGTGAAAGTTCAGAGGTTAATGAAAGCCGCGATAAAGCTAACGTACTAAATACTGTATTCAAAAATTCATTTACTGATGAAAATAAGGATAGTGTTCCCGTTTTCCCACGCCGTGTCGAGTTGGTGATGGAATCATTACGGATAGATACTGCAGGTATCATAAAGCAATTAGAGCTCCTGAAGTGGGGGAAAGCACTTGGACCAGATGGAATTCCAGTTAGAATATTTTCAGAATATGCGGCGGAAATTGGGCCATTTCTGTCTGATATATTCAGTAAATCATTAGAAGAGCGAAAAGTACCTTCAGACTGGAAAATCGCGTAAGTAACTCCGATTTTCAAGAAAGGTGATCGAAGTGAGCCTGGAAAGTATCGTCCAATATCTATAACATCTGTTTGTAGTAGAGTTATGGAGCATATTATATGCTCGAACATTATGAAATTTCTAGAGGATAATAATTTGCTTACAGCAAATCAACACGGATTTCGGAAGAAAAGATTATGTGAAACACAGCTTGCCCTATTTACACACGACGTAATGAAAGTTATTGATGCAAGTTCACAAGTAGATGCAATTTTTTTAGATTTTCAGAAAGCCTTTGACTCTGTGCCACACAACCGCCTTTTAGCGAAGCTACGAGCGTACGGTATATCGGATCAGCTTTGTGAATGGATAAAGGATTTTCTAACTGGTCGGTCGCAGTATGTCGTCGTTGAAGGAGAAAGTTCTTCTAATCTAGATGTCACATCGGGTGTACCTCAAGGAAGTGTAATAGGACCACTTCTTTTCTTAATTTTTATAAACGATCTCGGAGACAAAGTGAAAAGCCTTTTTAGATTGTTTGCTGATGATGCGATTATTTATAGGGAAGTAAGGAATTTGGCCGATTGCTTAGAAATTCAGCGTGATCTGGATATTATTTTGGCATGGTGCGCTGAGTGGCAACTTACGTTAAATTGTAAAAAGTGCAAGACAATGAGCATAATTAACAAAAAGAATCCCATTGTTCAAAAATACGAGTTAAACAATTCAGTTATTGATATGGTCGATTCTATGAAATATTTGGGAGTAACAGTACAAAGGAACATGAAATTGGACTTACACATTAATTCATTAGTAGGTAGAGCTTCGATTCATAGGTCGAATATTGAAAAATTGTAATGAACAAACAAAGGAGATAGCGTACAAATCTCTTGTGCGTCCACATTTGGACTATTGTTGTGCCATTTTGGATCCGTTTCGTAAGGGGTTGATCGAAAGTATATTGAAAGTACAGAGAAGAGCCGCTCGATTCGTGACCGCTTGCTACAGTAATTATGAAAGCGTCACAGAACTGATTAGTAGACTAAGCTGGGAGTCTCTGATAGATAGACGACGCACGTTTCGTTTAAACTTATTGGTAAACATGCGTACTCCCACTTTCACTTTTGAGTGTAGTGAAATACTTCTTCCACCAACCTATTTGAGCCGGAATGACAGGAAAGATAAGATTAGAGAAATAAGGTGCCGGACTGATTCTTATATGAATTCTTTTTTCCCTCGTACCATTAGGGATTGGAATGCGAAACAAAGAGATTAGCTTTGGTGCTGAACACCCTCTGCCACCCACAATTTTGTGAATTGCAGAGTATATATGTAGATGTAGATGTAGAAGTGAAAGATAGTGAAAGGTAGCTGGGCTGAAGTTTAGATCACAATATGGTGACTGCATTAATACGCATCTGATAAAAGCTTAGATTTTCGGGTAGCAGTATCGTCGGTGGCTATGGTTAGGTTGAAATTCAAAGTGGATAGAAAAAAACAACTGATGCTCCTTGTTGCAGACTAAGGCACAAAGAATTTAACTTTAATTAATAAAGTTAAGCTGCATTCAAGAGCGCCATGTTACTGACGTCGTCAGTTAATGCAGATGAAAGTAGTTAACTATTTATCGTGCTCAGTACAGACTAGATCAGAATTAAAACTAATATTACATGGTATTACAAAAGGTGTAAGGATTCCTGTATTATTTTAAATTTTCTTTGGTTTCTTTAGCACAAAATTGCTGTCGTCGTATATAAGTAGTTCCAACTGTATGGAGATATTATCTCCTATCGGACGTTGTTGCAAAGATGTATGTATATTTATTTTCAAGTTAAATTACACTAAACATCAAAATTCCTGAAGTAGAAGTTTTTTTCCATTTGGAATTTTGCCAGGACATCTATCTCAACCGTCTTATTGTTTGCTTCAGTGTGTACAGACCAAAAAGTACCAGTCAAATAGATTACAATCTTAAGTTATCACCCTTCCATGATGCTTTATCGACAAACTGACAGTGGTAAAGACGATTAAAGTATGGTCATTCAATTTGAAAACAAAAACAAAAGTACAACAAAAAAACTGTTGCTGCCACATGGCTGCTTTTATCTTCCTTAATTGACATGCACTGGACCGTTATCAATCTCCAAAAAAATAAATCGAGGACCTTCAGCATGTTAAAAAGTTTTTTTTTCAGTAAAGTGCCAAAGGTGCTTTCAAACTACGTTTTACCATTGATTCCTCAGCCTTCATCAACTTTTTTTCTATCAATTTTCATCTTTTTTTTTTTTTGCTTTTTTTCTGTGGCTTTAAATTATTCTAGCTGTTACCCGTGACTTCATACATATGGACTTAGAATTTGATTGCTAGAATTGGGTATAGAAAGCTGAAAGTTACCTAGATACGTCCCAAACAACATCAAGTCGGCGTAATATGACGGGAACGTCATCGATATACCATTCTACCGTCGAACTTGTCTCATGATTAAAACTGTTATCCATACCGGTAAAAAGTATCCTATTTCCTTCCTAAAGATACAAAGTAATTCCTTGTCATCGGTGTATACATAAAGTCGTCAAACTGTAACAAAAAGACGGAAACTTTCGCATATTTAATATTATTAGTTTAGATCACACACAAACTGCCTGTCGAACCAGTACACCGTGAATAAAGTAAACGTTTAACGCACTCTTCTACCGCCTACGATTTTCCACGAATTCCAGCCCTGAAATTATGGGACCTACATTTCAACATGGTTTCCTTGCTACAAAATCCAAGGCTTGGCTCAAACGATGAAAAACAATTCTTAAAAATCTCTGCTCCTAACGGGATTTGAACCCGAAGCTTCACGGGAAATTTCATAATAAGCAAGCACCTTATCCACTACGCTACCACAACTTATTTTTTTTTTTTTTTTTGCCTTACAGAGACATATATACAGTATTATGAGTCTGTCTGTCATAGTGCAGATAGTTTTCATAATTCAATGACAATATGTATTATCTGTACAGAAAATAGTATCCTATGTCCATCCTAATGTCAAATAGCATCTCCTTGTCAAATTTCATCACGATCGGATTAGCCGTTTAGCCCAAGAAACGTAACAAACAGCCAGACACAGGAAGATGTATTACATAAATCCCAGAGACGTTAGAGCTAACTGTTGCATTGATTAATGGGAACTAACCTTGCCTGGAGGCGCGATTATCCATAATTTGGACTGCTCCAAGTCTCTCAGCGTGTCGATATCGTCTAGGTATTTGGGCTTCACCAGATAACTGCTCAACGAGCCCTGGTAAGAGCTCGTCACGATGACTCCAAACACCACCCAGCAGAGTATCACCAGGCGCTGACTTGACCGCTTCCATCGTGGCATCGTCCCAGCCACCAGGGCTTGGAACGCGCGTAGAAGTACCTCTCCGGGGGTGACGGCGCTGGTAGCCGGAGTCACTTTCGCCATCACCCACCAGATTGCAGCAGTGACGACCAGCGAGAGGAACACTAGCAGCCAGACGTGAGGTGAGAAAGGCAATATGAGGTTCATGTAGGGCGGCATAAGGCCTGCGCTGGGTACGGCTACACACATGGCGTCAGCGCCGTGGGGGTATAAGTAGTCGATCAAGCGGAATAATCTTCTCTCGAAGAACCTCGAGTTGGCCGTCACTTCGGCGCGATCGTACACGATCTCACCTAGTTGGCCGTTGAATCTTCCGTCCGGCATCATGTTACCGAACTCTTCGGTAATTACTGGTATCGGAATCAAGTGTGGGTCACCGTTAGTAGCTCGAATCATCGTCGACACTGTGTCTACCTCCGGTCCGCTGAAAGTGGACTTGTCTGTTGACATTGCGATCATCCCTCGAAAGGGGAACACGCTCACTCGGATGGAATAACCATGCAAATCTTGCAGTTTGTCCGGGAATAGGGCAATAGCCCAGTCTGTTGTGCACAGATATTCCGCATCGACCATGAAACGGAGCAGTGTAGCATTTGTACCAATGAAGGGGTTGAACGAAATTCCCATCAAGGAAAAATTTGTCTTTCTATTTGAGTGTAACTGTGTCACAGCAAAGTTTAAAATTTTCCTTTTCCATATTACAGAAAAAATATCCTCCAGTTCCAAATCGCTGACAGAGCTATGTTCGCTCACCAGTACCAGAAGGAAACGAACTTTGTTGTTCCAACAAGTTAACCGTTGCAAGTTGTCCAAGTAACGTTCCACCATTCTGGAATCAACATTATGTACTAGTACCATTAAAAGACTCGGAGATACTTCCCTGCAGAGTAAATTGTAATTTCTGGCTCTGTTATTCTCCGTTTGCACGTCATCAAAGAGACCCAAATGTATGACGGTTGAAGAAAATGAGCGAAGAAATTTTAAGAGATCGCATGCATCTCGTGAGCATACAAGCATGATGTCACTTTCGTAGGTGGATATACTTTCCAGTAAACACGTCAGAACCTCCATCGCTGTTGAATGCATATTCATTTCGGCTGCTAGTCTTACGCCAAAATGGGAGGTGAATGTCCGGCAATCTACAACAATAATAAAAATGAATATTGTTGCTAACACCTTCATTACTCAGTGACTAACCCGATTATTATGAAGTCAGTCTGATCTGATTATTATTTTTAATATATTTAAATCTAAGTAAATTAAAACTTAATGCAGTTATAGATCTCTTCACAACATATCTTTAGCTTCTTCTGTGATTGTGATTCACGCTGCGCGAACTTATATACCACTTCCAAAGATCAACACAAGTAGGGAACTCCATTACTATAGGGCATTTGTCGCAAAGAGTTTCTAAACAAACCTACCATTTACAGGAGCGAAGTTGCATTCTTTAGAGTGTGCTCAAACAAAGTGTAGTTTGAATAACGTAAAAGCTTCTTTTTCAGATTGCTGATAATGACAGCTAATGATCGAAACTATTGTTGATACAATCAAGTTGCCTAATGCATGAGACAGTTCAAGAAAAGAGGGCGCCATTAACGTGAAATATGTAGTATAGCTATCTTACCTTTCAGTGCAGTAATACTCACGTGGATTTTGTGTTGTATGTTAACAGGTATTTCTGTCTCTACTTAGAATTTACGAAAATGCCTCTAAAAGTACCAAAGAAATTCCTCCGATCTGGAATTCTCTAATTTCAAAAAACGAAATTCTATGAAAAAATAGTGGTAAAACAAACGACACTAAGTTTCTTACGATATTCCCACATTTGCTTTTAATTACGATTTGAATGTTTTTTTTTTTTTTTTGTTATTATAATTACTGCTTTACGCCTTGTCGCCGGCTAAGGTCATTAGAGGCGGGATGGGACTGCGGACAAGGAACGGGAAGGAATTCAGTCATGGCCTTTTTGAAGGAAGCATCCTGGCATTCGCCTGGATTGATTTGGGGAAACCATGGAAAACCCAAATCAGGATGCCCGGACCGGGATTCGGACCAGCGTCCTCCCGAATGCGAGGCCACAACGTTAACCGTTCACCCTCCACCCTCGGTAATGATGTATTGATTAATACGGGAAACATTTTAGATCACGTTTCTTTAAGAGAGTCTTCGAGCGCATATAAAATTCAGCTAACCAAAGGTTTGATCACTGGTTTAATAAAAACTCCAGTACTCTACAATTTAAAGCGTTTCATTATTTTTTTACTCTTTTAAATTTTTTTTAAATTTTTTATTTTTATTTTTGTTCTGGAAAGCCATTTCTCGCGTGAATGATTCTCTTGCAGCCGAGACAAATACGAAGAAATTGTTTGAACGTTATAAAACGATTAAATCTAATGTAAACTGCAACACTCTCTTACCGCCATGCTTGACTGTTATAATATCTTGAACCAGCCACAAAGGAAAAAAAAAAATCTCTGACACAGCATCAGGTCTAAATAACAGTTAAACAGGGAACAAAGACAGAAAACAAACAAAAGAGCAAAGGAGGAGGAAGACAACGAAGATCAGGACGACAGCACCAGCTGTTTTTGGGAGAAATTCCTTAAAACGGTGGAGAAAACAATGGACAAGTTCAAACGAGCCAGAGGGATGTGGAATAAGCTAATCGCCATCGTGGAAAGCGTAACGAGTTTAATGGATCAATGGCTCACAGACCAAAAGACAAACTGAAAATTGCAGTCTGGAACTGTAACAATATAAAGAATAAACGAATTGAATCGCTAGAATTCATAAAGCGAGAGGAAGTAAAGATAGCCCTCGTCTCAGAGACCATCCTTAAACCGAGGGACAGCTTCCGACTCACCGGTTACGAGGTGTATCGAACAGATAGAATCGGCAGGCGAGGGGGCGGCACAGCAGTGATAGTCATGTAAAATATCACACACGAGCCACTGAGGACACCACGACTTATAGAAACAACAGCGATTAAAATACACACACAAGAAGGACATATTGCACTGATTGCGCCCTACCTTCCTCCCAACGGAAACCTAAACGAAGTGGACTTTGACAAGCTCCTAGCAACAGGAAACAAGGTGCCCATAAGAACGGACCTAAAACCCAAACACTTCGTTTTGAGCTCCAAAAGAAATATTGCCAGAGGAGAACAATTACTAACTACTACGACTGAAAGAAATGAGGATCATTTTGATCAGACAGTACACCAAGCGGAGCACAAAGCATCAGTCACCACCACCTTTCACGACAGATACCGAGAAGAATTATCATCACTATTGGAGGATCTCCGATATTTACGCAACAGACACAGGACGCTCTGGCAACGATACCGAGAGCCCGCCTACAGACGCCGGTATCACCGATACGCAAAACAGCTGCGCGACCGACAACAAGAGAGGCGAACAGAAAAGTGGGAGAATAGAATGTCTGAACTAGTGTTCGAAAATAGAGATGGTTGGCAGCTTATTCGAACTCTGAAACAACCACGAGAGGCCAAGATAGCCATCAGTGGACCAGCGGGGCAGAAATTTTAGCAGAAAACTTCGAGCAGCATTATGTACCAGCAGAATAGGAACTGACAATAGCAGAACAACAAGAGGTCGAAGACATCGAAAGACAAGCAGATGAGACACTCCAAGCTTCAGCGAGGGTGCAGGGCACGATGAAACAGAAAATCAACATCTGAAAAACCTACCAAAGAAAGCCGAAGTATTACTAACAAGAATCTTCAATTCATGCCTACTACAATGCTAGTTTCCGACTATATGAAAAATTGCCAAAATAACGACAATACCAAAGCGAGGTAAAGACCAACTCTTACTCGAAAACTACCGCCCTATCAGCTTACTCTCATCAACCTCGAAGGTTCTGGAAACAGTGCTGATCAAACGAGTTAACGCCAGTCTTGAAGCAGAAAAACAATCCGATCGGAACAGTTTGGATTCCAGAGCCGAGTAGAAGAGACCAGCAAACTACTACGGGTAACTGAAGACATCAGCAGAAATTTCAACTACAGCAAGTCCACGGCAGCCGTCTTCTTCGACCTCGAGAAGGTTTACGACAAAGTATGGCACCAAAACTTGATATTCAAGCTGAGCACACAAACCAATATAAAACATTCCTATATAAAGCTAATAGGAAGCTACTTGTAGGATTGAAGGTTCTATCTGTCAGTAGATGGTGAAAGGTCATCAATTCATACAATATCGGCGGGCATTCCACAGGGGTAAAACATCGCGCCACCATGCTTCTGTGTATATGTGAATAATTCCCCCATATCACCATACGTAAAGAAGGCACAATATGTACATGACCATATATACTACCGGGAACAGGCACGACCTTAATATAATCCACCTACAAAGAGAAAGAGATGAATTTACGGACTGTTGCCGCAAGAATAAGATTAAAATCAACGCCAACAAGTGCACGGGAATGTATTTCACCAAAAAGAGACCCATCCTACCAAGACAGCAGAACGTAATGGGAAGGAACATAGATTGGGTAAATGAACATCGGTACTTTGGCATAACAATCGACAAAAAGTTGCTGCTCAAAGAACACATAATGTACAGGAGAAGAAAAGGACTGGCAGTAGCACAAAACCTGGCCCAGTAATCCGTAGCAACGACCTCGGAACCAGCACCAAGATACGGATATACAAATACAAATACAACCGTTCTTATTGTATGGATGCCAAATATGGGTGATGGCAAGCCCAACAAATTTAATGAACATTCAGAGAATACAGAACCGATGCCTTAAAATGATTCTAAATGAATCACAATATACTTCAATTGACGTCCTACATCGAGAAGCAAACATAGAGAACAGAAATATTCAGACAAACTACTAAATACTTAGAAAATATAAGCAAAAAGACAAAATACAGAAAGACTGGTAACTCTGGGTACAGTAATGCCAAGAACATGGCAAAATATAAAGTACCACTTAGCATTATACACAACCCACGAAAAATATAGGTTTTTTTTCACCATTAAGGTCATCCTAGATAGCCCTGGTTTTACCCCTAAAAGAGCATAATAAAACATCCCTAACCTTACAATAAATAGCAAAGCCACCTAAGGTAGCGGGGCTATACACACAGCCGCTGAGGCAACGATAAAAAAATAAACAAAAAGCAATGTAACCTCTGCATCAATGCTATCATGGTTATTTTAATTCTGTGTTAAGTACGTATGCTGTCACAGGTCTTAAAATTTACTTTCGTTAACCCAGAGGCAGAATCAAGTAGGTTCATTTCTATATGATTTCTCCTTTGTTGATTTTGAATAGGCGTTTAAGCTGTTGTTAAAAGCTGTTCTGTAAGTCTTAGCTGAGCACAGTGTGGACACTCCCTATATCAGTGTTTTCCATAACATCTATATAACCTCCTCGAACCAAACTAAAATTTTTGCATCGAAAGGGTTGCTAAGCAAGGTGATTGCATCTCTCCGAGGATTTTCTCAGCTGTCTTTAAAACTGGCAGAAAAAAGAATTATAATAAACGACAGAAGATTCAATAACATAAAATTCACCGATGTCACTCAACTTTTGATCAACGATATTGATGAAATCCAAACTTTGGTTACTGAGCTTGTCTCTAAGCCTGAATCTCAGCATGAAACTTTTTTTAATAAAAAGTTATGTCTAACAAATTAGTAATAATGAAGAATGTATTATACCTTTAGTGAGAAAATCTATCATAGTCCGGGTGTAAATACTAGAAGAGATGTAACATCAGAAAATTTCCATTGCGTCAAGCTGGGATGGCAGACTTTTGAGAAGAATTCTATGGTCATCAAATCAAATACATACACAAATCAGAATGAAACAGTTAACGAACATCGCATTCTTTTCGTGTTAACTTACAGGCGGGAGGCATGAACATTCAATAAATATACAGCAGGGATACTTAAAAGACCCCAAACATGTATGGAAATGTCAGTACTGGGTTTCACTCGAAAACACATTATGCAACTGACATCAGATGAGTTACAAAGATCAAAGACATACTGGAAATGGCAGCCCCTTGAAGTGGCCAGCTATGATTCTCGGAGAAAGAATGGACAAAAACAGTGAGTGGAGCCGAAGATATTGTAGAAGACTGTTGAATTTCTATCTGGTCTCATGAAAGCCACATCATTCCATGATTTAGTTGACTGATGATGATGGCATAAATTTAGTAAAAACTAGTGAACTGGGTGAAAGGAACTCGCTTTCTACAAAATTTTGTCCAGAGTAATATATTAGTGTATATGAGTTAATTAACACTGCAGTGATTTAAAAAGAAAGGAGCAAACTCAATATCAAACAGAATAAAACATCTAATGTCAAAGTTCAACTGGCTACATAATGATTAGTGTTACGCATGTTCTTCTCAATAATAACAATGCGAATATCTGCGTAAATGTAGTAATCAAAACTAAAAAAGTATGAACAGCACTGTAATTATTTCAGATCTTCGCGTTTTGGATTTCTAACAAACTGACAAACAGTTTCCCTAACTCAGTTTCTAACACTGACGTCGAATGACCCATAACCAGAAATTGCTTAGCAAAAATGAAACTGAGTGGATGTTTTCCCGGCGTACTGATGCAATATAATACTCTCGGTTGTCCAGCTGGATGGTGTTGTATAAACACAACGTTCCGATAACTAGGCGGTGACTGCCAGCTTGCGACAGCTAGAAGAGTCCTGACACCAGATGAAGACAGCAGAGCTAGCTGTCGAAACGTTGTGTTTATACAACACCATCCGGCTGGATACCCGAGAGGATTATATTAAAAATGAAACTGATAAGCGATGTGAATATTTAATTAAGTCTTCTACCAACTGATTGTATACTGTATCCGATTTTTCTGTGTTTTTCATTTGTATGTGATTTATATACACTGATCAGCCAGAACATTATTACCAATATAAACCCGTCCAGGCGATAGCAGCGTCACCCGACGAGGAATTACTGCTAGTCAAACACACGCACGGTGCATGTAGTATCAGTGAGCGTGATATCCGTGTTTAGAATGGGGAAGGCGCGCGATCTATTCGCGTTTGGCAGATTGTGAAGTCCCGGTGGTTCGGCACGAACAATTTTGAAACTGCACGACTTGTCGGGTGTTCGACGAGTGCTGTGATGAGTGTCTTCAACGAGTGGCGAAAACAAAATGAAACAACGTACAAACGTCGAGGAGTTGGACGGACGTCGTAGGCTGGGCAGACAGGTAAAACAGGACAGTCAGCGAACTGTGGCGGAACTAACATCACACTTTTTTCTCTGGGCAGAGTACAAGTGTGTCTGAACACAAAGTGCATCGAACACTCCTAATGATGGGCCTCCGCAGCCGACGACCCATTATGTACCAATGTTAGTACCACGACATCGGCAACTACGACTGAAATGGGCATGTGACCATCGTCACTGAACGTTGGTGCAGTGGCAGAGCGTTGCATGGTCTGATGAATCGCCGATGCCGATGAGAGGATGCGAAACTATCGTTTCGAGAGGAACAGCTTCTTGACACCTGTATTGCGGGACAGAGACGTGCTGGCGTCGGCTCAATTATGCTCTGAGGAACATTCACATAGGCATCAATGAGTCCAGTGGAGCTCATGTAAGGCACCATGACGGCCAATAAGTATCGTACACTGGTTGCAGACCACGTACACCCCTTCATGACGACCATGTTTCCGAACTGCAGTGGCATTTTTCAACAAGATAATGCACCATGTCACGAGGCCAGGAGTGTGATGGATTGATTCGAGGAACACAGTGGCGTGTTGCAATTTAATTACTGGCTCCCCAATTCGCCGGATCTGAATCCGATCGAACACATCTGGGATGTGATTGAACGTGGCTTCAGTGCTCATAGCTCCCCTCCCCGGAATTTACGATAATTAGGTGACTTGTGTGTGCAGATGTATTACCAACTCCCTCCATCGCCTACCAAGGCCACATTGCGTCCATGCCGCTGTTATCCGTGCCAAAGGCGAACATACCGGCTCATAGGTAGGTGGTCACAATTAGGGATTGCAATCCCGCAGTGTTTTCAATCCCGCGGGATCCGCGCGGGATTTGCGCCAATTCCGCGGGATGCCGCGGGATCCGTGCGGGATTGGTACAAACAGTTTTTTAACGCATATATTTAAAACATAGTTACTTAAAACGTTAATAAATTAAATAATAATTAAATTAATAAATAATTTTAATGTTAAATGATAAAAAGTAACAGTTAACAATATTTTGATTGGTAAAATGACATTAAAACTTTTTAGCGTGTCTTAAGTGTATTTCGAGGTTTTACATTTTTGTTTTTTAATCTAAACCAATTTTTAAATAAATAATAAAAATGGAAAATATTGAGTCTTAGCTCATATTATGTGCCTTACAATACATCACATAAGCCTAAAAATATGGTTTGCTTAGTGGCAAAATTACCAGTTTTTTTTTTTTTTTTTTTTTTTTTTTTTTTTTTTTTTTTTTTTTTTTTTTTTTTTTTTTTTTAATAAACGTTCCATAACACCGAGAAAAGCATTCCATTTCACAAAGTGAAGTGAATATACTCTGTGTGTAGACTTGGCTCAGAACAAGATCTCATAACTTTTTGTCACTGCACAAGCACCAGTCTTGGCCTTTTTTTGCGTGATTCATTATTATATTTCCTGATTCTTTGATTGATATTACAGTTTATTCAATGTTATTAAAAGAAACTACTCACCAACACGTAAACTGTCAAGTATTTCAGATTTATTTATGTGGCGTAACGACGTTTTTAGAGTGAAAAATATTATTTTTTAGTAAGAAAGGAGACTTTCTCGGCGAATGATTGCAGTCAAGTCCTCATAGGTTGTATCTCCGGATTTCATTGCAAACACACGAAATTACACACGTGAGGAAGACGGCGGAGACAGGCGAAGTATGGTGTTCCTACAACACAATTCGTCGATACACCCGTGAACATTTCATAATAACTTTTTTTACCTTTAGTCGAAATAATAACAAGGAGAAGAGGGATTAATCGAAAGCCTGAGTGGCACATGTAAGCAGGTGGCTTTCGTCAAAGAAAAGCATTGAGGCAGCGGCCAAAACACCAATAAGTCAAAGGATATACAATTTCCTTTTGATAGCTGTTAAATAAATAGGTACGCGATCGTTAAAATTACGATAACGTTAGTTTCATATCAACGAATAATCAAATTTTCAGCCGCAAATTAGGAAATTGTCACAATTACTTTATCTGCAAATACAGAAAATGGGAATAATGAAACCGTGAGTAAAAAGCTGTAACCGTGTAGTTCAGATAACGAGTGCGACACTTAAAAAATAATTATATAGTTAGAAAATCGTACTAAATACGCACCATAACTCAAATTACAGAAATGTGTACTCGAAACAAACGTAAGTTTTGATTAAGTGTATTTATTTACTTACGAATGACGAAGGTTGACAAAAAACAAACCCTTGTTCACACGCACCAAATGCCAACTGCAAGGGTACAGGCAGACAGTGCAATACTTCCGACAGAGACCGAGTGAGGCAGCGAGTCACGCACTGACACGCATTTCCGCCAGATTTTGCGGATTGCGGATCCGCTTAATTTTGTGCGGGATCCGCCAGAATGTCTAATGATGCGGGATCCCGCGGGATTGCGGGATCCCGCTTTGCTGGATTGCAATCCCTAGTCACAATGTTCTGGATGATCAGTTTATATCCGCACAATTATCATACGGGGAGAGAAACAGTAACTACCCATAAACTTCTAGAACTCAGAGCTCATAATTTATGTCAAATTGATAGTCTAATTATTTCATTTCGTTTTAGCATAGCAAAAAAAAAAAAGTTATCACGGCAAGATATATATTTATATATATATATATATTGTAAGTCTGGCTTCTACTGGCCAGGTGACCCAGGAGATCATAGTCTGGCCGCCTAATGGTAGAATTTCAAGTGACCGCTTCTTCCGCCTCTGCTTTGAGCGCTACACAGATGGAAGAAGTGAAGCGTTGTCATCTGTCGGCGGAGATAAAGGACTTTCCTAGCATTCGCTTTTACGATTGCGGGTAAACCGTGTAAGAACCGCAGCCAGGGTTTGTACCCAATCCCGTTATACCTCCCAGATCAATTATACGACGCGTTACTGCACTGAGCCACATTTGAGAGTGGAAAGAAAGGTAGTCACCAAGCAATCGGGACCACAGAAATTTGCCATAAACGAACAGATATTTAGCCTAAATAGGCCAAGGACTTCATGGGAAAAAAACGTCGAGATTCACTGAAATGGCGGCATAAAAACTTTAGACAATAAATGCTTCCAGTACATCACCTTATTCTTCAGATTATTCACTTTTAACTATGGGTCACTGTCCGTTATATTCATTTTCCTTTATTTTCTATCCTATTGGTATATTTAGTCAGTAGTTTTTCTCCGTCATTAAATATTTAACACTTTTTTTATTTCCTCTGTTTCTAGCTCCCTCATCCTTTCTCTAACGTAGCTTATACCCGAACCAAGGTAGCCATTTCTCTTAAAATATCTATTATATAAAAAAAAACTATCGTCATTCCATTTATCTTCAACCCTCCACTTCATTTCTGCAACCTGCAACATGATTTGCGCATTTTATTTACAGGCAGCGTCTCATTACAACTATTTTTTCCATCAACGCCTTGAATTTTCCTTTTCATCACACTTTCATTTTCTTGTCGCTCTGCATCTACCCATACTTTCTATTTCTAATCCATATTGTAACGGGACGTTATCACGTCACGCTACAATTATTTTTATTATTAAAATTAATCTTTTTATTTAATTTTATTCAGATTACATTTGTAAATTAATCTCGGGCAGCCCAGAATTGTATTTATTTAAAATCAATATGCAAGGGCATTTTATTTGTGGGAGCTCGGCAAATGTATGCGAGTGTAAGATATGTGTTGAAGATTGGGGTCCATCGTCTTGAGCTGGGGCGGAAGCGTACAGTTATTTCCCTCCCGCCGGACAATGGCCCGACTTGCTGCCGCCTGGCCAAGGTCAAGCGGACGGCCACCTCACAGCTTGTCTCCCCCCGCCCCGCCAGAGACATCGCATAGGGAGCGCAGGCAAAATGCCGCGAATCTGAACGATGGACTGTATCACGTGATTTCCAACCTGCCTATGAAATCATCGATAGGGGTCTTCATATGTTAATGCAGGGTGTATTCTTTCTGCCCGCCATGTTCCTACGCGGGAGGAGGACGCCATCGCCTTCCGAAGAGGAGGAACTTACTTCTTGCTGGGCCACTGTCCAGAGCAGTCGATTTTACTTCTCGCCAGACCACGTCTGGGACAGTCGACTTGACTTCTCGCCAGACCACGGTCTGGGACAGTCGAGCTGACTTCTTGCTGGGCCACGGTCCAGAGTGGTCGAGCGTACTTTTCGCTGGTCCAGCACAGTTGATCTGGGCTATACAGCGACTTGCCTACTATCACAGGCCGTGATCGTATATTGCGCTGGAACGGAGAGTGCTGCTGCTATGGTAAAGTGTTAAACTCCAGGTCTTGCTTCGTTGAGTTCTTATTGAAACTGCGAATGACCCGTAAGCGCCTTTGAGAGAGAGACTTATGTTCTTTATGCTAATTTGACCCTGAGCTAGCCGACATTTGATGAACTTTATGAGAGCCTTGCATATCGCGAGTTACATTTCATTTCTTTGTATTTTAACGGCGCCCGAGACCCCTGTAATTTTCATATATTCATGTTATTGTACTGAATATTCTTGTTGTAGCATATTTAAGTTAGTTAAGTTGAATAAGAACGGCCAATTGTACCGCTAAGGCATTGATATCCTACTGATTCACATATTAACGATAAGTTAAATATGCCTAGCGGTGTAGAAGCCATATGAAGTCAATAAATTATTTATGTCAGTTGTCTTTGTGACCTGGCAGCTGAATGATTCTTGCTAACCAATTTTAATTTTTAATTAATAAATATTAAAAATTATATTTATAAAATCCCCCCCCTCACTTTTTTTTCGTACCACCACAATATTTATAGTGACATATTACACGTGATGTTTAATTCTAGTTGTCGTGCCAAGTTAATCAGATGTTGAAACGCACTTTGTAAAATACTTCCGAAAGTGGTGCCCTGGAGAATCAATACCAGATTTGGTTCCCGCTTTACTCTCGCTGGTATTTGATCAATTTAACAAGACAGATAGCTCGATCTGTGTCTATGTTTCTTTCAACGTGTGTACAGGATTTCATTACCAGCTTTATTTCGCACATAACAAACAGAACACTTAATTAAAGCCATACACGCCCTACATCGGATTCGAACCGGCGACTGTTTTAACGCGACTCTCGCTTGCTAGTCCCTACACTGGCAGGGCAGATAAAGCGTGATAAGTGTTAATTTGTTTATGTAATTCCTGATATTTGTCTTTTGGAGCGTCGTAGCATCCATCTAGGATGACTACGGAACACCAACTTAAAAATTCGGAGGTCCGATATTTAAACCTGGGAGAGTTTTAACTCCTCCCTTCCATTAAGCCGGCGTATTAATCCACATGGCCAGACTGGAGTGTTAAAACTTTTTCAGTCTACGAGTAAAAAAAGTTTTGGAATCTGAAAAAAAAAAAATAGTTTTTGTCAGATGAACTTTGTTGCGTGATAAATCGGCACTTTCGTAAATGAAACTTGGCCCAGAATTTTCTCTCTACGGCGTGCTCTTAATGTTCTCACAAATTATGGACGCAGGGGAGAGTGTTTCTGAGAAGGAGTAGCAATTAGTGCCGAGCTGCTGAGACATCTCGTTAGTGGCCACGCTGCAGCCCAGAGCACTAATTGGCATTCGCCGCCTAACTCGCCACTAACAGCGCACTACACACAAATTACTGCCATAATCTAAAATATAAATTAACAGGCCGCCGCTTATCTTCATGTTCCCAGTTGTCTCGAACGAGCTTTGACAATTTTATATAGACTGGGTGGGCCGTGGGAAAATTTTACGAATGATTTACGATGGATAACGAAGTTGTGTAGTAGGATGAAAAAAGAACCGACTCATTTGAAACAACTCTTTATTTGTCAACTGAAAAAGGTACGCAGCAAAACATTTACAACATCTTACGAAATAATTAGAATTTATTAAATTTTTCGCTAACAGAAACAAAACTATCAAAGAAGTTCCTTATTCTAGAAAACACAGTTTATCAATATCTCTGTAATATGTAGTGCCACTATCTAGCGGTAATGCAATCACTCCTTACTGACGCCAGTGAAGCCTAGCGGTTTGACTCTGAACTATCGCATACCCGTGACCTTGATTGTTCATAATTTCTCCATTTACGGGATCAGTTTCAAAAAAATTCTTTTCTTAATTAATGATGTTACCAAAGTAGATAGTTTAATGTTTAATATGATACGTCGTTGAACGAATATAGCTAAGTATGATGGGAGAAAGATGGATGGGCACAAAAAACAAAGTTTTAGAAATGATATATATGATGTCTGGCGTCTGTCGTTTTCTGCAGACTTTCCTTGAGTAGATATTTGAGTGTTAGTAATATGAATTATATATATTTCGGTTGTAACAGACCGTTCACGCCTGGCTTTCAAGAGATCCCGGATTCTGTTCTCCGTCAGGTTATCAAGATTTTCGCTTTGAATAATTTTTCCATAATCGCTTCAGACGAATGCCGGAATGGATCCGTACGAAAGAGAAAAAAAGAAAGTTGTAAAAATTATCTTTCTTTTGCACTCGAACTTATTAAATTTACTTGTATTTTTCCTATAAGGCTCTTTGTTTTCGATAGTTAGTTATTCATTAATACGTTGAGGTAATATTTGTTCTAACAGAAACAGAAAACAGAGAGTTTCTTAGTATAATCACCCTCGTTTTAAAGGACCTTCCGGTATCTTTGTGTGTGTGTGTGTTCTTTTTTTATATTCTGCAAGAAAAAATCTGTCTTTCGTCAATATCTTCGACGAATGAAGTGCATTACCTACTCCACAGTTTTTGGACCATCTGAGAAAGCTGTAGATTTATAACCTTTTCCGGGTTTGTTTTGTTGGGTGTGTAGAGAAATTGCCACCGTAGCGTGTGCTCCATTGCAATTAAATTAAATTAAATATTTCACAAATTTCTTACAGTTCGAACATTTTTTTAAATTGTAATAATAATTCTCCGTTGATCCTCTCCTGGAGGTACTTTTGCTTCTCTTTCACCTGTAAAATAAGTGACTCTGCGTGTCGATTACATAATTACTGAAATCGTTAGTAAATTTTTCCACACTCTAGACAATAGTACCAACTTCAAAATTGTTTCTTTTATTGTTTGATTTTGAGCAACCGTAGTATGTATAGGTAACAAACAGAAAATTTGAATACAGCATTCCAGCTGGAAGTATTTTTGGTCAGAAAACTGAACGACAAATGAGCAGTGAAATTACTATTCTCAAAAGGAAGTTTCCGAAAGTTTCCCCCTTTCACTTAAATAATTGTTCAACAAATAATAGTGGACTAAATTCTGAATCTCTCCGAAAACTAATATTAGCAGGATTTCTATTTTTGGAGAAACACAACACGCAGATGCTTTATTTTTAATACCAGTGAGTAACACAATATTTTTTTAAAAAATTGTATAGGAATTTATAATTTCGTAAAAGAATAGAGAGTTTTCTGTCTCAAATAAAATACTAAAAGCCTTGAGGAAATTGTTTTTTTTGTAGTGTACTACATTCCTTCAAGAAACTGTATACATTTTTCCCGTATGTAACAGAAATTTTTTATATTGATGCCGTAACTTGAGGGAACTATTACACCCTTATAAATATTTTATAGTTAGATTTTTTATCTACTATAGTGGGGGGAGGGCTATATCACGTCTACGGTACAACTCCAATGAATCCATTTGTGGGTTGTTTACGTCCAAATTTCCATTTTTGAAAGGAACACAAAAAGCCTCAAATTTTATTTGAACTGAAGCCTGAAATATATCTTTCAGATTTTTTGCTGATGTCTACGACTTTCAGTCGCTATATGGTATAAAGCAGCGACAAAACAAAAAAAAAACAGAAGGCTTTAAAACATCAGTAAGCTGGTGTAATGCATGGAGGGCACTATTAATACATATTATTTGTGAGGGTTTTAACTTTCATATTACGAAAGGTCAGGAATGTCACACAGTAGCGAAATCTATAGTAAATTCAATGTTTGGAGGAGCTGAGGGTGCAGCGTATTGTGAAAGCGTTGCGTCACTGATTCCACTGTAACGAGAATACGTCAGAAAGGTTATATATAGACCGTAAAATTTGGGGAGCAGTCAGGAAGTCTCCAGCCAATTTTATTACGCGAGGGAGTGCTGTCCCCACGTCACGGTGGAGTGGCTTGTGCAACAGTTTTTATGCATGTTACCTGGACAATTTTTACAAGGATAAATGGTTGTCACATGTTACTGTATCACTCGTTAATGATTAAGGCCAACGTTATGTGATATTGTCACAGAGCTAAGAGATTTTTCTGTGCCAAACTGAGAGGCGGTTTAGGGAAAGTTAAATAGAGTTTACCGCTTTATCACTAGTTGATAGTTCATGAAGCTCGAAGTAGCGTTTGTGAGAAATGCGAGTAAATAATGTTATTAACAGTTGACGATAAATATTAACAATACAAATTAATTCCTACTTATATCATTGTTTCATCCCACCAGGCTTTCGTTGGCTGGTTACAATGACCGGAGCTGTTACATTCAACTCGAGGTTATGTGCTTTATTTAATAGCAGTTATAGTTACTTGTAGTAGGTCTCTTTTATTTGCGTGTGGTGCAGGGTTTGAGTCCCGCAGATGACGCCAGAGTTCCGTTTTGGATGGCTGAGTGGATATTGATTGATTGGTTGACTATCGGAGGTGTGATCACTAACCTGACCGATAGTAACGTCTTCTTGATGTTCTTCTTTTCTTCTTGTCAGGACGACGGCCTTCTGCTGACACCAGTCGATTGTTGATGACGCAGAATCGACAACTGCGTGGACAATAGCTGCCGAAACAACTAATGTATAATAAAAGATGTTAATTGTTTTATGTTGAAGGCTGCGTAGAGTTCTTTGGCTTGAGTGTTGTTAGCTTGATACGGTTTGGTAAGGTTTATTACTGACGGAAACAGAGATTACAGATTAGTTCCAGTTTATTCGCCGTTAAGTTACACACGGACAGTTTCATAAATACAAGAACGTAATTTCTGCACCACGCAATATGTTAGCAATACCCCCGCTAGCTTGAATTTAGACTCCTGTTGCCGAAATGGGGTACAAAGCGATTATGTTGGTAGTAAAATCACGACACACTCCTACATAGATGTGTTACATTCAAACTCCCGAGACACACTGCCTGCGTGTAGCTGCCGGCCAACGCGTGCGCTTATCTCAGCACATACCGATTCGGGTTACGGCGTACGGCTGTACAGCTTGCCAGACGCGTATATTCACTTCGCTTTAACACAATATTACGGGGATTTATTTGGTTCCCTTACATACTTAAGCATCAACGAAGAAATTAATTTCATGAACACTGAAAAAGAAGGATGTATTGCGTTTAAAGTCACATATAAATTATTCGTTGATTTTTGTTTATTTACATTCGTTCGATGTAAATTGTTTCGTTGTAATATTTTTGTCCAAAGATATCAATATCGCAAACTATGTGGCTTGGGCCAAGAGCCTCATCGACTTCGAGGTCATTAGAGGCGAGATGAGAACGGCAAGGAATACGGCCATGACCTTTGAAGGAAGCATCCTGGCATTCTCCTGGAGCGATTTGCGGAAACCATGGAAAACCCAAATCTGGATGCCCGGACGGGGATTCGAACCCGCGCGGCGTCCCTTGAATATTAGGCCAGAGCGTTAAACGCTCACCCACCACGTTGGCATAGCGTAACTTTTAATATTTATTTGGTTTGGTTTCGCTGAAGCAGTGTGACTGAACTGATATTATTTCAGACATTGGTCTGGTGACTCACTGGTTAAGGTGTCTGACTGCGAATTGAAAGGTCCCCAGTTCGAATCCCTGTCTCGGTGGGGATATTCACAGGCCCTTAACCCGACCTTCACCTCTAGCAGAGCTTACTGTGTAATGTGAAGTACGCCAGAACACTCGTATTCCACGTTAAACTATAGGTCCCCTGTACCCGACCGAGCGTGGTGGTGTAAGGGTTAGTGTTCTGGCCTCGCAGTCGGGAGGACGGCGGTTCTAATCCCCGTCCGGGCATCTAGATTTGGGTTTTCCATGGTTTCCCAAATCACTCCACGCAAATGCCGGGATGCTTCCTTCAAAAGGCCATGGCCGAATTCCTTCCCATTCCTTGCCCCCCATCCTTTCCCGTTTCTATAGACCTTGCTGTTAAGAGACGTTAAGCAGTTAAAAAAAAAAAACTGTAACCGGAAGGATTGTCGGGATAGGTTAAGGCGGCTACGACAGAGGCGGAATGCGCAGCCAATAGAAACCTGGTCACCAGGTCATTACGATCACACGGAATTATTATTATTTCAGACGTATGAAAGTTGTCCGAGCTATATCGCGATTTAACATGTATCACATTACAAAATCTTGGTGATGAGAGTTACTGTATTTAGTTAAGCAAATAGGAATAAATAATTTGACAGAACATTCCATTCAATCAGTCATTTTTGACGGACTTACAAGATAGTTCTTACATTAATAAACGATATTTCTTATTCAGTGCGTTAGTCCTTCGACATTAATTCAGGTGAATTGAGTATCTTGCTTCTGGGAAGTTGACTACTACTTCATCACAAGTGAATACTTCGTACCTGTAATTGTTGGCGTGGTCCATCCAACATATTAAAAATTCACCGTTATTTTAACTGTATAAGCAATAATTGTGAAGTAAATATTTAACGCTGCGTTACCTACTTCACTTATGCCGCAAGTCTAAACATCACATAGCCGGCCTCGGTAGCGTGGGGCTAGAATGTTAGCTCTTCATGCCATAGGTCGCCGGTTCGAGTCCAGCCAAGGGCATGGGTGTTTAGTGTATGTGTTTTCTGTATGTCATGTCCATCGTATTGTGTCTAGAGCCACTTGGAAAATAATACACTGTGAAGATATGAAGAAACTACACTGGATGATTCGAAATACACTTGAGTTGGCTGTATGGCCTCGAAGCCTAAAGACATTTAAATAATAAAAATAATAATAAAAAAATAAACATCACATTGTTATTGACATCTAAACTGCTTTTTGTGTCTTTCTACCCGATAAATAGTCACGTAGTTGGTAACTAAGCATTTTTTTTTCCAGCACATCGAGTGTAGAATCGTGGCGATCTGTTTGGAAACTATGTTAAGTGTATTCTGCGTGACGAGCGTGAGATTGCTTGTGAAAAGTTGCAGTTTTGGTATATATAGGGAACTCCAACAGCATACGCGAAAATGGTTTAGACAAAACGGTCTCAAACAAACTTTAAGTACAATATTTTGTTGTTAGTTCCGATTCTTATATCTGTGACACATCAAACACTTTCTTGAAATAGGAGAATGATGCAAATGTTCAAGTTTCGAATTCCTTCTTTTAAGATTATATAAATCACTGGCGTTTGTACAGGGCGTTCGCCGGAAAACGCTACCCTCCCAGTCTGTTGCCGTCGGCAACTTGCTCGGTCAGTGGTGCCAGCAGTTTCCGCCACACGCCACCGTGAATCACCGCACTGTTTAACGCCTCCGCTGCCCCAACAGTGCAGTGCAGTGACCCTTACATTGTTAAGAACGGTTTCTTTGCATTGTAGATAGTTTGTGACTTCAGTCTCTTATTAATCAGTGTTGTGAATAAACGTTTCTTTGCGGTTTGGCTGGTTTGGGGCTTCATACTCTTATTAATCTGTACCGTGTTTGAGTGTGAGTAAAATTATGGTACGTTACAGTTTGTAACAAAGAATATTTCTCTACGATACATATGTGAAGAAGAAGTCGTTTAAAAAGTGTCGCAGTAAATTTCGTCGCGAATTTCCTGGCGCTTTACTGCCAGCTAAATCAACAATTCTGCGTCTGGTTAAAAAAGTAAGAGAAACGGGTTCATTTTTTAACAAAAAAGAGACTGTCGGTCAACCGTATTCTCACAGAGGAGAAAATTGACGATATCGCTTTTCGACTAGAACAGTCACCCAAAAAATCATTAAGTCAGTTAGGGCAGCGTGTGTCTCGAAATATGTTCAGAAGATGTGAAATGTGCATTACACAAGAGGGTCAACACTTCCAGCATCTTTTATAAGGTAAGCTAATGAATTACGTCACATTTAAATGCTTAGCACACAAGTTTATGAAGTTTATGAAGCGTAATTATTATGAAATAGTCCGCGGCCGACGGTCGAACAATGCCGGAAACTGAGCGCTCGCTTGCCGGGAGCAGTTTCTTCCTTGTAGCGCTAACAGTGGGTTGCGTTTCCCGGCGAACGCCCTGTATTTACACTATCATACACTAGTTAACGTCTTACCGGCGTTTTTAGCATGTAAATTCGCAAAATGGAATTTAGTTAGTATATATTATTACTACCGCCAGACCGGTATGGTTCTATTCCGGAATTTGATGTGGATACATATATCGTATGTCTTTAGAACGTAGAATAAATAAATAAAAAAATAAATAAATAAACGCTGTTCACCACAGCGTTTATTCATTTAATTACAAATTAAGCTGGATGGCCAACAGTCAATAAAAATACATTCAATTAATATCCGAAGAAATGTAGATTCAAAAGTATATATATATATATATATTTTTGTTTTTTTTGGCATTTGGCAACGGAGGCCATACAACCAGCACAAGGTAATTATAATTGCTTTCAGTGTATGGACGGCACAGGACATTCACACAGACACACAACCTTTAACATCCATGCCCGCGGCCGGATTCGAACCGGCGGCCTTCGGCACGCGGAGCTAGCACCCTAGCCCCTACGCTACCGAGGCCGGCATTCAAAAGTATGAAGCGCGTTCGGAATAAAAACACACCAGATAACAGTTCAATGGCACTCCATCACGCGACCTTCCAAACTCAACCTCCCTGCTCGACTAATTACCCCGCTCTCAATGCAGTGGTGCCATGATGTATTTCACAGATTTTTGGGAATGCAGTGAATCAATTATCAACCATGAGATTCACACTGAATGTTGGATGTAGCTATAAAATCAGTTTTATTCTTTTATTTAATTTTTTTAGCTCTTAATGGGATAGCCATGCCGATGCTGATACGTGAAGCCCAATATTTGAAGCTTTGGGCGTTGTACCAGTGTCTAGTATGTCAGCGGTATAATTCGAGCGCTAAACTGGTGGGTTACAAAATAATTCTGCCTAGACCGCTGGGTGAGCGGTAAAGGAGCGTCCATAAACCACGTAGCTCCATTTTGACCTCTTGTGAACCCTCTCCCCCCCACGTAACCTGACGTGGCTTTTACCTCCCCCCCCCCACCCCACTCTATTGATTTCAGAAGATATTTTGTACTGTTTTTTCTTGTCAGGCTATCGTAAATTACATATGGAAATAGTTAAATGACAGAAATAACTATTCACATGCTATTGTGTGTTCTGTATCTTATTTTAACTGTGACAAATAATATGAATGAGAAGCTACGTGGCTTGGCTTGGAAGCCCCCTCCCCCCACGTAGCTCAGCGTAACTTTTCAGCCAACCCCCCTTTTTTAGACGGAACCACGTAGTTTATGGACGCTCCTTAACGCTCGGACCTTGTATTCAGGACGCCATCCTGACTGCAATGGTTTCCCGAATTCACCACAGGCGAATGCCTAGATGATTCCCCTCAAAAGATCATTTCATAATTTCTTTCCGTTCCTTGTCTAATGACCCCGACATAGCCGTGGCTAAAGTCACCAAAAATCACAATATCAATTTGGGACACGAGTCCCGTCTCGTTACCTGTTGCACTCTTTAGCAAGGACGTACATTGTATCTGATTAATTTTCTGTCTGATGTATGATGCCTCTACTTTTCTTCTTTCTGGTATCTTAGGATTCAAGCTTGAGTCTCTACGGATTTATGTGCCAGTATTCTGCACGTTGTGCGGTGGAGCGATTTGAGTGGTGAGGCGTTGAGGGACGGATGACAGAGTGTCGGATCAGCGAAGGCCCTCACAGCCACTGCACCGGAAAACCGACTCGGATCCCTCCCGAGCCAGGCGCCGTGAAAAATTGCGGCTTTGACGAGTCGATACAGGCAGAGAGGGGCCCCCGCTGGGATTCACGAAGACTGAGGCCCACAGCGAAACCAACTTCGCGGTTGAGAGGGCGGAAGATGGAAAAGAGTAATATCTCACACAGCTAATAATCTCAGATATCGGGGAATATACTACTACTGCCTTTGAGCAAATCTGTTACGAAGGTGACAGAATTGTCTCTGGTCTTGATGACGTGCTGACAGACATCCAGTTTTCCGTACGTTCCACCTCTGTCGCGGATTAATAGGACTAGTCTGAGGGCCAGCATAGCAGACATAGTCTAGAGTTTGAACCACGGAGCAACCGTGCGTACTTCAAATGAGCGGATGACCAGTGATGAGGGTCAGCTTTAGGACATGCAAAAATTCTCAAGGATATAGGGAAGCAAAGTTTGATATCTTAAGCACTTTTAAGAGCAGCAGCTTACTTAATGATAAATTTTATGAAGATAAGGGTACAGTTGATGTCACCAAATGTGATTAGCCATAAAAGAACTAAATATCAAGAGTTGTAATATACATGCAACACAGAAAGTGAGAAATTTACTGTGGTAAAGAATGAAGAAAAAATATATTATACAATAATTCAGAGTGTACTGCTGTAAGGGCCCGAAAGCTGAGAAACGATTACAAGAGTTCAACAACGACGGAATGTTGTTTTTTTTTTTTTTTAACTGCTTAACGTCTCTTAACAGCGAGATCTTTAGAGACGGGAAAGGATGGGGGGCAAGGAATGGGAAGGAATTCGGCCACGGCCTTTGAAGAAGCATCCCGGCATTTGCCTGGAGTGATTTGGGAAACCATGGAAAACCAAAATCTGGATACCCGTACGTGGCTTTGAACCGCCGTCCTCCCGAATGCAAGGCCAGAACGCTAACAGTTACACCACCACGATCGGTGGAAGGTTGTGAAAACAGATTTTTTGTTCACAAAGTAGTGCAATAGTAGCAATAGGGATAGTAGATCACATTCGAGATGAAGAGATAAAACCGAGCGTGGTGGGTGAACGGCTAACGTTCTGGCCTCGCATCGGGAGTACGCGGGTTCGAATCCCCGTAGGGGCATCTAGATTTGGTTTTTCCATGGTTTCACCAAATCATTCCAGGCGAATGCCGGGATGCTTGCTTTAAAATTCCATGGCCGAATTCCTCCCCGTTCCTTGGCCCCCAGTCCTTTCCCGCCTATAATGACCTCGACGTCGACAAGGCGTAAAACAACAAGCAAAATAAAAACAAAAAAAGAGATAAAAGGACGAATGAATGTAATTCGTACGGTATTTGAGAATCTAGAGATCCCCCGGCTTCAATGGTGTGGAGGAAAGATGCCCCCATCCCCACAAAAAGAATGGAAATTGAAGTTAAATGAAAAGTGAAGATAGGAATAGTTATAGACAAATGGATAAAATACGTCAACAGATACATGCCTAAAAATGGATTAGAATGAAAATTAGTGGAAAGACAGACGTTAGAGACGAGAGAGACGGCAAAATGAACTGTAGAAAACTTGCTTAGATAAAAAGATTTAAAAAAAATAATTTAAAAAAAAATAAAAAAATTCCTCTTATTTAAATAATTAATATATTACAAAAAAAAAATATTTTTTTTTTTCGCGGATGATCTCAGAAGATGAAGACAATTCGCGATTGCTGTGGAACGATTGTTTTTGAAATTCTGATTTTTTTTTTGTAACCAGTACAATTAACTAATTTATCACCATCCGCATTTTGTTTGTTCTCCATGTATTCCAAAGGTGGAACTTATTTACATACTCTCAGTCCAAGTATTCAGATTCCCCATTATTACTAGATAATTAGTGTTATTTTTTGTGCGCTATTGTAATTTGTAATAGAATCTCTTGATGCTTTTATCATCTTCTTAAAATCTGGAAATACTCTTATAATTTATAGATAGCCTCACTGTTTTAATCTATACTTAAATTATCCTTTCACATAAGCACCAATTTTGTAGAGAGGTTTATTACTTCTTATGTCATCCGGCTGACTCCTGCTTTTGTTCTCACTTTACTATTTACACTACTGTATATCTGCGAGTAATTGTTGATTATTTTGCTGCCTTTCAGTTTTCACGGCAGTTTTGTTGTTTTCCTGGTTAAGAGTTTATCTGGTTGTTCGATTTTGTATCAACGTTCCGTGTAGGCATACTAAAGGGGCTTATTCGTTTCAAGCTCGTTTCCCAGTTTTTAAAATTTCTGTCAGTTTTGGCCCAACTGACTTACTATCTCGGGATTCTTGAAACCAGTTAAATCTTCTACTAGTCGGTTACTGGAACCTGCACTTTATCGCCTCAGGGGTGGCGTTCTGGTTATTGATATTTCCTACAATACCGTGTAATAGTTATGCCGGCGTGAATCGGTCACCAGAGCCTCGCTGGAAAGTACTGAGTTCACGACGTGAAGGTGAAAGAAGATCTGACAGAAGAGGTTGCAGAACGCACACGGCCATATCTTGTATTTCTGATGCTGTATAATAGCTCTATCACACGTACAAATAGAATTTCTACAGTAATTACCATAGTTTAATAATAGATTGTTGTTCACTGTCTTGTATTGTGCTAAATACTTGTAGCCTCTTTGACCTCGAATTAAATATAAATAGAGGCAAGAGTCGAAATGTTTATATAACCTCTGTTCATAAAGTCAGTTGTTGTCTACTTTTAGAACGTCTAATTTTTTTAAGTGAACTCCGAAATTTGTTGTAATTATGGCCTATAAGAAAGGAATCCTATTTGAAAACTTATCTGTATAAACTACTGAAATAATGTAACGAGTATTTAGGCTTACTGGATTTTTTTAAGCATTCAAACACTGATAAATAAATAATTGTAAGATCTTTTTCTTAATTCACTGTTCAAAGGAAAGAGATGACAAGATAAAAGATTTTCTTTCTGATCTAATTAAAACACTCCACCGAGCGTGGTGGGTGAACGGTTAACGTTCTGGCCTCGCATTCGGGAGGACGCGGGATCGAATCCCCGTCCGGACATCCAGATTTGGGTTTTCCATGGTTTCCCCAAATCATTCCACTCCACTTCAAAAAGGCCATGGTCGAATTCCTTCCCGTTACTTGTCCCCAGTCCCATCCCGCCTCTAATGACCTTAGCCGTCGACGAGGCGTAAAGCAATAATTTTTTTAAAAAAATACACTTTCCCCTCCCACCCCTTGTCCTTGTATTGTGAATCGACCGTTTAGCGACATTACAAGAGTTAAGATCTAGCCATTTTTATTTGAAATTAAACTTCCAATAAGGAAAGTGTGATAAATATTTATGAAATTTCCCAGCCAATATGCCCCACACATTTAATTTTATTTGTTTTAAGAAGTTCTCGTAGTTAATAGTAGCTGGACCTGTTGTTACACATGGACACAGAATAAAATGTATACTTCCCCCATTCACAAGAACTAAATTTCCTGAGACATGCTTTTTACCTGAATATTCTTTCGTTGTTCTGGATGAAGAATGTTACAATATTTCCAATTTATTTGTGTTCACACGGAGGGTCGTAATGAAATGCGGAAATAATCTCTCTTCTCCTTTTCAGATCGTTCTCTCATCCAATTCCCTCCCCCATCGATCAAAGTGAAGGAGATTCAGTTAACTGCTTCGAAGATTTATGTGGCTCTCGGTATTCCGCTCTTGGCAGGTAGGCGCGAATTGTAATAAGAATTCTTGGAAAACTGCCAAAGATTTCATGCCTTATTCTTCACCTCCGTGCCATTTATCAGCATGGTTGTTTGTAGTTACAGCTTCCGAGAACAGCGAAAATAAATTATTGTTTATTGGTTCTGAGCGTTGCTGAAGAAGGGAAAACACAAAAATGCTTGAAATTTTGACGAGTAGAATGAATATGCTTGTTCCTCCTCTAATGGAAGTCAGCGAGAAACCTGTTTAGAAACTTTCAGTTTACTGCTCTGTTAATATCTAGTTATTCGAGCTTGTTCTGATAATCATTATACTTATGTGACTGTAAATATTTTCTCCAATCATTCTTCCTGTTACCTCTTTTGCAGCGTCATCTTTAATCTGTATTTGTTTAATTTTATTTATTTTTAAGTTTTTTTAGTCTAGCAAGATTAGGGCTCCCTGTACATCATACCAGTTGTTTGTAAAACATATTTTACACTTTACACATTTTATACAGCACATATTTCACATGTTGGTTACATTAAGTTAGTAAAAATTCTCAAAATGGTTTTAAGTGATTTGCAAATCAGAAGATATCATTACTTCCACCGGTTTTCGCTTTGTTCGTAAGAGAACCTGTGTAATATGGCACTAGGTTTTTGGTATTTGTAAAGTGAAGGGAAATAATTTATATTTTCAACCGAAGAATTAATTGGCTGTAATATAAGTGGAGAAACAGCACAGACAAGTATGATTTTTTTTAAAAAGTTGAGGAAAAGTCACAAATTGTCAACAGTTATAATAGGCCTGTATGTAAACGGAAGCAAGTGAAAGTAATTTTTTTATGGCATTAAAGTTCGAGGAGAAACAATGTTTGAAGCGATCTGATGATGATACTGTCCTTTTGAAGAGATATGAAGATCTTAAATAATTGCTCGTGAGATCAGTCTATCGGTATAACTTAGTATGTTGCAACATATTCACACTATACCAGGAACATGGACCTCTTTTTTATTGCAACAACGTGATATATTTCAAGTTAATTCTTGTCAAAAATTATTAATTTACAATTTCTATGTTTTGATAAAATTTCAGAAATAATTGTCTGATGAATACATTAGTTATAGAGGATTAAATACTGGAAGAAGCTTTATTTATCCGTGAATTTCATATGATCTGATTATACTTCATTCTTTCGGCTTGAAAGCAGTATTTGGTGATTTTGCTATTAGATAGTGAACTAAACAAACAAAGCTTTAATAGAGAACTCTGCAAAACAGTTTCCTGACATTACCCTTTTATATTTTGTGCAGTAGATAAAGTATTGTATATTCGTGTGGTCTTGCGACTTAGTGATACAGTTTTGATTCGCCGCGCATTCCGCATCTGTCGTGGTTGAAGCTGTAGTTTAATGTGGAATCCGAACCACGGAACGCGCTGGTGTAAGCTCATATGATGATCAAACAAAACAATTAAAAATTCCTGTTCCCAGTGGGATTTTAACATGAACCACTGGCCACAATACCGCCTCCGTAGGTATAAAAGCATTTGTTGTCTGTGTCTTACTTACTTACGTTTACAAACAAAGCGGTTAATTTCACCGCTGAGCATATCGCACTGATAGAAAAGTTCAGTGATCTCTAATTAAAAAGGGATATGCTGAAGAAGCGGTTAGAGTGCAGAAAGTATTAACTGTTTGAAATTAATCGCCTAAAGATGACGTAAGTACACAAGAAACTTTATCACGTCATCTTTTGCGCTACGACGTGACGTTTTATTGTCTAGGTTTTAATGTCGAGTTACGTGAACAGCATTATCATCTAAATAGGATTTCTCTTACTGTCTACTTGTTAGACAGATTTCAACATTAAGACGTAAAGAAGCTGGAAAAAAAAAAAAAAAAAACGGTAGAAAAAGATATTACTGGTTGCCTTCTCATTGAAAATAAAGTTTGGTCGAAAAGCAAATGCATGTAGTTTGCTTTAACTTTTACAATTTGTGAAGTAAAAGAAATAAGAATCATTCAACCTTTAATCAGGAACGTGTTTCGTGAACTTTGATTTTGTTGGTGGAAGTTTACTTAAGGATTCTAGATTTTGCGTTTCCATTCGTTGACTGTTAGAATTTTCATGTCTTTTTGATGTTTTCCAGTGACTAATTAAAATAAATGAGTTTATTTTTTATCTTGTTTCTATAATTGTCTTCTTATAAGCCAAAATCCATCAATTACAATTGCAAAGGCATTGCAGAAACAATAATTTATTCCTCTGACAGTCAATATGCCGAAAAATTACACAAAATAACAAAGTGTAACAAAGACAATACGTTTGTTTTTTTTTTTTTTGGCTTACAGCCACTGCGAAATCAAGGTCATTAGAGGCGCGAAACGACAGGGACCAAGGAACGGGAAGGAATTTGGTCATCGGCTTTTGAAGGAACCACCCACACATTCATCGGGAGTGGTTTCGTGAAACTATGATAAGTCGAAATCTGGATGACCGGATGGGGATTCAAACATGCGTCCTCCTGAATGCGAGGCCAGAGCATTACCGCTTTTCTACAACGCTCGGTTCCAATAATAATCATAATAATTTTTAAAAAATCTTGGAGCTTTTATACGAAAAAGAGGTATGGATATTACTTTACGACACCAAAGTATGTCTTCCACTACCAAATATTTATTATTTCGTTCCATGTTATGAAAATGAATAAACCAATTGAATCTACGCACGAGAGAGTCGTCAGATCGGTGTAAGCATAAAGGTCATGACATTTCAACGGTCTGTAAATACCTCTGATTTTTTGTTTTCAAGTACCTATCAAAGTAAAAATATAATTTTAATTTAGCGCCTAGTAAAATAAACTAATGGTGAAGTTGATAGAACTCCTAATGTAGGGTAACGTACTGTATAACATGAACAGGTGAACCCACAATGTTCATACTTGCTGGACAGTTAAAAGCGAAACAGAATTGCATCCTAGCATGGAAGAACTTTCTTACAACTATAAGAAATTTTTTAAAGACTTAAAAGGAAGTTTATCGACTTTTTTTTTTCACACTTGCAGTGAATGTTTCAAAGATGACTAGAATATTTAGACAGTGAAACTCTCTGTGGAAACCAATAAGCCGATAACCTTTTTTGAAACACGAATGCCAGCAAAGGGATGACCAGTGCAATAGAAAGAAAATGATACTTTAATGAAGAGTAATAGTACCTAAATCACAGTTTTATGTTACTTTTTGAATTATAAAATAAGTTAGGATTAAAGTATGAATCCCACCGCCCTGTATTCAGAAGAATACCACCAGCAGAGTTACCTGCAATTCATCTAGCTGTCTCGTGTATAGTGTTATGAAACTCACTGCTGTGTCTGATTGTTTTCATACTTCCTGTCGCGATATTTCGCATTCTTTATCTTAACATCGCAATTACTTCATATGTTTGAATCAGAAACGTACCTATAGAGAAAAATTACAAATTCTACAGTGGATTTTTTTTAACTGCTTAACGTCTCTTAACAGCGAGGTCTTTAGAGACGGGAAAGGAATGGGGGGGGAGGGCAAGGAATGGGAAGGAATTCGGCCATGGCCTCTTGAAGGAACCATTCCGGCATTTGCCTGGAGTGATTTGGGAAACCATGGAAAACCCAAATTTGGATGCCCGGACGGGGATTCGAACCGCCGTCCTCCCGAATGCGAGGCCAGAACGCTATCCGTTACACCACCACGCTCGGTGCTTCAGTGGAATTTGTACTTAAAGCAGTTTCTCTTTACTGGTCAGGTAAATTCTTAAACGAAAAGGGACAAAATAGTATGTCTTGTAGCTCAGGGTGAATCACCAAGGTTAATAACCGGTTGGTTGTTAATCAATTTAATGTCATAAACAACGGAGATATATGGATATGCACCATATAGCAAGCCTCTATTACTGGAATTATAAGCTTGAAAACCGTCAGAAGGGAAAAAAATGTGCACTATTCCATCGTGCACTATCTATCTTCAACATTATTTTCCCGAGGAGCATGCTTTCCTCTCTATGTAACTAATGTTAGTGAGCGATAATTTGACTCATTGACTTTTATTGTAGCTACGATTATTTCAGAAAAATGACCCTTGAGCATGGCATAACATTGCAGTCGGTAAGAAGCTGGTTCTATCATGCCAGCCATATTTCGGATTTCCATGGTTTCCTGAAATTATTCCAGGCATTTGTACGAATGGTTCCTTCAAAATACCATGGCCGAATTCCTTCCCGTTCCTTTCTCCCATTCGCTCCCGCCTATAATGACCTCGACATCGACAAGCCGGAAAACCATTAAAATCAGCGACCGAATGCCAAGGCGAGCAATATGATATTATCAAATTAATTTATAAGAATCTAGGAGTTATTAATTTCACTATAATCTAAGTGCTATTAATTTTAAACGCTGAAAATAAATTTCGAATATTAAACCATACAAAATCACGTAAAATGATTCTAAATTTAGTAGCTACTGCTAACATACCTAATTGCTTTAGTTTTTTTTTGCGTATGGTCACAGGTCTGTAATAGTTTAGAGTAAAAGGTTACGACAGATTGACCTGATGTGGTCAGTTAAAAACTTAAGCTGTATTTCATCATCTAATGTTCACCATCCAAAATTTGAATAAAAACTCTTGAGCTTGAGAAACTTAAAATATTAATAGACATATTAAACACAGACAGAGACGATAACGCTATCGTATAATTGCTTGAAAGGTCGTGGTTGATAGACTCGAACAGGCTGAAATACAAACTTGACTTGTATTTGAACATAAAGGTTCATTCTATAAAATTTTAAGAATTTTCTTTGGTTTAAAGCAGTGCTATTATCCATTGCAGGAACAATCGCTTCGAAAGCCTCACGTTGTTCTTGACAGAAACTGGCGAAATAATTATAGTGTAATCTTTGGTCAGCGTGTATGTACCGGCCAGAGAACTTATTACAGATTCGAAATTATTAAATAGCTAAGCAACTCCGAAGAAATAATTACCAGAATACCCACATAGGTAACATATCTGAAGTCTGATGTCTACATTAAATAATACTAGACGACCCATGCGAAAATTTCGCGAAAAAAAAATTCGGTGTAAAGTGAGGTTGAATATGACGTCACAAAAGCTGAGTCACTACTCTTCATACTCCTACTTCATTTATGGTTGTGTATCCAGGGAGATAAATGGCTAGAGACACAAAAAACACATATTAGAAAAATTGACATTTTTGCCCTTTAAGGGTCAAATTACGAAAAATTCCTATCTTAAATTATAATTGTCCACGGCGGAGACCTTAATATTTAGTATGATACTTCATTTATCTATATCGGTTGGATATCAAGTGAGATAAATGGCACGTGACACAAAAATGCGTTATAGAAGCATTTATACTTTTTCCATTTAAGGGTTGAATTCCAAAAACATTCTTTCTTAAAATATGATGTCATCAAATCTGAGACATTACTCCTCATAATCTTACTTGATTTTTCGATTTTGGTTAGATATCCAATGAGATACATTGCTTAAGACACAAAAAATAAATTTTAGAAAAATTAACATTTTTGCCCTTAAAGGACCGAATTACGAAAAACTCCTTTCTTAAAATATAATGTTACCATGGCGGAGACCTTATTATTTAATATGATACATCATTTATCTATATCGGTTAGATATTAAGGGAGATAAATCGCTGGTGACACAAAAATGCGTTTAGAAAAATTTATACTTTTTCCCTTTAAGAGCTGAATTCCAAATACATTCTTTCTTAAAATATGATTTCACAAAGCTGAGACATTACTCCTTATAATCCTACTTCATTTATCGATTTTGATTAGATATCCAGGGAGATAAATGGCTCAAGATACAATAAACGCACTTTAGAAAAATTAACATTTTTGCCCTTTAAGGGTCGAATTACAAAAAATTTCTTTCTTAAAATATAGTGTTACCACATAGTGTTACCACGGCGGAGACCTTAGTCTTTAATGTGATGCCTCATTTATCTAAATCGGTTAGATATTAAGGGAGATAAATCGCTCGTGACACAATAACGAATTGCCAAAATATTGATCATTTTGCCCTTTAAGGGTCGAATTCCGAAAAATTTCTGTCTTAGTATATGACGTCACTAAAGCGGAAACCTTAATCTTTAAAATGATACTTCATTAAACGATTTCAGATCGATATCCGGGGAGATAAATGACTTGTAACACAGAAAACGGCATTTTAGAAATATTGACATTTTTGCCCTTTAAGGGTCGAATTCCGAAAATTCCTTTCTTATAATGTGATGTGCCCAAAGTGGGGACCATAAGCTTTAAAATAACACCTCATTCATTGATTTCGGTTAAGTATGAAGGAAGATACAGGCTTGTGACAAAAAAATTCCTTATAGAAATAATATATATGATAATAACTCACGTGAAGCGAACACGAACAATGACCATTAACAACAGTGGACAGTAACGGAAAGTAACCCGTAATGTACAAATTTGGTCAAGCAGCAACATTAGTGAGCGTTTTAATTAAATTTAAATTAAGCCCAGGCGTAGGCAAAATTGCGATGGGCATTCGCAGTTACAGCAAAGACCATCAGCAATTTAAGTTTTTTTTTCTTTTTAATATTATTGTGACTAGTGACAAGTTACTGAAAGTAGTTCCACGTTTTTTCAGCCTTAAAGTTTTTCCACATTTTTTTAAGAATGAAATGCTACTAAAAGCAAACTTAATTAATGTATTTTTGCTGTAAATTTCTTAACAATTGCTTAAGTATTAAACTGTGCACATAACCTCTAATTACTAATAACATCCCTGATCGTTTTGAATTTGCGAGCGAAGACCGGCGTCTGATATCAACGTTCTCCAGCCAATAGCTATCGCGGTGAAGGAGTGTGTTAACGAAATTATATTATATACTAGCTTTGCCCGAATGCGTTGCAATGCCTCTTTTTCTTTCTTAATTGGGTATGCATATACGAAACAGATAGATTTACATGTATTAAATAAATGAAAGACATCGCGAAAAACTGAATAGTTTCATGCACAAATTTTGTTTAAGAAAGGTGAAGGGTGAGAGTGGGTGAGTTCCGTGAAAAATGTGGTAAACACTGTGAGTTTCTATACACTACTTTTGAAATTAAGATGGATGGGAGTAAATGGGTAGAGGGGTTGAACTTTTGTAAAGCAAACGCAGATAGTACTTTTCTGTTTGCTTTAAAGTATATGTGTGAAAAGTTTCTTCAAAATCCGATATAAACTGTAGCTTTGTATAAAGAACATTGGCAAAAATGAATGCAGTGGAAAAAGTTAGAGAGGTTGGGTTTCTGAAAATCTGTTTAGACAGCATTTTTCTGTTTGTTTTCGTGTATACGTGTGCAAAATACCATAGAAATCGGATGAAATCTGTGGGTATGTACAAAAAAGTTATAAAAATAAGGGGAGAGAGGGGGTAGGGTTTCTGAAAACCAAATGCAGGCACTATTTTTCTGTTGGTCTTAAAGAATAAGTGTGCAAACTGCCATCAAAATCGGAAAAAAGGTGTGTTTGTATAAAATTAAGGTTGTTAAGGGGATGATTTTTTATTTTATTTATTTTTTGGTCAGAAACCTTCACACGCCAATGAATGGTATAGGAATGCATAGAGGACGAACATACAAACAAATAAACATTCATTTTTACATATAAGTTAATGTAAGTTTCTGAACACCGCAAATATTTTACGCATACTGCAATAAATGGCTTTTTTAACTTCCATTCCCTCAGCAGACGAATTGGAGCGAGCCTTTGGAAGGGATATAATTATTGCCTTTTACTGTTATTGATACCTTCTGTTCCGAAGAATTTTTAAAAATCTTAGAGAACATGGCGAATAATTAATTTTTGGGAGGTAACAATATTCACAAATTTCATAAACAGATAAAAAAAAATGAAAATCCATTACAATTTTATTTAAACAAAACTAAAAATTTTAAAGATAATAAGAATTTTTTAATGCTGAGGAAATGAAAAATGGATTGGAATTGATTACATTTTTTTTAAGCTCCAGTGATCCTTGTAGTCTATACATGTACCGAAACTATTGTTAATGAATGTAAACTATTGCAACTGCGAAGTACTTAGGGTTAATGGGCTGCAATAGGTTGGGGAAGCCAGCGACGTGAGGGCTATGCATAGTGTTCTGGCGTCTTATAAAATGAATGGAGCAATTATGTTGGGAGTATACACGTACTTTAGTAGGTATTGGAATAATCTGTAGGTACGTGTAAAAAAAAAAAAAAAAAAAAAAAAAAAAAAAAAAAAAAAAAAAAAAAAAAAAAAAAAAAAAAAAAATTTAAGGCGGTGGAAAGAGAAGGAGGGCCTGGGTTTTCACCAACCAAATCTTGACAGTATTTTTCTGTTGGTTGTAAAGTATACGTGTGAAAAGTTCCATCGATATCGGATAAAAATTGTGGGTGTGTATTAAAAACATTGGTGAAAATTATGAGTTGGAATGGGGGAGAGGTGTTGGGTTTCTGAAAGAAAATGTTGACAGTATTTTTCTGTGTATTTTAAAGTATACGTGTGCATAGTTCCATAAAATTCGGGAAAAATGTGGGTTCGAATAAAAGTAAGTGTTTTAAAGGGGAAAAGGGGTTTATTTATGGATTCTTTTTTCTCAGAAACCTTCGCACGCATGCAAAAAATAACTCACCATAGTTTCATTGTAATCTGATGAATGGTATAGGAAAGCATAGGAGACGAACATACAAACAAACAAACATTCATTTTTATATACAAGTGTATATGCAACTGACAATAATTATTGAAATGGTTCACACAACTAAATTACCTCATAATCAAATCATATACTCTAACAGTTTGATCCAATAATCTTCTGTAAGCTTTAATAAACAAAACTATACAGTTTATACACATGAAATTATTTGATTAAAACGATAGTCAATTGATGTTAAATGATCACGGTTAGGTTGTAAATCCTGCTCTAACCACCCGATAGTCAATTAGAAGTAAAAACTCCAACAAAAAAGCCTTTTTATTCAAGATACCTATTTATAAAAATCTAGTGGAAATACAGAAAAGGATAGAGATCAGTAAAATACTACAAACAGAACAACAACAAAATTCTTTAAGTCTATATTAAAAGAAATTATGCGTTTTCAAAAGTAGTAATTCAATGCACTATGTGATATGATATACAATCAACGAAACATTGACTTAACGTTTCGCTTTTAATACGAATCTCATTAGTTAAGAACAATGTCATCTAGGAGAACGGTGTAACACTGGAAGCTGTGATCGAATGTAGTAAGTTTGATGGAAGTGACCTTGAAGGAACCTCTGTGACGCAGTCGCACAGTGTTTTAGCTGGGCGCGGCCTTTGTTTGGCTGCTTCTCTTTGAGACAAACAAGAGACGGCTGTTCATCAGGACTCCCCGCCGCAGCTCACCTTACACGCCGCGCTGCTTTCTTACCGACAGCCTTTGTGTCTCTCCAGAAATTAAAAACATCTCCAGTATCTCGAGGATAATAGGAGGATACGAAAGTGAAAACTTTGGTATGTGGATTATATACTGAATAATTCCAGTGGAAGAAACAAATGTAGTTGGAACGTCATTTTTTTTTCAAATTTTCTTAATCTTTTGTGTGAAAACATTTAAAAATGAATCTTGTAATAGATGGAAAACCCATCCGATAATGCCTGGTCCATGATGATATTTAAATGAACTTGTATGTTTGTGTGTGTGCATGTGTGTGTGTGTGAGAGAGTATATTTCCTTTTAAAAAAAACTGGATGTATTTGTTAATAATTTAAAAAAAATGATAACGCACATACGTCTACAGAATACGCATGCAGCCGGCCTTTAGTAGACTGGTAAGAATATAATAGTTCTCGTGCTGTTTCCTCTATACCCTGTTGACCCGCCAAAGGGACAATTTGCCATCCGGTTGTTACCAATTAGGTAAAATTCCACTTTATCATACGTATTCTACGAGTTAGACGTTGGTTCAGTAAAACTAATGTAGCTGGGACATTTTCATTCCTTATAGCATTTACATCTCTAATCTCCTCGTTGGAAGGTCAGTCGTTTTTGCTAAAACACTACTTCTTGTCTCTAGGCATAACCATTCCGCTATGTACACGCTACATAAGTCTGTAATTTTCGAACTTATCTTTGAATATCCCCGACTACTGATCTAAATCAGCAACGGATCTGTAGATATTGTAAAGCGGCTGAAAATTCTTAAACTGGGAAATCTTTAAAAGAGTAGGTTACCTTCAGAACATGTCACGGAAATTGTTGGAGAAGATAAATCTTGTGTGTTTATTTTAGAAAGGCACTAGGGTTATCCCCATTTCAAAAGGTTGAGATTGAACGAACTCTCTCAACTATCGTACGATCTCACCAATACTCATCTACTTTGAGTTTTCGAGCATGTGATATACTTGAAAATTATGAAACTTATTATATAAAACATATCAAATGTATGAAATCAACACAGACTGAGGAATAATTAATGTAAAAACACTATTTTCCGACGGCGAGATTAAGTTATGGACTCAAAACCGCAAGTTGATGCAGTTTTCTTGGATTTTGAGAAAGCTTTTGGCTCTGTACAACCAGGTATCTAAATGAATTCATCATTTCCTGTCTAGGTGGTCGCGGTGGGTCGTTTTAGAGGATGGAACCAGCATGACTGTAGACTTTACCTCTGCAAGCACGTGTAATAGGACAGTTTCTGTTCTTAATTTTAATAATGATCTCGGAGACAACATCTAAATTGACATTCCTTTCTGATGATGTTGTAATTAAGAGGAAGTTCTGTTAATGTTACACACGCATCATGACCTTGAAGTTACTTCAACATGGTGGGATAAATGCCAATTTAAGTATGAAAAGGGGAAAGGTAATGTATATATTGACCCCGAAGAAGTAGTTTGCCAGTGAGAACAACATACGCTGCTCAGTTTTTGATAAGGTAGATTTCCTAAAATATTTTGACGTAACAGTAGAAAGCGACGACTTGAAGTGCTGTTAAAAGAGAAATTTATAGATTGACATTTACAGGTCGAATGTTTAGGTATTTTGACATGCATACAAAATTGCAAACTTTTGACTCTCTTGCAAATTCTTGAATTAAATTATTTTGTGATGTATGAGATCCGAACTGCAAGGGATTGTGCTCTCATTTTGTGATTGTTTGCCGTAACTTTCATCCTGATCCAGAGATTGTGGTTGTACAGTCTGACAGACAGAGAGCAGATGTTCTACAGAATTTATTGACTAGCATTCGAAACTATTTTACTTGTTTGGGCCACAATGACAGCAGATATTATCTGCAACCCGATCGTCACACTAAAGGCCATTGCTCTTGAAGAAGTTTTACAGCATAGGTAGCAGATATAGAAGTCTATGATAAAAACAAAAACCAATAGTACGTCTCGTCATAATCATCTTCTTCGTCTCCAGTTTCCTGGGTGCGGTGTAAGAGTGCTTGCCACTTTCATCCGTCCAAGTAGAGTTCCTTTTTTTGAGGGGGGGGCGGCTTTAGACCATGGCACACCTCTCTCATGAAAATCCAGCTCATGTATCATGATACAGCTGTATGACCCTCTATCTGGTTGTTCGCAGCTAGATTCTATTTCCTTAAAGACCTTGAGGTACACGTTGACGGAGATAATATTATCATCATGGGTAACCTTAATTCTCAAGTTGGCATTGGTAGTAATGAATACGAAAATTACTATTTGGCTTCGGAAACAGAAGCAAATAAGGTGAACGCTTCCTAGATTTTTGTCTAAGAAGTAACTTCATCATCAGAAATGCATACTTGAATGAATGAAAAAGTTCAATCACAAAATCACCAAATGGAATGGGCAAAAGAAATCACTTAGAGACTTTATAGTGAAACAGCTCGTATAATTGCGGGATTGCACCTACCAGCTTAGGCTATGTATAGGTCTCGTGGGTTGAGTGTCACACTTTGCTAATGTGCGTCAACATTTTCCTCATTAGACACTATCGCTAATATAATTTACGCGCTGTCTTTGTGTGTAGAGGTCACATGTTCGTGGTCGACAGGAGGCATGGGTGATTTTAATTAAATATTGTGTCCGTCCTGTGTTGTCTTTTAACTTTTATTTAATAACCACAAAAGAAAAGAATAATGTAGTTGAGTAAAGCGATCCGATATACTAAGAGTTGGCTGAATGGCTATGAGTCCGAGTGGCTATAATGTAGAGTGGCTATAAGGCCGAGTGCATTTTACTTATTAAAACATATAAATGATAAGGCTACTAAGAGTTACAGTGTGAGAGAAAATACTCATGCTTTTCCATGTTGCAGTTTCTATAGCCGCTCCTATTCTGTCAGTGAAATACTAGTTTGAATTCTTGAAAGATAGAGTAGTTTCATAAATGACGAAAATTGACGAGTAACTTTTCATTATTATTTTTTAATAACGACCTCACAGTAGTACATAAGACTCCTTTCTGAAGTGAACAAGGCACAATCAATACTATTTCCCAGACTACGACCGAGAAGTTTCTGTGCAAAATTCGCTGTCCTGGTAGCGTTCGTCTCTACCTAGGTGCAGTGAAACCTCTCCAACACTACAAACAGGCAAAAAAATAATACATAAAAAAAATTAGACAACAGGTGAAGGGTAGCGCAAACAATCGAGAATTAGTATTAATTTTTTAAATTTATATGTGTTCTTAGTTTAGCCCAAAATTTTTTGGTAATCGTTTCAAACAACAATTCCTATGATTTAATGGTATTCAGCAATGGTATCAACATAATAAACAGTTTGTAGTTACTGAAAAGAGGTCATTGTACAATAGATATCACTAGAGCATCTGACGACCTCTGCTTAGTTAAATATGAGATATTAAGAGCATCTATAAAATACGTTGTGTTTAAAGACTCGCCTCAGTGGCTCGGCAACTTTCGTCGAGTCACGATAATGCCCGAACTGTTAGTTACGCTGGACACCACCACAGCGCTGCTTGGCTAACCAGGAAAATTCAAATAAATAACTGCACTGGCATTATTTGCGCTTAGGGAGCGTGCACAAACCACGCAGCTCCATTTTGGCCTCCTGTGAACCCCCCCCCCCCCCCACGTAGCCCTACGTGGCTTTTGCCTCTACCCCCCCCCCCCACCCCTCCCTCCACGTAGCATGTAGTTTTTTTTCCTTTTGATTCCAGAAAACATTTTGTGCCGTTTTCTCTTGTCAGACTATTGTAATTACATACGGAGATAATTAATTGAGAAAAATAAATATTCACATGTTGTTGTGAGTTCTGTCCCTCATTTTAACTGTGAAAAATGTTATGAAAGAAAAGCTACGTGGTCTAGCTCGGAACCCCCCCTCCCCCCACGTAGCCCAGCGTAGCCTTCCAGCCAACCCCTCCCCACCCCTGGACCGAGCCACGTAGTTTGTGCACGCTCCCTTATATTGGTTAAAGTAAGTGATAATTGAATTTTATTTTATTTGCACTTACATTGTTAAAAGAAAGCGAAACTGCGATGCTAGCTAAAATTCAATCGTCTATTGTGTACGAGACATAAAAATTATAATACGAGGAAGAGATATAAAAAATACGATTTAACTTTCATTTAAGTTTATAGGTTGCCTTTTTCTTAATTATGACTACAAGAAGCATAAATTCGTGTAAGGAGAAGAGCGCCCAATGTTTACGCTTTATTATGTGTAGCAGATACTGGAACGAAGAAACAACATATCTTAAGAATTTTCTTGACAAAAGATAATAGAAAAATTTATAAAAACTCTCTGAAAGTTTACTCGAAACGTAGGTAATCACGAAATATATCAAAATAATAAATAATAGTTATTTGTTTTTGAAATTATGCTTTACTTTCGTTATTCAAAATCAAATCTATTTTTTTAAAAACATCCTAGTCAAATACTTCCAGAATTTGAACAGAAAAAGTTCACTCACATCACGAGAAAATTAATAAAAATTGTAATGAATAATCGTTGTTCGTTTTCCATTAGAAACATTTACAGAACAAATTACTACTACCGTAAACTTTTGATTATTATTTTTTTGAATAACGACGTCACACTAGTACATAAGACTCCTTTCTGAAGTGAATAAGACAATAGGTGGTAACGGTAATTTTTGACGGGCGTTTAAATTAGTAGGTCTATGATAATAACTTGTGAGCTATTATCTTCTATAAGTGTGTGCCAGTCGTCCTCATCGCGGGAGCCACATGTGATCTGTTCGTCGTAATTCAGCTTACAAAGCTTTATAGCTTCGAGTTTTCCACGCCACAAAGACATTAATGACCTTCATTCTTCTTTTTGGTTTCCTTCCGTCTGCAATAAAACTGATACTGGATGTTGAGGAAGGAAATCGGAATAGACACAATCGAACTGAAAAAATAAGATTATTCTTGGTTACAGCATCGTCTTTTCTTGTCTGAAATAAATAAGTTACTTCCTATTTATACAAATAATTCACGTTTATTCACAAGCCATTAAACTTTGTTATTAACTTCCATACACACAGAAACAATGCATTTAACTTCACTTGCATTTACCATTCACTGTATCAAAATATACTATCATGGTTTATTTAACACGACTTACACTGTTCATGTGTCTATTATTGATCGATATAAATACACATTCATTCGTTTCTCATCAGGTATTTTTAGATCCACATTGACTATCCACGGATACATTACAATAACTACCGCCATATTCCTTCTCCCTCCATTCTCAAAAGATACAATCTCTGGCCCACACACTATGCGTAACAGCTTAATAATTAAATTTCGTTCATCATATACTTTTACAACAACTCCCTACCAAAAAATAAAAATAAAATAATAAAACGAGGGCAACCAAGGTTGAAAGTAACTGTTTCCATAGACATTTCCCAACTATTATGAATTGTATTAAAACAGTACAAATCAATATTACGTAAACTTCAAAGAACTAATTATGACCACATAAATCTAATTAAATTTTGGTTAATAGAGCGAGTAAAATTCCGATGTCATATTACAACAAGTAATGATATGCTTGGTACCACCTTCTCTGGTTGTTTATATTTTCCACTCAACAAAAAATTAACAATATTTTATCGAACGATATGTTTTAGGATTCATTTGTTACTACACGTGATTTCGTACGGGTGGACTTGGAATTTTATTTCCAGAATTGGCTGTAGGAAGCTGTAAGTTAGATAAAACGTGCTCCAAAAAGCACAAAGTTGAAGTAATATTACAGGAAAGTAATCACTATACTAATCTACCATTGAACTTGTCCCATGAAGAAAACCAATTTGTTAAACTTTTAGAAAAAACACAAAATAATAGTCTGGTGCATCGCAGCTCCACATATATTCTATATAATAAATTGTGTCTGTACATGAAATTTATCAACTCATCCTACACAAACTGACTGCGATAGAAACATAGTCTGAGTGACTTATATAATATTACAGAGACTTTACCACGCTATTCATCTGTTTGTCACCGTTCAGACAGTTTTCGAAATTCCATTACAAAATATGTTATTTATCACGAAAAAATATCATATATTCTTCCTAATGATATATAGTATTTACTTGCCAAATTTCATCTGAATTGGTTTACCCGTTTAATCGTGAAAACGTAACAAATAGACAAAGTAACTTTCGCATTTATAATACTAGCTGTTACCTGCGAATCAAACGCGTGGACTTAGAATATCAGTGCTACAATTGGATATAGAATGCTCTAAGTTACGTAAAAGGTGTCACAAAAATCACGAAGTCGGGATAGACAGTATGACGGGGAAGCTACCACCATATCATTCTAGCATCTAACATGCGTCTTGAAGAGAATCAATTTGGAACACGTTTAAAAATAGCTAAAAATTTAGGTGGGAAGGTTGGAGGGGAGGGGGGGGGGAGTTAGTTATGAAAATCGCATGAAAAAATGTCATTTTTCCCGAGTAAAATGTCATGTATTCTTCTAATGATACAAAGTATTTCCTTGTCAAATTTCATTAATGTCGGTATAGCCGCTTCGTCATCAAAGCTTAACAAACAAAGAGACATACTTACTTTGGCATTTATAGTATTACTAGCCCATACCCGCGACTTCGTACGCGTGGATTAAGAATTTTGTTGCCAGAATTAAATATAGAAAGTTGTTGGTATCGAAGGATTGGTCCCAAACAATATCGAGTCGGAATAATATGACAGGAAAGCTAACACTATATCATTGTACCGTCGAACCTGTCTCTTGAAGAGATTCAATTTCCAACATATTTCTGTCACCATTCGATGAGGTCTCAAAATTTCATGACTACAACTGTTAATCATACTGGAAAAAATATCCTGTGCCCTTCATACAGATTTCCTTATAAAATTCCATCACAACGATATAGCCATTTAGTCGTCAAAACGTAACAAAAAGACAGAGACTTACTTCAGTATTTATAAATAAAATTACTGTGGTTCACACTCACACACTGACTGCGAACAACACCTGAGGGATCATTATAAAGTAAAAAAGTGTACACCTACAACATTGCAAGACTACCTACGATTTGCCTCGCGTTGCAACCCGTAAGTTTCTAATATCTACAGTTTAACATTCAATCCGAATAACCTACGGCCCAGGCCTGACTCTTACGATGAAAAACAATTTTTTTAAATCTTACGTTACAGATTTTCGATTTGCCAGGCATTCCGCCTATGTCGTGGTTGGACCTTCATTTTAACGTGAAATACGAACAATGCAACGTACAGGAATGACTCATACGATCAAAAACAATTCTCAAAAAATCCCTGCTTCAACCGGGATTTGAAAGAGAGACCGGACGCAGAACTTTTGAAATGAAGCGTCTTAACCACGGAACCACCAGCCCGCTCTATTGTGTAGCACTACGCTATTCGTTTATTTATCTCCGTTCAGTCAGTTTTCAGAATTCCATGGGAAACTATATTATTTACACAGAAAAAAAGGACCCTATATCCTTCCCAATGGCAAACAGTATTTCATTGTCAAATTTCATCAAGATCGCTTTAGCCTTGAAAACATAATAAACAGAGACACAGAGTTACATTTACATATCTACTATATAATTTCGTAAGGTCACTCACTCACCTAGATAGCTATTGGCAGGAAAATGATGACGTCATGGGCCAGCCTTCACTCGCAAACAACGACCAGAGATACCATTATAAGAAATTCGTGGTTATGTCCACAATTTAATAGCCAAGCAACTACTACCAAATTAATAGCCAGATGACCGTCATTAAGTTTGCTTTACGTAGCGTTTCATAGTTTAAAAAAATTTAATAAATTTTGCGGAGGAAAAAAAGTGGATCTGCTTTTCAGTAACATGTTAGTAATGAAAGCAACTATAAAAAAAACTTTAAAATATTAAATTACTCATGGTCTTTGCTGTAACCACGAATGCCAATCGTCATTCCGGCTTAGGATAAATTTCAATTTTCACTAATGTTATTGCTTGAAGTTTATGCATTACAATTTATTTACTTTTTATGTATTTTACTGACTTTCGTTGATGGTCTTTCTTTATGTTCGCTGTTCGTGAGTTATTACTGTAGGTTATTTTAAATGGAAATCAGACCAAATATGTTACCGAATCGACTATTCTGGCATTCATTTCTTCGGAGTTGTTCAACTGTTTAATAATATGGAATGTGCATGAAGTTCTCTGGGCGTTACAGATACTATGACCAATGATTACGAGTGTTTGCCCAGTCTTAATAATAATAATAAAACAACGTGATGCTTGCGAAGCAAACAGAATTTTTTTAAAATTTCGCAGAGTAAGAACTTCAAGGGTCAAATACAAGTCAAATTTGTATTTAAGAAATTATACGATTGCGATATCGTCTCTGTTCGTGTTTAATAGCTACCTTTATTAATGCTTCTGAGTTCTTCAAGCTCAAGAGATTTTATTCACCCCGAAACACAGGTCAAGTTTATATTTGGTTAAATCAGGTCTACCTGTCATAATCTTTCATCCAAAAAACTGTACCTATTCTACACCTGTGACGAAACGCAAAAAACGGTCACGGGCTTACACTACTTTATAATATAAGTATAGAAGATTAGTGTAAAGCAGGGGTGGCCAACACGCGGCCCGCGGGTTCCATGCAGCCCGCCTTGAATATTTTTGCGGCCCGCGAGATTCATCACACTTTTACAAAATATATTTTATAATGGCCAAAGTAGTGACAACCAATGTATTAAAAATTACATTATTTGTGCATCCTTATTTCAAAATTTAATTTATATTTTTTATATATCATTTTTAGTGTTATATATTTCTTTAAAATATGCGTTTAGTATCATTATTATTATATTATCTATGTTTACATGTAAGAATACTAGTAAACACAATAATAATAACTCATTATCTTTCAATTTTTCACTCCAAAAAAAAATGTCTCTAGTGACTAACTCTAATATAGGGATACCAGACGACCCGTGCGAAAATTTCGCGAAAAAAAATGCGGTGAAAAGTGAGGTTGAAAATGTCACCAAAGCTGAGTCATTACTCTTCATACTGCTATTTCATTTATTGATTTTGGTTAGATAACCAGGGAGATAAATGGCTAGAGACACAAAAAAAACATTTTAGAAAAATTGACATTTTTGCCCTTTAAGGGTCGAATTACGAAAAACTCCTTTCTTAAAATATAATGTTACCATGGCGGATACCTTATTCTGTAATATGATGCCTCATTTATCTATATCGGTTAAATATTAAGGGAGATAAATCGCTCGTGACACAATAACGAATTGCAAAAATATTGATCCTTTTGCCCTTTAAGGGTCGAATTCCGAAAAATTTCTGTCTTAATATATGACGTCACTAAAGCGGAAATCTTAATCTTTAAAATGATACTTCATTAAACGATTTCAGATCGATATCCATGGAGATAAATGACTTGTAACACAGGAAACAGCATTTTAGAAATATTGACATTTTTTCCCTTTAAGGGTCGAATTCCAAAAAAATCCTTTCTTATAATGTGATGTGCCTAAAGTGGGGATCATAAGCTTTAAAATGACACCTCATTCATTGATTTCGGTTAAGCATGAAGGAAGATACAGGCTTGTGACAAAAAATTACCTTATAGAAATAATATATATTATGATATAATTTTATATGCGACCCGCGGAGTTATGACGCATTTCCAAAGTAGCCCGCAAGATCATTTGGGTTGGCCACCCCTGATGTAGAGTGTGCCTCTGTTGTCGGTACCTGTCATGGTAATCTATAAAGATTTAGTATAATGTGGATTCCGAACCACGGAAAGACGTGTCGAAGATAGTATAGGAACGTTCACCGCTGAGCGACGAGAGCTCTGTCACGATTTGCAGCTGTGCAAATGGTCTCGTCACGTGGCAGTAGCATTCTGCCGACTGCTCACTCGCAGACGAGTGTTGTGGGGCCGGAAGTGGTCTGTAATTGCCGGCTGGCGGGCCCCGGATAATGTCACAGTTCAGACACCTGCCGGCATCGATCTGTCGGGCCCGCTGCCGCCGCAGCACAGCACCTGCCGCTTCATGGCCATACCACTGCCACCAGTCTCACGTCACGTCATACAGCAGCCGAACAACCACAAATACGAGTATATACGCTTACTTAGACATGCAGAGTTGATAGTTTAGAGCAGTGTTTAAACCTCTGGGTCGCGACCCCCATGGATGTCGCCCAGTCTTACTAGGATGGTCGCGGTCGCAAGTCAGGTAAAAGTAAAAATCAAGGGTTGTTGGTATTACACTACAATAAAAATACAGCATTTTCAGTGAAAAGGGTGTGCCTGTTTGTTTTTCAATAAATTATTGAATTGTGGTTGTATTTTTGACACAAAAATAATAAAATAATATTTTAATTGGAGCAAAGCATTGGGAGTCTATTATTTATTATTGTAAAACCATATTTCAGGTAACTGTCGTAATAAATTCTATTTTTTGCCGGTTTCCGCCACTGCCTCTTGTAGCAGACGTGGAAGTTTGCGAAAATCTTTAAAGAAAATTCTTCATTTTATGCTCACTCGTAGCGAAGCGTGTCCGTACTCTAACAACTGACTGCAGAAAACGGAAACAAACTGTCCCTATGTGGGCACTTTTCCCACCTTCTCGCCTCCCGCGCCGCCACCGCGGCAAAATATTGTATATATCGCTGCCCGCAGAGTACCCGCGACCACCTTGCACAGCATTTAATATCTCGATTAGTAGGTATACTCTCAATAGAAAGAATATTAAATAAGTTCGTTTTGAAATCACTGACATAGTTTTAGTACAGATCTAGTGGGTTTACTACGGTCTTGGAGGGTCACCAATTTATTAAAAAAAAAAAAAAAAAAAACTTTTGTAAGGAGGTAACGAATTCAAAAAAAGTTGAAAAATACAGTTTTAAAGGGGTGTACCATAAAAAGTAGCTACTTTTTTCCAGTAAAATTTGTATAAATTGAAAAAAATATTTGTGATTGACTACGGATCTAAATCTCCGCTGCTCATATCCTGGTCACTGCCAGAATTTCTTCGGCTCCCTGATTTTCATCTCTGGTGAAAATTGGGTTTACTTCATGTGTAGTATTCTAGGATGCCAAGCGGTTCGGAATGCGCGTTAAAATGGAGGTTCGCTTTTATCTAGTTATGACAAGCCACAGCAGAGGCGACTTGCTCGACGAATGGAAACTCTGACGGTAGGTAGTGAACGAGTCTGGTGGGTGAGCGATAGCACTCGGAAGGCTCAGAGGATGCGAGTTCAAATCCTTGTCTGGCCAACCTGATTTCGGTTTTCTATAGTTTCCAGAAAACACTGCAAGCAAATGGCGATATTGTTTCCTCAAACAGTCATGGCCTGATTCCTTCCCTTTCCTTGCCGCATGTTGACGATGCGTAAAGACAGACGTAAAGTACATTTTTATTTTCCCCCTCTCGATCCTCTGGCTTCCCACGGCCTGTGCATTTGCCGGCCGCGCCGGTGTAGCTATAATCAGCGGGCCGTGGAAGGCATCCGCCTCTGCCGGCACGGATGGAGTGCCTCTGTCCGTCGCCCAGTCGGTAAACATCAAACGCCCGGTAGCTGAAACGACACTAGGTAACGTGGTGGGGAGGCGGCTGAGATGTGGCGAAGGCTAGTCTGTGGGCGATGCTGGTCCGTACAATTGGGCTGCATGGTGTGACCTACAAAACCACAGTCTTTGGGGAACTACCACTCGGACCAAGTGCACCGGTCCCCTGTTGTACCCAAGTGGCCAGTGTGAATCATGAGAGGGGTGAAAGGACTTGCGTCCTGCACGAATTCAAAGAGCGTTTATTAGACCCGAAATACTTAACCTAGAGGAATAAACTCTGTGTTGCCATCTGTATGCAAAATGTGTATCTTTTTGTGTTCTGTATGACAAGTGTATTATTGATCGTGAAATGAGTAGCTTGTGAGCCGGAGATTGGGGACCTAGATGAAACCACCCAAATACCGCAATAAGGACGGCAAGTACGCGGGTCGAGGAATCGAACCTGGTCCCGTTTTACCTCCCTGATCCACTGTGCGGATCCTTGACGCACTGAGCCAAACTGATGGCTACATTTTATAAACTTATTATATTTAGTTTTCTTAAGTCAGTAATTTATGATGACGAGACACGCAGTTCTCTTTATAAAGCGCTTTTGACCTAGAAAATTCGTGTTAAAATAGCAAACAAGGCCAATGTTATTACGATATAAAAGGTGTTCTCTTAATTGAAACAGGCGTTTCGTTTGGTTGCAGGCAGGAACTGACCACATTACATCCACTGTAGTATCAAAAGTGTAAAACTGAATGGAGAGCTCTGCTTATCACGTGTTTCCACTTTCTGCCTTGTAATTAATTTAGATGATGTATCCGCAGGCCAGATATGGCCAGCGTTGCTTTCCATTCTGTCCGTAGGCGGTTTTAAAAATATTACGCAGTTAATATTAAATTGCTAAAACACTTCTGGGCATTAATTACAATTTATAAAAAAAACTCTACGTAATATTATAATGGTTTACATACGAATAATTTTTAATTAAATCTGGTCTGCTTAAAAATTTCAGTGCTCTTACGTGGCCCAATTTTTAAAACGTTTATAAAAGTTTCATTTAGACCATCCGTTTTCAAATCCCAACCAAAACTGAAAATAACACTCCTCGTATTGTAAAGGTGCGGATCCACCAATAATGTATCGCTTGCAAACGTTTGTAATGTTTGAAGGTGGGTGTTTTGGCTTATTGTCTCCACCAACCAAAAAATATTCACAAATAACATTACGTGCGCGAACATTTGTCATTGTTCCAAGTAGTGCTGTAATATGTGTCTAAATGAGTTAGAACGGAAGACTTCTTGCTAGTGATGCATCTTGTGTAATTTTAAGTTAAAAAGAAGATATCAATTAAAAAAGAAAAGGAAACTTAAATTTTCGATATCAGAATTTTTTTTTAAATTAAAAAATAAGAAATTTAGTATTTCTAAATGCTTAAGAACAGTTGTTTCATAAATTTTTTCGTGTTTCACCAGAAGATTTTGAATTCGTAACTTAGCTGATCGGTCCAAGAATATGTAAACCACATACAAATAACAGTATTTCCGTGGAAGTTAGACTTGTAATAACGCTGCCCTTTTGTGGCTATAGAAAACCCTTCCAAAAGTTATATATATATATATTTGCATTTTCCGGGAAACTTATTTCTAAATTAATTCTTGATGTGTGTGCAACTACACAGAAGCGTTGAAATAATACTTAAAAGTAAATAAACGGCTTTGTATTATTTATTTATAAATCTTGTACAAATTAAAGATTACACCTATGATACAATTAACAGATATAACTTTTCACTAATCAATTTCGTACTTATATTGTTTTATAATTTAAAATAAAAGTTCAAACTACATTTCCCCGATGTTTTATCCGTGTTCGTATGATCCACGAATTCCTTTGATGTACCGACATCGGTCGAAACACCCGGATACTACCGCAAATCTTTGTTTTTACACGCTATTTGCGTCTCCAACAGACAACTTATGAGTTTGCTAAAATCATAAATGTTTTCAAACGCTTTGCGCGCTTGGTGAATCCTAATCTTAAGGTAAGTGCAGACTTGTTACGTATAAACCACAGCTGGATAGAAAACAGTTAATCCGTTAATCGTTAATTAACGAAGTTCAAAATCGGAAAAATGTAACTTTTTTAAGTTAAACCTAAAAAATCATTATCGTTCTTCTTAACTTCCGTTAAACTGAACTTCCGTTAACTATAGTTCGTTATGTTGGTTGTTGACATAATTCCTTTTGTTTGAATTGCGTGCCACGGCACACTGGTACGTTCGATAAGCCGAGTAACGTACGAATTAGGCAATGCGAAGTGCGAATGCGAGTGTAATGTATATACAGTTGATATGTAAGACATGGCGTGGGTGTGAGCATGAACGCTAGAGTTGTTAAGGATTCGTACTTTATGTCTGCAAACCGCCACACACTACACGTTTCAAATTCGATCACTGATTGATTTTGATATTTTTATAACTTAACTTTTTTACTACGAGGGATATAGTGCCACTTTTAGTTTGTGTTGGTTTGGAGTTTGTTAGTGAAATAAATTAAATTGATATTCGTTACATGATTACATCATAGAAACTGAAGATCTAGAAACTGTTAGTAAAATCAGAAACGCTAGCAATAGCAACAAGAAGATGAAAAATCCTTGGCAACGTGTATGCGATTATATTGCGTTTAAATCAAGATTGGAAGATCAATTGATTAATGATTTCTAACTATCGTTTCCTAAACTTTCTACAAGACTCAGATTTCTAGCCTTAATAATCTTAAACAACACATGGAAAGGATGCATAGAGCCAAATACAGGGCGTTCGCCGGGAAACGCAACCCACTGTTAGCGCTACAAGGAAGAAACTGCTCGCGGCGAGCGAGCGTTCAGCTCCCGGCATTGTTCGACCGTCGGCCGCGGACTATTTCATAAACTTGTATGTGCTAAGCATTTAAATGTGACGTAATTCATTAGCTTACCTTATAAAAGATGCTGGAAGTGTTGACACTCTTGTGTAATGCACATTTCACATCTTCTGAACATATTTCGAGACACACGCTGCCCTAACTGACTTAATGATTTTTTGGGTGACTGTTCTAGTCGAAAAGCGATATCGTCAATTTTCTCCTCTGTGAGAATACGGTTGACCGACAGTCTCTTTTTGTTAAAAAATGAACCCGTTTCTCTTACTTTTTTAACCAGACGCAGAATTGTTGATTTAGCTGGCAGTAAAGCGCCAGGAAATTCGCGACGAAATTTACTGCGACACTTTTTAAACGACTTCTTCTTCACATATGTATCGTAGAGAAATATTCTTTGTTGCAAACTGTAACGTACCATAATTTTACTCACACTCAAACACGGTACAGATTAGTAAGAGTATGAAGCCCCAAACCAGCCAAACCGCAAAGAAACGTTTATTCACAACACTGATTAATAAGAGACTGAAGTCACAAACTAGCTACAATGCAAAGAAACCGTTCTTAACAATGTAAGGGTCACTGCACTGCACTGTTGGGGCAGCGGAGGTGTTAAACAGTGCGGTGATTCACGGTGCCGCGTGGCGGAAACTGCTGGCACCGCTGTCCGAGCAAGTTGCCGACGGCAACAGACTGGGAGGGTTGCGTTTTCCGGCGAACGCCCTGTATTTACAGTTTGAAGAAAAAGTAAAAGCCGAGACAACTCGTGGGATAAGGAAAAAAAATTCATAGCCTTCAAGAGCAGTGGATTCTGGTGAAGATTGTAGCAAAAGTTTTTTTTTTTCATCTTCATCTGTTAATAAAATGTTACATCAACAAAGCATTGGGGAATATTTAGGCTTCGTAGTCACCGACAGCGGCGCATCTCAAGATGGTGTGGACCAATGAATTATTAACTTTTTCGTTTCCAACATTATAACATTACTTGTTGTATCATCCGATACGTTTGAATAGCTGATTAAAACGTTGAACTCCATTAAGAACTCAATTTCCAGTTGGGACATTGCGTAGACTTATTGTTGATGATTAACTTTTGACGGATAACTCTAACTCGCGTTAAATTTACAAAAATGTAAAGCATTAACAATTATCGAAGTTAACTTTAAGTAGCGGATTAGCGAAGTTAACTTTTTGATTAACTGTACCCAGCTATGCTATAAACTAAGGTGACCAATGAAAAGGACGACTAACCAATTTTTATTACAATGAAAAGAAGGACGAAAAATAATTTAAGAAACGAGTACAACGTTAATAAATGAAACACTTTATTAATTCAAATGAAAATAAACTAATTATGCTTACATCCCTCTTAATTATTCAATTAAACGAGTATTTTTCCATTGAATTAATATTTTCTGTCAATATATTATACTTTTTGAGGAAGGACAGAACCTCCACAAGGAGGACTGTCCTCCCTAAAGGAGGACGATTGGTTACCTTTTATAAACTAATAACATTGTAATGTCTAGTGTGTAGAAAGGTATGGGGAACTGCGCATTTTATTTGATTCAACATTCTGAACTAACGAGGATTGTCTTCATTTTTTTTGGACTGTTCTAAAACTTACACTTTAACTAAAAAGAAAGTGATTTATAAAAACGAAAGGAGTGTATAAATTTTGTTCTCTTTGTCAGGTGCATCGCTCCTTCATTTTCCACACATATCTCAGTTTTTATGTTTTCGTTGTAACGGTGTTGGAAGGAAGAGTTGAAATCAATAGACTTGTATACCTAATTTGTATATACCAAAAAAATAATCATTTAGTTTGTATGAAATTTGGTAACGAGGAGACTGCTGTTGTTTTCTATTAACCTTAACTATCCATAAATATTGTTCTGCTTATGTCTTTATCAAACCGAGGATTTTGATGAAAGTGTTCCGTAACAAAAATCTTAAGCAATAGGGAAAACAGAAAAGCTAACACTTTGGCATTACATAATGCTGCGTATAACATTTTCGACGGAACACTTCTATAGTTTCTTTTAATTAACGTGCTTCAACTTCTTCTAATGAGCCAGCATATTCAAAGGTAATTAAAAAAACTTGCAGAACTGTTTCATTACGTCTGAAGGTTTAATTGGCTTCCAGCTACATAGCAGCATTTCTTTGAAAAAACTTCTTTTTCTTCGTTAGCGTCCAAGTTTTATTTACCTCAAATCATTTATTTTATCGCGGGCTGTAAACACGTCAAGCTCTAGAAGCTGCAAACGTAATGAGGATACCACGAGAAAAAAACAAAGTATTTGAGGGCGTCAGCATTTTCTCCAAATACCACAAGTCAACCAGATGAAAGAAAATAAAATTATATTTGAAGCAATTCATGCTTGCCAGTTCGTATAATGAGCGATCATTGTAATTAATAGCTTTTCAATTTCATTGTTTTGACGAACAAAGCACCTAATGAAAAACAAATGTCTTAGTGAAATTATGAATAATAATATTTCCTGTTGTTGATGTGAGTAATTTTTTACGCGTAATACGGCTGCCATCAATCAAGCATACTAGATTATGCACACCACGTTCGTGGCAACGTTTAACAATACCTGGATTAGAACGGAATATCTACATTTTATAATATCGCACACGAGAGCAAACCGTGTGGCTTGTGGAGATAATATGATGTTACTAGGCGCTTCCGTATCGCTCATGAGAGAAATGCCTGGTCTGTGGAACTTGTATGATGCGTCCAGAAATTAAAGTATCGATTGCGAATAGAGTAGGTGCATGCCACGCTATTTGAGTGACGCCGATTTCGGTTGACTACTGAACTTCTAGTGCAACAATTGTGTCAGTTAAACTGATCTACAAACGTTTCTCGCTTTGATTTGTTAGTTTAAAATGGACGTTAAAATCAAAAGTTCCGCCTTCGTTGATAAAATTTTTACAGCAGAAATTTACTGAGAAATTTTTTGAAGTCTTGAGCTTCATACTATGAAACTACTAAGAAGCTGCTAACTGCTTCCAGCAATTCAGAAACGACGGCGAATACTACTGACTGCTGTAGTTTTTTTCTTTCTTGCACTATAATGTGCGGCCACAAGCCGCCATCCGCATTAATTGAACAGTTTGGCTGGACAATTTTTGAACATGCACCCTACAGTCCCGACCTAACTGCCACGGATTATGATTTGTTTTTTCATCTACAGAGAATTTTAGGCGGACGAAGTCTAGAAGAGAGTGATCGTCAAACAGAAGACGTTGTGCAAGAATAGCTAAACGGGATGGCGGCAAGTTTCTTCGACGAGGGAACACATATGCCTCAGTATAGATACAAATTAGATTTAATAACTTGTCTCCTCCAATCACGTCACTACGCGATTGCTTTTACATTAATTCGGTATATCATTATTCAGTAGCTTGCGTACACTAACAATACTAGCTAACGTCACATAACATTTCCCTTCTTCGTCCCGCGAGCTACCTTTACCACACAAATCTGCTGCCCGACGTGTCGAACCAAAGATACTATTCAAGAATTTCTGAAAGCTAAACTACAGCTACCACTATTATTATTATAAAACGTCGATATACATTTGATCACAAACATTTACACAATCCTTCAAAGTCTTTATAATTAATGAACAATTAAAACAATAGCGTAGTCATATTGACAATAATTAAATCAGTATAAAAAATGATGGAGGGTGATCGTAAAAATGTTCCAAGTTACAGTTCTCAGATGCGACAAGCGAGAAGTTAACGTTCTCACCTGAAGGTGAGAAGATGATAACACGACAGACATTTAGCTAAGGACTCCTATGACCGCGTTGAAGTCGACTTATTCGAATGGCAGAGCAGACCTCGCAAGAAAACGATTTAAAAGCTTTACAGATGCGCTACCTCAGTGACTTTCCAAAATTTCAACATTCACTTATAATGGCGTAACGTATTGCATACTAGTCCAGGTTACATGGTCTCCAGGTTCAGATGAGGACTATCGAAATGATATCTACGGTGCACAGTGTCAACGACACATCACGTCCCATGAATGTCTGTTTTGAGTTGCAGCATTTCAGATTGGCGGAATAGCGGGGCTGTTCACGTAACGGTGGGAAGCGGATAGTTCAGGCTGGGCAGTGCGTTGGTGACAGTCATCTAGAAATGCCAGTGCTGATTGAGCTTACGAGCAGTCAGACCAAACAGGCTTCATGGAATTCGCTGCCCACGCTGATTGGGTGACAACCGCACGTGTGCCTCCTACTCTCTCTCCAGCTGAAAAAGCGGCCGGCCTTTGTCCATACACTCTTCAGTGGACAGGCTCTCGGCTCATCTGGTGCGAATACAGCGGCAGCATTTCAGTCAGCACACGATGCCCAGCTGGGTTACACAGAGCCTCGAATGCCAATAAAATCATCTGCCTGTCCACTGAATTAGTTGGTGATATGACTGAAACGAGTCACAGTTCATGAGTTTTTGTAGATGATTGTGTCATGTCTCATCTATTTATGTTTGTTCGAGTAGTAAATTTGTCAGTAGATCATATAAAATGTTCAGATTTGGTTAATACTTATTTCCGTATTTTTCAATTATTCACATTATTCATGCTGCAGTATTATTAAATCGTTATAACTATTTTGCTGATATAATTGAAAGATCGACTTGGTGGTTCAGTGGTTAAGACATCTGACTGAATATCGAGAGGTCCTCGATTCGAATCCCTGTCTAAGTGGGGATTTTCACACGCCCTTAACCCGACTTTCACATCTGGCCAGTTTACCTTTTTCGGATTCCACGTTAAACTGTTTACAGGGTAGTATTAACAGGTTAGGTTGAGTGAGGAAGAAAGGAACTGGCCACCCAAGCTTCAATACTGGGCTAAATATACTTCATGATTTATAGCTTTACGGGCTAAGCCGCGTCGTTTATTGGATTATCTAAGCTTTCGGCTGTTATACTCCAGCCTTCTTCAGAGATACTGTTTATATTTATGTTCACGTAATCACCAAGCATCGCAGAGGAAAAGGCCGCTATCTTCGTTGATGTTGCTGGAATTCCTTAAGATTTCTGCTGCCTCTTTCACACGTCGAGGCCACCACTGGTCTTCTCTCCACAGTAGCCTCGTGTCTTGAAATTTTATTTCATGCCTGATGTTAATAGCATGGCGAACGACGGAAGATTTTGTCGCTGTGGTTATATTTGTAGTGGCGGATATGTTCTTTAAGTCTCTCCGTAAAGCTATAAATCATGTACAAAGACGGCCGCGGAAGTCTTAAGAATCATTTAAATAATCCTCCTTCGGAAGGGTCCATCCAATCTTCCGGTTGAACACTTAGCTTAGCTTTATAATGTAAAAAGGCTCAATATGTGACTAATAAGAATACGATTTTTCTACCCCAATGTGTTGGGTGTGCGGTAACGCTCGGAACTGGCCTTCGGGAGGACGCGGGTTCAAATCACCGTCCTAGCATGCATATTTCGGCTTTTCATGGTTTCTATAAATCACTCCAGTCGAATGCCGGGAGAATTCTTTCAAAAAGCCATAGCAGAATTTCTTCCAGTTTCTTTCCTCCTGTCATTTCCCTCTAATGATATCAAAGAGACGAGGCGTAAAGCCGTAACAAAAATAAAACAAAATTACATATTTTAGAACTGACAATAAAGAAAAAATTTAAACAATAGAAGAACATGATTGCGCTAATTAGCATCTACTACACTATGAAACAAACTATTTTTAGAAGGAAATTAAGAAAAGATAGGCAAGAATATTTTGTAGAAACTATAGTGGTACAAGCATAGATCAATACACGACTTTCGGATATGAGCGGAAACCTTTTACTTTCATAAAAGAAGTGCAAAATCACGCTGAACCACCATGGAAGGTCTTTAGCCATACAAAACTCTATAGTCGTATCGAATGCTGGCATACGACCTCTTAGTGGTAACCCTGCCATTCTGCCAGATCTATATTCACTGAGTGTAAACTTAGCATTCGCTAATGTATTTGTCCACTTTCATTAGAGCAAGCAAACGCTGTAATAGAATTGTGTGGCGAGGAAGTGTGTTTCTAGTGACTCATCGTAGTACATACAGATGCTACGCACTTGCTCGCATCCAAAGTGAAACGTTACATGAAGTGATGTGTTCCACAATACAGGTCAAGGAAAAAGATTTTTAACAGAACTTAAGGTAAATTGATTGCTAAATGACATACGCTAATAACTTAAAAGTCTTTTTTGCTAAATATACAATACATTGGCGGCGCAGGTGTTAAGGTTCAATCTTGTAGCTATACTTAAATGATATACTGTTTATTATGTAACGATCTCTTTAATTTCATCGTCTTAAAATCTTAAGGCTTCCCCTATTTGACGTAGCGTATTCCATCCCTTCCGGTTCGGTCCTGAGTTTTCATTTTCTACTAGCTGGTGGCCACAACTACGTGTTTGTAAAGAATTTTGATTGATAGCTACCGACATGCAGCCACCTTAGTGCACTATGGGAGACTCTAGGCTAATACAACACACAAACGCAAATATTCTGCACAGTTAAATATAGAGACACACATGTCGTTGGTCGAGATATGAAAATGACCTCGGTCGACTACCTTCAACCTTCACATTTCCCACACCCCCACAGCTAGGGATTGCAATCCAGCAAAGCGGGATCCCGCAATCCCGCGGGATCCCGCATAATTAGACAGTCTGGCGGATCCCGCACAAAATTGAGCGGATCTGCAATCCGCAAAATCCGTCGGAAACGCGTGTCGGTCTGCATGACTCGCTGTCCCACTCGGTCTCTGTCGGATGTATTGCACTGTTTGCCTATACCCTTCCAGTTGGCATTTGACTCATGTGAACAAGCGTTTGTTCTTGTCAACCTTCGTCATTCGTAAGTAAATAAATACACTTTTACGTATTCATCAAAACTTACGTTTGTTTCCAGTACACATTTCTGTAATTTCAGTTATGGTGCGTATTTAGTACGTTTTTCTAACTATATAATTATTTTTTAAGTGTCGCACACGTTATCTGAACTACACGGTTACAACTTTTTATTCACGATTTCATTATTCCCATTTTCTGTATTTGCAGATAAAGTAATTGTGACAATTTCCTAATTTGCGGCTGAAAATTTGTTTATTCGTTGATATGAAACTACTGTTATCGTAATTTTAACGATCGCGTACCTATTTATTTAACAGCTATCAAAAGGAAATTGTATATCCTTTGACTTATTGTTTTGGCCGCTGCCTCAATGCGTTTCTTTGACGAAAGCCACCTGCTTATGTGTGCCGCTCAGGATTTCGATTAATCCCTCTTCTCCTTGTTATTATTTCGACTAAAGGTAAAAAAAAAAGTTATAATGAAATTTTCACGGGTGTTTCGACGAATTGTGTTGTAGCAACACCATACTTCGACGGCTGCTTCCGCCGTCTTCCTCACGTGTGTAATTTGGTGTGTTTGCAATAAAATCCGGAGATATAACCTATGAGGACTTCACTGCAATCATTCGCCGAGAAAATCTCCTTTCTTACTAATAAATAATAATATCCACTCCAAAAACGTCGTTACTCCACATAAGTAAATCTGAAATACTTGACGTGTTGGTGAATAGTTTCTTTTAATAACATTGAATCAACTGTAATATCGAAAAAGGAATCAGGAGATATAATAATGAACCACGCAAAAAAGGCCAAGTCTCTTGCTTGTGCAGTGACAAAAAGTTATGAGATCTTGTTCTGAGCCAAGTCTACACTTTACAGAGTATATTCACATCACTTTGTGAAATGGAATGCTTTTCTCGATGTTATGGAACGTTTATTTAGATTTAAAAAACAAAACTCTGGTAACTTGGCCATTAAGCAAACCATATTTTTAAACTTACGCGATCTATTGTAAGGCACATAATATGACCTAAGACTCAATATTTTGCATTTTTATTATTTATTTAAAAATTGGTTTAGATTAAAAACAAAAATGTAAAACCTCGAAATACACTTAAGACATGCTACAAAGTTTTAATGCCATTTTGCCAATCAAAATATTGTTAACTGTTGATTTTTATCATTTAACTTTAAAAATTATTTATTAATTTAATTATTATTTAATTTATTAACGTTTTAAGTAACTATGTTTTAAATATATGCGTTAAATCCCGCGGGATTGGCGCAAATCCCGCGCGGATCCCGCGGGATTGAAAACACTGCGGGATTGCAATCCTTACCCACAGCTACTGACATGCGACCACTACAGTGCACGATGGAAGACTCGAGGATACTAATACTCATAAACACCAGTGATCTGTGCTGTGTAGTTATGTTTGCAAATTGGTATATATGTACAAACACTTCTTTGGTCGAAATGACAAAATACCCTCTGTCGACCATTTTAAACCACCATATTTTCCACACTCCTATAGCTACCGACATGCAACCACCATAGAGCACATTGGGAGACTCGTAGCTACTTCCATACACAAACACCAGTGGACTGCGCTGGTAGTTCTGGCTGCTAGGTGAAATATAGGAAGGCAAACATACGTCTTTGGTAGAAATAGGAAAATTCCCTGCGTCGACCACTTTCAACCACCATATCTCTCACACCTCAATACCTACCAACATCTAACCACCGCAGTGCACGATGGGAGACTCGAGGCCACTACCACACATAAACGTCACTAGTCTGCGCTATGTAGATATGGTAGCAAAGTGAAATATACGGACACCAAAGTCTTTTGTCGAAATACGAAAATGAACCTAATCGAATACTTTCAACCACCTTATCTCCTACACCCCCACAGCTACCGACATTCGGCAAACGTTGCGCATAATGTGTAACTCCGTGCTACTACCGCCCACAATCACGCTTTGTAGTTAACCATATTTCCGACACCTTCATACCTAATGACATGCAACGACCATATTGTACGATGGAATACTCGATGCTAGTACCACACTCAAACACCAGTGGTCTCCGTTGTATAATTGTGGTAGCAAAAAGAAATATAAGGACTCACATGTCTTTGGTCAAAATATGAAATGTCCCTGATCACCCACATACAACCATCACCTTATCTCCCACACCCTTACAACTACCGCAATTCGGCTAACGTTGTGCTCGATGGGAAACTCCATGCTACTACCACACACAAACACCAATGATCTGCGCTAGGTAGTGACGGCTGTAGAGTGAAATATAGGAACACACAAGTCTGTTTTTATATGTATACAAGATTGCTGAGAGTAAAGATATCTCGCACATCCATCAGACATATTCGCAACATCGCTTACTATCTCTCTTATAAACATAATAATGGAATCTTCAAGTTATTCAAATGTATTATTATTGTGAAAACGACCTATTGTAACGTAACAAAATATAAATTTATGGCATTTAAAATAATTACTATTATTCGTCGATGCAGTAGTGAAGCTATACTGCTTAACACAATATTCAATGCTTTTCTCCACTACTTATTACTTATAATTAAAAGGTTCGGTTTGCCGTGTGGTCGCCAGTCTGCAGACTTTGCTAATTGGATAAACTAATTGAATTGCAGTCACAGAAAACAGGCAAAAAACTACTGAGAAAACACATACACGTGTTAGCTTTCACAGTTCACACAATTTGATTCTTCTGACACTACATAATCCAAAAGCAAGCCACCAGACACTAAAACTAATCCTCTTCGCCGAAGAATGCAGATTCGAATATAATTAAAGCTGGAAACATTTAGTACAAGCCCCGTAATTAATTATTAAACAATCGACTTGGTACAACTCAGCAGCAGTTTACCATACACAGTTTATATGAAATCAAGTTACTCAGAACAACCTTCACAGTCCACAAAATACCTCAGCAATGTTCACACAGTATTCTATCCCTCGGAACATCGGTTAAGCGGCAGTACAGCGCATACGCCGGACACACACGAACGCGGCCGTAACGTACTCGACCGCCGACAATCCAAGACTGTTCCAAAGCACGCTAGACAATCGTCCAACGTCTTAGACATTATATACACCTCTCAGATCACAATCTACACTAAAAATATACCCGTAATTTTCATGGTTATGTCACACTAGCCTTCAAGAATATTCACTGACCATTTAAATTTCATTCCAAAGCTTCTACTGTACTACCGATTTGTTTGTAAGCACCAAGATTCTACTTCTAAGAAACCATTACAGTTTACAAACCGATTTTACAGTGTATACCATTAAGAATGCACACTTTGAATTGCGCTACAAATTGATCTTTGAAGTTGGCGACTTTGAAATTATGCATTTAGCACCTACTGTTGTGACTGAAAGCCATTTAACGTCCACGAAGGAACGACACGTTAATGAGTTAACATACTAGGAACGCAAATTCCACAAAGAAGTATTACAACATTCACTACATTATTGAGCGACGGAGTGCACCAGACAGATCGCTGATTTTAAGTTTTATCAAGAAATCTGAACATACTGGGTCGATTATGGATGAAATACCCCGCGTGCGTCTTCATTCCGTCTGCCTAGATGCGCCGCAGTGTGTGTAAAGCCATTCCGACGATGTCATAGCAGCGTCATGCACAGCAATTAGGCATGTCAAGAAAATCTAGGCAGCAAACTTCGATGAAAGACTTTTAGCGATTTCAAAATTCATTTGATATAAGACCTTCAGCTTAAAGATCATTCTAGGTGACAATAGTTCCTAACAATGTCATTTAGAGAAACGCTGAAGTCAATTGATCACAAGATCATGCTGTTTTAATTATATACGACCATTTTTGCAGAGTTTTGTCAAGCTCAGGCCTATCTAGAAACCCTTTAAAAAAAAAACTCCTGAGATCAAGGCCGAGATCTGTTTAGGTGATAGAGAGATCTCTGTAATAATGTCAAATTTCGGCAAAATACCACAAGTGTGCAAACAGACTGTTGGAGGGCTTTTAACAAATAATGTGTTTAATATTTAACTGATTCTGTACACTTCACGGTGAAATAAAGAAATTCGCTCAGTCATCTGTATTTCATTTTTTAATTTTTTGACGGAAATGCTTATGTCATAACCATCTGGAATTCTTTCAAGCCAAGGTACTGCTTGCTGAAATGTTATCTTACAATTTTTTCGTAGGTAAATAACGGAGTATTAACTTTGATTCCAGATTTAACTAAAATTTATTTGCATAAAGAATTTCCGGTTGAATAACAGAACCATTAAATTCCAAATATTTTAGAGCATTATTATTTGATTTTAATCTGTGACTCAGTACCTGTTAAGCCACATATTGTTAGTCGAATGAATACGTTGGCAGCATCGTTAAATCAGTTCATTGTAACCATTTGAAAACAAAGTGTTTGTGCTATGCCTTGTGAATCATTTTACCGCCAACAAATTTATTCTAAGTCTTCCTATTATCTGGCGCCTCCTTGACAGCTTCACATTTTAATTCCATCCGATATCAACAACCGATTGTTATTCCTTTTAGGTTCGACTCTTTTTATGTTTGTTATTCACATTTTTATAATGTTTAATTATTATTATTATTATTATTACTGCTATATCAATCCTTATTTCAGGATGTAAACTCTCTAAGTCTAATGAGCTATATATTAGAATTTAATTCTACATTGTTGTAGTTCTTTCCAGGCTGATCGATCTTGAGCCACCCTCTTCCAGTTCACGCCTGTAACACGAATTATTTCCATATCCCAGCTAATTATGTATCATGCTTAGAATGTAGATTCGTATTCTCGAGGTTTCCTGCTGTAGGTTAATAAATTGAAAGCATTATACTTTGCCACCTTGTTGCGTCGGAGAGCCTGATGGTTGAGTGGTAGCACTTAGGTCTCGCATTCGGGAGGAAGCGGGTTCAGATCCCCAACGGCCATTCAGATTTCGGTTTTCGACAGTTTCAAAAAATGTCCCCAGCTAAACGCTAAAATAGTTTCTTCAAAAAAGCCTGGCAGAATTCCTTCCTGTTGAAACCAAGCAAATTGATTTCTGAATTGTTGTGATGCTATATGTGTAAGTCATGTGAATGAACGCGGCTACCACTGACCTTAATAACAATTTTTGCTCGTGATCATGTTTTTTTTTATACAGACTGTTTCTCCGAGGAATTATTTGGAGTTTGCTAATAATATTTGTGTCTATACCCCAAAAATTGTTAATATGTGTCTCATAATGCACAAAAATTACCTCGAACTGTATTATCAGGAACATTACATATTATGTTCAACTCGATTTTGTAGTATTCGGATTATTTAACTTTTCTCTTAGTGCTAGAAGGCCTTCGCCGTAATTACTGAATGATAATTCTATGAAGTTTATCAGTTTTTTTTTTTGTTTTTTTTTGTGTATACGTTCATGGTTTATGACTTATGTGGGTTATTATTCCATATTGTTTTACTATGTTTAAATTTGTGAATTGTTTTCTTATTAAGGCTAATCCTGTCTAACAACAAAAACAATCACTGCAGTAGTGTCTGAAGGGGGATCAGCGGACAGTTTTTAATTGATGTTAATTGATTTTAATTGAATTGCGTGGGGGGCCTTAATTGATTTTAATTAATGTTAATTGATTTTAATTAATGTTAATTGATTTTAATTAATGTTAATTGATTTTAATTGATTTTAATTGAGGCTAATTGATTTTAATTGAGGCTAATTGATTTTAATTGAGGCTAATTAATTTTAATTGATTTTAATTGAGGCTAATTGATTTTAATTGATTTGCGGGGGAGCCCTAATTGATTTTAATTAATGCTAATTGACTCACGCCTTGGAGCGGAGGGGAGCCGAGGAACTAGGGGAGTTTAATTGAATGCGGGTTCGTAATTGAATGCGCACAGCTGCACCACACATCGCTCCCCCGCCGCGCACGTGCCGGTAACTAATTGAATGCGGGTTCGTAATTGAATGAGCACAGCTGCGCCACACCCTAATTATCGCTCCCCTTGCAGCTGCAGGATGCGGGTTCGTAATTGAATGCGCACAGCTGCACCGCCACATTCATCATCGTGGGCGCAGTCTTCCCACGCCAATTCTCCATGGCTCCAGACGCGTGTATAAATAGGGCTGAGACCCCCCTTCTGCCATCCAGTCTTCTCTGAGCGGCCGAGCTGAAAACTTCAATCATAACAATGTCTTCTGAGGATCTTAGCTTATTCAGCGATATTGGTAAGTAAATTATTGTTATTTAACTTGTTTTTTCTGGCTGTTTTAAATTCTTTCACATATACTGATGAGCTTTTTTTTTTCTGCTTCAGACATTGATGAAATTCTCGCTGAGGATGATTTCGGTAATGATAATATTTTTTTAACGTAACTATATTTATGAAAATGTATAGTGCTGAAGCAGTAGTCTATATTATTAATTTATTTGTTCGCAGGTGATTTGGATATTTCCTGCAGCGACCTTTTTTATTTCAGTACGTATTTATCTATAGATTATTTTTTTTCCATGTCTTTATAACTATTGCTGATACATATTTTTTTTCTTTTTCAGATGAAGCATCACGCCCAGAGAAGCGTAAGGGAAATTCTCAAGAAATAAGTAGCCCAAAAAGAGCTTGTGATTCCTCACAATGGAGCATGCTCCCAAATATTGACGTGGATGTGCCGCAGAGCATGTCACCACCACATAGCATGTCGCCAACTCCGCCACCACAATGGGTTCTTCCACAACCACCAGCACACTGGAATATCGGTAAGTCCAGTACATCAGTAATTTACCTATATTATTTTATGCTTACAAAATTATGTTTTTCATGATACTAAAACATTTTTCTTCTTTTTTTTATGTTTCAGAGGGGGCGGTCGGACGCCAGGACAACGAGGCAGTTCCGCCACCAATATGGAGACCGTGGGAGACGTCGGAACCTAGCCGACCACCCGCCACAGCAGCAACACCTCGCCAGTCCGCCGACCCATCGCCGGGCCCAAGTCGACCATCGCCGGGACCCAGCCACCACTTCAACAACCCATCGCCAGGCTCCAGCCGACACTTCAACAACCCACCGCCGGGGCCCAGCCGTCAGTATGCCGGTCCATCGCCCGGGTCAAGCCGCCACTTCAACAGCCAATCGCCCGGCTCCAGCCGGCACTTCAACAACCCACCGCCGGGACCCAGCCGACAGTATGCCGGTCCATCGCCCCGGCCAAGTCGGCAGTATGCCGGTGCAGGGGCAGCCTTATGCAGTCATGATCAGGCAGCAACGATGGGTGAGTCAGCAGTATCGCGATTAGTCCTTGAAGACAGGCTTAGTGCATTTAAAAATAGAATTTATTCCGGGACAATTTCAAATTCTCAAAATTTTATTGATCCAATGAATTTCATTAATGCTTGCTTTAAACTTGTTGCCGGTAAAGTTCGCGAAATTGTGGATAATCGGTCCTCCCCATCTGTAAAGGTGCAGGTTGGACTGATTAACACATATAAAATACAGAAGGAAATGATTTTAGAAACCGCCCGTATGTGCTTTTTAACTAAAATGCGCGAAGTCACAACCAGCACTTGCCTGTCGGATTGGTATGAAAAATATGTGAGGTCGGAGCTCAGAGTAAAATTGTGTGAATTTCAAGAAAGGACAAGTGGCAAAACTCTCGATAGAATAGAATCCCTCGACATTACCATTTCTAATTTTCAACCTTTCTATCGTGGGTCTTCCTATGTTGCTCTGCCACTTGATATCTGTAGAAAGAAGGCCGTCATCAATGTTGAAAACAAGAATGACGAGTTGTGCTTTCTATGGACAATTCTTGCATATCACGTAAAGGCGCTAAACAAAAAACCTAAAAGGGTTAGCATATATAAGAAAGTGCGTTCACTCTACCCCCTCGATTTTTCAGGTATTGAGTTTCCGGTAAAACTCTCTGACATTTCTAAATTTGAGAGGCAAAATCCAGACTATTCTGTAAATGTTTTCGGTCTGGATGAAGTTAAAGGTAAACATGTAGTTTCCGGGGCCCTCCATCACACTGCAGACAAACGCGTTCACCACATTAACATGTTGATGATTACCGACGGCAGTGGGAAAAAATTCCATTACTGTTGGATTCACGACTTGTCGGCGTTAGTCAGGTCTTCTTTAAGTTTGCATAAATGTGCTATTTTTATTTGTGACAGATGTCTGCAACATTTTGGACGCAAAGATCTCCTGGACCGCCACGAGATTGACTGTGCAAGGGTTGATCCTGTAAGAGTGGATTTACCCGGCGACGACGATAAAACCTTAAAGTTTAAGGATTTTGTGCACCAACAGCGTGTACCCGTCGTCGTTTACGCGGACTTTGAAAGTTTATTGCTACCTTATGATTCTTGCAGTCCCCCACCCAACGCCTCTCACACTACTTTAGTCCAGAAACATGTCCCTTTCGCTGCCGCATACCAGGTCGTTTGTCCACGCGTTCCTAGTCTGTCGCGTTTCAACTCCTTCAGGGGAAAAAATCCCGAAAAATGGCTTGTTGACGAACTCGTCAAACTTGCCAAGAAGTTGATAAATTTACAAGAAGTGCATTCCTCTTGTAATGACAGACGAGCAAGAAGCAAAGTTTGCTGATGCTACGGTATGCCACATCTGCGAGAACGACATTGAACCGGGGACCGTCAAGGTCCGCGATCATTGTCATATCACAGGTGAATTTAGGGGGGCTGCACATAATGATTGCAATTTGCAGTATAAGACTAAAAAGTACATACCCATTTTCTTTCACAATCTTTCTGGGTATGATGCTCATTTCATTGTAATGGCATTGTCAAAACTCGATTCCGAAGGAATGGACGTGCTTCCCATCAATACAGAACGTTATATTTCTTTTTCGAAAAAGATTGAATACACTTCAATCACGTTAAGGTTTCTGGACTCATACCGGTTCATGCAGCTCCCATTAGACAAACTGGTTGGAACCCTTGAGGACGGCGACATGGGCATTACTAGTGCTTATTTCACCGACCCCGAGAAGTTCCAATTAGTTAAACGGAAAGGTGTCTTCCCTTACGAATACATGGATTCGTGGGATAAGCTCACCGAGGCCACGCTTCCTCCAAAATCAAATTCTACAGTTCGTTGTCGGAGTCACACATTTCTGATGAAGATTACGGACACGCGACAAAGGTGTGGCGGACTTTCCAGATCAAGACTTTGGGCGAATATGCAAGTCTGTACATGGACACAGATGTGCGGTTACTTGCAGATCTGTTTGAGAAATTTAGGAGTGTATGTTTGGGGAAGTACACCCTGGACCCCGCCCACTATTTCACATCCCCAGGCCTTTCGTGGCAGGCTATGTTAAGGAGCACGCGTGTCGAACTGGACCTTCTGACGGATATCAACATGCTGCTCTTTTTCGAACGAGGTATTTCGCGGAGGTATTTGCCAGTGCGTCCACAGGTATGCGAAGGCAAATAACCGGTACATGCCGGAGTACAACCGCGAGGCATCTGAAGATTTTATAATGTACTTCGACGTAAACAATCTTTACGGCTGGGCCATGTCGGAGTATCTACCCTCTGGTGGGTTTCAATGGCTTTCGGCTAAAGAGATTGCTAGCATAGATTTCATGAGCGTTGCAGCTGACTCACCTAGGGGGTTCGTATTGGAGGTAGACCTTACGATTCCTCAGGATAAACACGACGTTTTAGCAGACCTACCGCCATGTCCAGACCACAAAGCCCCAGAAGGTTCTACCCTCCCCAAGCTGATGACCACACTGGAGAACAAGGTACGGTATGTTCTCCATTACCGAGTCCTCCAGCAATGTGTAGGCTTGGGGCTGCAGGTGACCGAAATACACCGGGTAATATCTTTCAATCAGTCACCGTGGTTGAAAGAATACATATCTCTCAATACGTGTTCTCGCCGTGACGCCAAAACAGATTTCGAGAGAGATTTTTACAAACTGATGAACAATTCAATTTTCGGCAAGACTATGGAGAACATTCGAAACACCGCGACGTGAAATTGTGTACAGCATGGGTGGGCCGCCGCGGTGCCCGCAAACACATAGCTTCACCACACTTTAAGCAAGTAACAGTTTTCAACAAGAACTTTGTGGCCGTGGAGATGGCGAAAGCTAGGATAGTTTTTAATAAACCCGTGTATGTCGGAATGTGCATTCTTGACCTGTCTAAACTGAGGATGTACAGATTTCATTATGAATTTGCCATTCTTCAGTTTAGAAGCCCTAAATTGCTATATATGGATACAGACAGCTTCATCTACTTGGTGCGGAACTGTGATCCATATGAAGTGATGCGACGCAACGGGGAGGAGTTCGACACGTCTGGGTATAGCACCGGCAACCGTTATGGGATAGAATCCCACAATGAAAAGGTTGTCGGTGTTATGAAGGACGAAGCGAATGGCACCCTGATTGCGGAGTTTTGCGGGGTTAAGGGCAAAAATGTATGCATTCCGGCTCGAGACAGACCAGACCTCTAGACGGGCTAAAGGTTTGGCTGGCTCAGTCACTAGAAAGCTGCAGATGGAGGATTACATAAATTGCCTCCACGGCGAAACACCCAGGTACCATCTGCAGCAAAGGATCACATCAACCCTTCATGTTGTAAATACTGTTCAAATATCCAAACTGGGTCTGTCTAGAACGGACGATAAGCGGTATATTTTCCCCGACGGGATAGAGACCCTCCCGTGGGGGCACAAGTCTGTAAATAATGTGTGAATGTTTTGTAAATATACCGTTTATCCGTGTTTCTAGTTTGTAAATATGTATCAATTTTGTAAATATGTAGATAAGTTAGGACTCTGTAAAATCTCAGTTTATCAAGTTAGGACGCTGCATAAAATATAAATTGGCTGCTGGGGGAGTGCTGCTGAATTGCTTTGTATGACATTTTGTTTGCTGAGCCGTATGCTCATTTGCATTATATTAACGTAATCGGGAAAAAAACATTGTAAAATAGACTAAGTGTACAGAAGAAATGCTGTACGTAGATTGTAAGGTTGCTGAGCTGTATGCTCATTTGCATTATATTAACGTAATTGAAGAAAAAAAAACATTGTAAAATAGACTAAGTGTACACAAGAAATTATTGCTGTACATAGATTGTAAGTTTGCTGAGCTACATGCTCACTTGCTTTATATTAACGTAATCGGAAAAAATTGTAAAATAGGCTAAGTGTACAGAAGTAATGCTCATCAGTATATGTGAAAGAATTTAAAACAGCCAGAAAAAACAAGTTAAATAACAATAATTTACTTACCAATATCGCTGAATAAGCTAAGATCCTCAGAAGACATTGTTATGATTGAAGTTTTCAGCTCGGCCGCTCAGAGAAGACTGGATGGCAGAAGGGGGGTCTCAGCCCTATTTATACACGCGTCTGGAGCCATGGAGAATTGGCGTGGGAAGACTGCGCCCACGATGATGAATGTGGCGGTGCAGCTGTGCGCATTCAATTACGAACCCGCATCCTGCGCATTCAATTACGAACCCGCATCCTGCAGCTGCAAGGGGAGCGATAATTAGGGTGTGGCGCAGCTGTGCTCATTCAATTACGAACCCGCATTCAATTAGTTACCGGCACGTGCGCGGCGGGGGAGCGATGTGTGGTGCAGCTGTGCGCATTCAATTACGAACCCGCATTCAATTAAACTCCCCTAGTTCCTCGGCTCCCCTCCGCTCCAAGGCGTGAGTCAATTAGCATTAATTAAAATCATTGGGCTCCCCCGCAAATCAATTAAAATCAATTAGCCTCAATTAAAATCAATTAAAATCAATTAGCCTCAATTAAAATCAATTAGCCTCAATTAAAATCAATTAAAATCAATTAGCCTCAATTAAAATCAATTAAAATCAATTAACATTAATTAAAATCAATTAACATTAATTAAAATCAATTAACATTAATTAAAATCAATTAAGGCCCCCACGCAATTCAATTAAAATCAATTAACATCAATTAAAAACTGTCCGCTGATCCCCCTTCAGACACTACTACTGCATTTTGCCATACTAATTAACAGGTCTCGAGACAGGTTCTTTCTAGGATTCCATTTATTCAAATCAGGAAGAAAATTGGCCTCACTGTCTCTCCCGTTACCTATAGTTACGTCAAGTCAGACCGCATTCGCTGTGTTAAAGGTATTGACACTGCGGACAGCTGTGACCCAGATCGCTGGTTCTGCGGGCATCGAGTACTGCATTGCACACTCAACAGGTAAGTGCTACTGGCAAACCCCACCACCTGTGCGACCAAACCTGGAAACGAATTCCTAGAGTGCTAGAGACGGATAAATTACAGCTATTATTCTCTGTAAGCAGAGGAATGTTTATTCTCTGCACAAGTTTTGTATTTTTCTAATTTATGTTGCATTTTACTCGTAAGGAATTGCGTCGGAAATAAGTTTTTTTAATCCTTCGCCGTACATAGTCATTTTATGAAGATTTTTAAAGTAGTTATAAGCTTTACTCTAACATATGTGCATGTAATTACGTAGCCTAAATTCTTCACGTAGTTTCTAAAGATGAAAACAAAACATCTCTCATGTGGTATACGAAGAGGAAAATCTGTACAAGTATTTGAACCAATTGTTTCGTGTATCTTCAGTTTACACATACAAGTTTATCAAACATCTTTGTTCTGAAACGTTATCATTATTTACAACAGTTGATTTGGAATAGTATGTATTTACCATATTTTCACTCTCGCTCAAATTATAAAATATTATACAGAAATACAAACATGTTGAATAATAATTATGTGCACAGTAATATCATGGATGTTACCAGTAATTTAATAGAAAGATTTAGGTTTAAACACAACGCCAGCTCAATGAAACATTCCGTTTTCTTTGTGGCAGGTAGCCTTAAACATTTAGGTCACAATGCCATCGTGTACACAAAATAAAATATGGTAACAGTTAATAAATCACTGGGAAAAAAAACGATTATAAATATTACGTAGAGGTAAGTTTCATCGACCTTCTACTGTAAAACCTTTAAATCGATATTAATTTGTGGATTATTCTATTTTAATTCCTAATCTTTTTGACGACACGTCAAAATGAAACACACGGTATTTACCCGGGAGCTACTGGCAGTACATTAATGAAAACCCAATCAAAATGTTACCAGTAGTTTTTGATAGAATCGCGTTAAACGAAAAACTTACACTATTTTTTTCGAAAAGAAAAATACCCTATTTTACCAGGAATACCATGTGCAATACATTGAACGAAACCCCGTCAAAATCAGACGCAGCAGACGGAAAAGGAGACAGACACAATTTTTTAAAGAAGAAGTTGGTTACTTTTCTGCAGCTTATTAATAGTAAAAATAAAAAAGTCTCAAATTTACAGACCTTTCCCAGGCTCCAGTTATACAATAAGTATATATGGGTTGTGGTATATACTTGTTAATTAATTATATTAATTACTAATTACATCTTGCAACTGTGGTCGATGCGAATTACGATAATCTGTATAAATATTTCATTCACAAGAAACTGTGTGGTGCCAGGAATTGCTTTCACATTAAATGAATTTATAATTCCCACCACAGTTATTACTATTATGATGCCAATACTAGAACACAAATAAATTCAACACATAGTGGTAAGTGGACTAGTCAATAAATGAAAATAGTAATCAACTTTAAATTAAAATCAGAGTTGATGCACGTGGTTTGAAACTCAAAAAATATCTAAGATGTATGGAGGAAGACTTTCTCGGCGTGTAGATGAAATTTAACTTTCGCGGGTTTGTTGCCGGATGATGTTGATGAAAGACGAGCTTTCGGCGGTGTATTCTGCCGCCATCTTCAGGTCTGATGCTCACTCTTGTAACGAGACTGCTGTGTCAGACTCGTACAATGTTTTAAATAGTAACAATAATTCATATTGAAAGGAGGGCTGGAATAGTTTGCTCGAAAGTATTTTCGCTTTAAGCCTGGAGGGAAACACCTGTAACGGCGGATGCGACTCCTTTCCTACCTGGGATGAGTGGCAACATATTTCACAATAGGGAGTGAAGGTCCGCTAATCTCAGGCAGGTGCCGGCCTAACTGACCCTTCTCCCGTCAAGTGAATAATTCGGCTGGACAACCTTTTGTGCCGCAAGATGAGAAATGCTCGCACCTAACGAAAATGGCAGATTGAGGTGTGAATCATGTGACTGTGAACTCCCAATCAACATGAACGTTACAAAATAATAACAAGCTCTTTAGTGTGTACTGGCTCCACATGTCTTACGAACCCACCGACTGGATTTCGACGGAGCTGGAAGGGGATTCCGATCCGTCATCGAGAGAGAAGGAGGTCTTGCGGTGGTGTCTGGCGGACAGAGAGGTCACGCCATCACCGAGTCATCGATTATGACGAGACTTATAACAGTACGGTTTGAGCCACCTTTGGCTTGCGGTACCTGTTGCTGTTGTCTGAAGGAAGTGTGCCAACGCACCACCGCTGCTGCATAAACGGTAAAGACCTTCAACCATCAAAAATAACTCAGTGTTACGCATTACTCGACCCGTGAATGCCTCTGAGCAGAGTATCACTCTGCGACAATCTTTCTGAGCGTATTATTAGCCGTGAACAACCTGATTTGATACGGGAAGACTGTTATAAATTCCTATCAATCAGAAAATATTATTTTATTTAAGTCCAAGACTTATTGGCACCCTCTTTGAATTCATTTCTATAGGCATGTATTTGTGAACAGCTTTATAAATAAGCATCTTGACATAGTGCTTAAATTTCACATAAATATGTTACTGTTGTTTGCTTACAATTAATGTCTTATGCCTCATATTGTAAGACTCTGTGTTAATTTTTGTTTGAACATTTGTTTTTCATGTATTAAATTAATTGTAAGGTTCACCGACGTCTGTAGGCATTCGGTGTTTAGTTTGAATAAATCTGTCAGGTTATGACTTTACATTAATAATGCAAGATAGCATATCACTTTGCACCGTCTTCCTATTTGGTAAAATCAAATGATTAAAATTATTAAATTGATGAGATCAACAAAAATCATTAATATTAAAATTAATAAAATGGTAAATGGAAGGCTATGAATATAACTACCCAACGAAACCCCATCTACTACCACACGCCGTGATCTGAAGATGGCGGCGGAGTACACCGCCGAAATTTCGTCTCTCATCGACATCATCCGGCAGCGAACCTACAAAGATTAGTTTTTATCGAAGATGTTGTTGCGATGGGAAAATTGACGAAGACTTTACCATTCGTTAGATGAGGACGACGAACGATTGCTGGGGAAACTCAACAACGATCAAATTACCAGCTGGTAATTATGACTTCCTTCTTTCCTTTTCAATGGGCAGGTCCGATACCCTTTGGTATCTGCGGTAGCAAATATCATGTCTATGCATGAGATGGAAATGATACGGCGTACCCAATGGGCAAGTTCGAATGATTCCACAATGATTTGTAGAATTAACTTCATTAATTGCACTGCGCTCTAAACATCAGTTTAAAGAATTGAGCAGAATATTGCACCCGTGCAAAGTTTCCGCTGACTCGATTCAGTAAAACCGCAACTGCTCAGCTCCCTTAAGCAATAAATCAGTGATCAATATATACAAATCTTATGCTAGAATGGTAAACCACATTAGATGTCATCAAATAGTTCTTAAGGTATAGATATTACAAAATTTTACGTACAAGGACAGATTGATCTGTCGCTCCAGTTCCCTCCCTCTCCTTCCCCCCCCCCCCCCCGGCACACACAATTTCAATGTCATTAGAGGTACGAGAGGATAGATGAAAAGAAATGGTAAGGAATTCGGCAATGGTTTTTTGTAGAACCCATTCCTGAATTTGCCTGGAATAATTTCGACACACTTTATACTAAGTGGCAGCCACGAAAGATTGCGAACGGCTGGAGAGCCTGCAGCTGTCTTTCAGGCAGGTAGCAGTCACCCAAGTACACGCGAAGAACGCAGTTACCTCTCACCCCTCAAATCCTCTGGACCGTTAGGCTACGGTTACACTGCAAGTGAATTCGCGCGAACTATCCTTCGCGTGAATTCGTCCGAATAAACAAACCTATACAAACAAAGGCAGGTGGTCACAGTAAAAGCGGATTGGTCGCGCGAATCGCTTGTTGTCGCTAGAAGTTCAAAGTGGTTTGTTTTTATCGCGCAAATGGAGTGGTTCCTTGTAGGCTGAGGCAAGTGCTGTGGACTCCGTATAGTTGCAAAAGGTTTTATTTCACGCGAATCCATCGTTGACTATTTCAGTTATACAGGGCGTTCGCCGGAAAACGCAACCCTCCCAGTCTGTTGCCGTCGGCAACTTGCTCGGACAGCGGAGCCAGCAGTTTCCGCCACACGCCACCGTGAATCACCGCACTGTTTAACACCTCCGCTGCCCCAACAGTGCAGTGCAGTGACCCTTACATTGTTAAGAACGGTTTCTTTGCATTGTAGATAGTTTGTGACTTCAGTCTCTTATTAATCAGTGTTGTGAATAAACGTTTCTTTGCGGTTTGGCTGGTTTGGGGCTTCATACTCTTACTAATCTGTACCGTGTTTGAGTGTGAGTAAAATTATGGTACGTTACAGTTTGCAACAAAGAATATTTCTCTACGATACATATGTGAAGAAGAAGTCGTTTAAAAAGTGTCGCAGTAAATTTCGTCGCGAATATCCTGGCGCTTTACTGCCAGCTAAATCAACAATTCTGCGTCTGGTTAAAAAAGTAAGAGAAACGGGTTCATTTTTTAACAAAAAGAGACTGTCGGTCAACCGTATTCTCACAGAGGAGAAAATTGACGATATCGCTTTTCGACTAGAACAGTCACCCAAAAAATCATTAAGTCAGTTAGGGCAGCGTGTGTCTCGAAATATGTTCAGAAGATGTGAAATGTGCATTACACAAGAGTGTCAACACTTCCAGCATCTTTTATAAGGTAAGCTAATGAATTACGTCACATTTAAATGCTTAGCACATACAAGTTTATGAAATAGTCCGCGGCCGACGGTCGAACAATGCCGGGAGCTGATCGCTCGCTCGCCGCGAGCAGTTTCTTCCTTGTAGCGCTAACAGTGGGTTGCGTTTCCCGGCGAACGCCCTGTACGTATTTAAATGTTATTATGGAGTGAAAAACTGATATGCTTAGTGTTAGACAGAAGAATATTGTGTATTTTCAGATGGTGAAATACATTGCCTAAAGTTACACTGCCTTGTTATTTCTTCCTCTATTGCAGGTTTTCTCACCTACACATACACCTATAAAATTTCACAAGCAATGACGAACCCCCTCAAAAACAAGGTTTTTTTTTTTTTTTTTTTTTTTTTTTTTTTTTTTTTTTTTTTTTTTTTTTTTTTTTAAACAAGGATTTTATTTTTACAAATGTAATACAGTCACATGTTATTAATGAATGTGATTGATGGGCTTATTTTTTCAGCAGGTTTAATTGACTTCAGGCACATTTTGCACATGTCCATTCTCAATTCACCATTGTGCGTGTTGCACTTTTGAGAGAGCCAGTCAACCACCACAACGTAAAACATGTCGCGAACTCCCTATGATCAACTGGTGAAGCCCTAGGGGTTCGCATATCCCACTTTGAGAGATCCTTCTCTACTGTATTCAATATATATGACTACGTGTCATACCATAATATTCATAAAACTTCATAGTTCGGTTTTTTAATTCTTAAAAAATTTGAAAATATTCACTCAAATGGTGATTCAAGAATATATCACTAACCAAGAATTGCCTCTTTCTCTTTTCAAATGGAAAGAGTTTCATAAATGGGTATGCAGCTAAAAAAAATTCTTCTTCAATATCCATATTCTTAAATTTTCACCAGTTGAGTCTGATCTTCTGATAAATTTAACTAGACTACTAAATACAATCGCTTTGAATCGCATGAAAAGTGAAATTAACCACTTCCTCGGCGACTTCGTTCGCGCGAATACGCTTGCACTGTAACCACTTCTTCTTCGCGCGATGGATAGTTCGCACGAATTCCCTTGCGGATGTCTTAACCGCAAATTCACATCGCGAGATTATTTGTTGTGTCACTTGGATGGGGAGGATCGACTTCTGTTCGAGCCTTTGAGGACGACGGGTCACGCGTTCTCAGAGGAGAGCTTCAACGCCGTTTGCTCTTCGCGAAGAAGGATGAAAGAAAGTCTAACTCCGACCGCAACTGCCAGCCAGCAACGTCGCATAACATATCCTGGTAATGCAAAAACCACAAACTATTGCCTATGAAGTGCTTCCCACCCCGCCGATCATTTAATTAACCCGTCACGACCTTGGGAAAGAAACGCATAGTTTAGCCTTGGCAAAATTCAATCACTATCATCCTCTGTTCCGTAGTAACGTGAAATAAATAAAAAACTTATTTTAGTTTCTCTTATAAACGAAAATAAACGTTGCTTTGAACATTCCTCCCATCCTCTAATTAGATATCAATTTTATGAATTCTAATAAATAAAATTAATTATCTTTCTGATGTCACATCATGGTTCTAGAGTAATAGGCAAGCCAATATATGAATCAAAATATACGCATGTGAACTATAGCGGATCACACAAACTTTCAGGAATGTTGGAGAAGAGTAAATATATCGATTTGGGATAAGGAACACCGCTCGAGAAATAGTTGATTCGCAAGTTATAAACTGAAATTGTTTTGAAATACCTAGTGGAATAAGAAAACTTGCATCATATTTATTTCTACGCTATACCTGCAAGCTATTAATATATTTACAACAGTTAATTGAAATGCCAGGCATGAAAACGGCGCGCCAACTTCTGTGGTACCTGGTGTAACAACTCCGGCATCGTTTCAACGACATCACAAGCAGCATAAATTCTTGCCAGGAGATCTTGTTCAACTTCTACACGTATCATCCACGAGACATTTCATCCGTCAAGAGAAAATCAAGTGCAGGCAGATCGAATGAACGAGATAACCACGAAAACAGCACTTTCTACCTTTTTCTTTCTTCCTCTTCTTCTTTCAGGGAACACCTTACTAAGATGTTAACGGGCCCCACGTGGAAAGTTCAACACACTTCTTCTTGTAAAGACAGACTTGTACACTGCATTAGTACGAACCATATCGAATCCTACACATATTCATTCCCAAACCTTCCTGACGAGCCCCTAAATGTTGCCCTAGTACCTAGCTTTATGATATTTCCTTGCAAAACGTCTTCGGTTGGGATCTTGTGATTGAGGCACTAGCGGACCTAGTATCGTGATTTTTTTTAATCTGCTTAACGTCTCTCTCACAGCGAGGTCTTTAGAGGCGGGAAAGGATGGGGGCCAAGGAATGGGAAGGAATTCGGCCATGGCCTTTTTGAAGGAAGCATCCCGGCATTTACCTGGAGTGATTTGGGAAACAATGGAAAACCCAAATCTGGATGCCCAGACGGGGATTCGAACCACCGTCCTCCCGAATGCGAGGCCAGAACGCTAGCCGTTACACCACCACGCTCGGTATCGTGAAATTCAATTAATGTACTTTCCCTTCTTCATCATCCCTGAAAATTTGTATCACCATCTCGGAAACAGCTCACAACATAATTCACTGAGCGATGTGAGTAAGCGGTAACGCTCTGGCCTCACATTCGTTTGGACGTGGGTTTGAATCCCTGTCATCCATTGAGATTTCATTTTTCCATGGTTTTTAGAAGTCACTCCAGGCCAATGCCGGGGCGGTTCCTCTAGAATCATGGGTTGAATTCCTTCCCCTCCCTTACCCCCCTCCCCCCATCCTTTCCCGCCTCTAATTATCTCTACGTGGATAAGGCGCAAAGTCATTATTCAAGCTATCACATTTCGGAGAAAGAATTAAAAGAATCACCTTCGTCTCTACCGCATGTACAAAGAAACATTGACGTCACAGTTGGAATCCGTAACGATCAGTCATAAGCCTGAACTGAATATTGTTGGAGACTTCCCTAAAGTAGGTCACGGCATATCCCCGGTAGCCAGTGCTGTTGCATGCTTATTGGTCGTTCCTCGCCTGCCCGTGTTGAACTCTGATTCCCCTGAACTCTGTAATGCCAGCCACGCCCACTGACTGCTCGCTTGACCTTTGAGCGTTCCCATGAGACCTACAATTAACTCGCTGCTCGCTTCTACAGCACAGTTAGCTTCTTGATCCCACCTACAATCTGTCCTTTAGACACAAACGAGACACAGAACAACAATATCAATGAGATAAGACTATTATTGACAGATTTTCTCGATTCGCGATCCCAAGATATTGCATCGTCTTTTTCATGTCTATAATAACGAAGTTGAATACCAGTGGTCAGATCTGGAGGAACTTCCATTTGTAACTATCAGATTCAGAATCAAGTTTTTCTTCGTTAAATTCGAGGTTTTTGTCACCTGCTTTTATTCGTGCCTGTCGAATGACTACATATAGTAAATAGTTCAGAGACGAGTAATTTTTATATTTAGGTTTACAAAATTATAATTTCTTAGAAGAAAAAAAAATGTCTAGAACATAAAAATTGCTCAGAACTATTTAAATACTGAAGTCCTCTTCAAACCGCTTACTTTCTGTTTTCAGGTTCATTTTTGTATATATTATAAAGTTTCACATAGCATACTACATTGCGTTAAAGAACGTAACCACCTGTAACTTTGATATAAAAAAACTGCTGTTATTTAATATACCATAATTTCTGTGTGATCATAAGTAACCAATCGCCAATTTTTGTTCTTCCTTTGTATGAATCGGAAACTCAGTGTAAATCCGTTTGGCTTAAACGTAATTATTAGATAAAAATATTTTTTTAAGAAAGCTGTAGTTAACTTCAATAATGCAGTCAGGTCTCAAACTGTTTAAATCAAATTCCTTAAGACGCGTTCACAGTACGCTACGTCAGTTAGGTATTAGCAACAAATTAAATGTAATAGTACAGCGTATATGCCATCGTAACGAAATGTGATGTAACACAACGAAATATTATCGTAGAATCATGCAATACAATACGCAACAAAACAAAAAAGCCTAAAATAACTCAACACAATAAAAACTTGCTTAAACTTCCATTCGTCAAAATTGCTACAAACATATCACAATTATTAATTGTTATTGGGCGTATTTTATTACTTATTGTAGGAATAATTGTTCACCTTCCGCCGAATTACTATCTAGGTCCTTGAAATGTATACTGTAGTAATATTAGAATATACAAATTTTGTTTTAGTGTATAAGTTTCGGTTGAACATATATTGTCGAAAGAGAAATGAGTTGGAGCAATCTTAAAATATCCTTTGTTGAGTGCTTATAAAGTTGACGTGTATCAAGTAAAATATCTAAATAAGATCGTTCTCCTTCACCATTAAAGTGACCAGTAACATATTATCCCATTGTTTTTTAAACGCTCCATAATTTAATTCAATGTCAATACCAATTTTCCAATTAATTATACTCTTGTTAAAACTCGTGGATTTATACCAGCAGACAAGTTTATGAGACATCTCACGTAGATTGCATTCGCTAAACTCATTATGGTGTCAAGGGCTAATCTATCAGACTTTGCTGCTAGTCACGTCTTCATTTATTTCTTTGTCCATCACTTCATTTCATTAATCTGTTTGATCAGCTGCGTTAAAATTTCTTGTGTCGACCTGGAATGAAATTTGTTCCGACACACAGCTGATGTTCTTTAAGTCGGAAGGTTATGAAGTTTTCTATGTTACACGTTGTTGTGATGCAATGCAAGAAGCCGATGGCGGCTCACAGCATCACAGTTTATTCAGTCCTTACGAGAACTTCTGGGTGAACGATTAACGCTCTGGCCTCGTATTCCGGCAAACGCCGGTTTGAATCCCCGTCCGAGCATCCAGATTTGGGTTTTCCATGGTTTCCTCAGATCACTCCAGGCGAAATCCGGGATGCTTCCTTCAAAAAGGCTATGGCCGAATTCCTTCCAGTTCCTTGTCCCCACCGGTTAACGCTCTGGCCTAGCATTCGGGAGGACGTTGGTTCGAATACCCGTCTGGGCATCCAGATTTGGGTTTTCTATGGTTTCCCCAAATCATTCTAGGCGAATGCCGGGATGCTTTCTTCAAAAAGGCCATGGCCGAATTCCTTACAGTCCCTAGTACTCAGTCCTATCCCGCCTCTAATGACCTCGACGTCGACGAGGCGTAAAGCCACAAGGGGGAAAAAAGGAGAATCCTCAATCAGCAGGCAACAGGTTATCGCTAAAAATACTCTGAAAATGTTTTGCAAACAATCAGAAACATGAAACGCGGCTCATAAAACGGATGGGAACTTCATTCTCGCACAGCACACAAAAATACACTTCTTAGTTATTGTTGCTAAAAAAAAATTAACATTATCTACAGAAAATGACAGAACCTGCTGACAGTATTTCCCAATACTAATTCAACGGTAAACGCTCGAATGCTTTCAATTCCTTTAATCGTTGCGATTAAAGAGGTAAAATAAATCTTAGGTCAGCCTGATACTTACACAATGCTATCTAGAAATGGAACTTGCCTCACTGGCTATTCAGTTCTTTATCATTGTGTGTCTTATCACAGAAGTTCTTCAAAAAGCTTATTACTCTTTGCTAAGCAATCCTTCTGCAAATCATATGACGCCTTTTTGGCTAGACTTATTTTTCCATTCGTATAGTGATATCGCTTGACGTTGCTCCGCATTCACCCACTTGACGTTCCTTTTAAAATGATGGAGATCAATCTATATATAGCCTAGGCTGACTGAGTAAGCCTGCCCGTTCAGGAACAGAGAGTTACTCTTTTTGTTTCTCGTGGCGTTTTCTGACATTGACGTTTAGCAAGACCATATCATTTACTTGATTCTATTAAGACTAACAATCAGTGCGAAATATGGTTGGCCACTGTGAGGTCATTCGCGTCCTCTTGCTTCTGTTTACTGGGAAGGTAGTAATGTTTGAGAGGGTGAGATGGCTCTGCTGAAGGAGGTTAAGGTTGTCTCTGAGTTTTGGTTTATGACAATGATATCACAGGTGTACCTATAACTACAGGAACTGAGAAAAACAGTTAATTTGCATCTAAAGATCCATTATGTGATTCACGTAATTGAGAGTGGCAGAAGCTTCAGTACGTATCAGGTTTTCCTAATCTTGTCCACTATCCTAATATTGTTACTCAAACTCGTTGGTGGGAGAGGTATGTAATTAGATAAGTAGCTAAAAGCAGATTATCGCATGTCACCGAATAAATACTAGATCATCGAGCTGTCTAATTATCCCAACCAAAATCACGTCTCACCTCTATGACAGTCTTATAAGGATAGATGTATTAGAATTCATCTTCATTAACTAAAACTTCTAACACAATCACATACCATTGCAGAAGGTTCACTCAACTTTGGCACAATATGGTGAATTTACTGTAAAAACGTGGTAAAAACGACGACTCTAAACAAGTGTAAAAAAATTTGGATGTTGTGGATCATTTTCTTTGCTGAGAATGGTGGATACATAGAGCAATATATCAAAAATAAAAACCGCTGAAGATGCTTCAATTAAGAAGCGAAATGCGTTCCGAAAGTAAATAAACGAACAGATATTCAATTGTAATCTTGGTTGTCCGGGTTGAACCACGTCAATTTGTCGAAACCTAACGTTTCGGCCATCATTTTGTGGCCTTCTTCAGAGTACTGTCAGGGCTGGAACTGCTGCCGCCTTTATATAGCTCCCGAAAAACGCGCTAACCGTTTGGAGTGACGTCACTCAACTACCGCCGCCAGCGTGGCCGGTCCGATGGGAGCCTGCGTCCCATGTTTTCCTAATCAAGCATATTTGGTCAAGTTGTAGCCCGCCGTCCGCGTTCATATTATCTGGTCTTTTTTATTTCAAACGCTTCTCTGACACGCCGGGAGCTATATAAAGACGGCAGCAGTTCCAGCCGTGACAGTACTCTGAAGAAGACCACAAAATGATGGCCGAAACGTTAGGTTTCGACAAATTGACTCGGTTCAACCCGGACAACCAAGATTACATCGACAACAACCGCGGAAGTCTGCGCAGATATTCAATTGCTTAGGCTGAATTTATCTAGTAATAAGTGTATAAATATTCAATATTCAATATTCTATTTATCGTTGACTAATCCACGTTCTCATGAAAAACTCAGACAATGGCTGAAATCTGAGAACTTAAGTGAACTGTTTTCATCATCCTCCTCCCCCCCTTTCTGTATCCCCCCTTTTCGTATTAACACACATGTGTTTGATTTCATAGAAATGTTTCTATTTGGTAAATTCCATGTCAATGGAAAATTTATGTAAACTGTTCGACAGCAAGAGCATCTGCAGTCAAAACTTCTCTTTCTCTCTAAGAACACGTAAATTACAGAAGAGATGGCTACCCACAATGTTCTCAACATAGGGACACAAAAAAATAAAAATATTTAAATTATTTGCTTCGAATCGATTTATGAGAAAATAAACAATTGTTTAAGATAGTAATGGTAAGAAAATGATTTTCTTCGTGTTATTTTGCATTGTTCTCTTAGTCAAATGTGAAATTTATGGCAAAAATTTTTGATCATCACACCCGAAGAAAGAATCCTGTACACTGCTGTTGGAATTCGAAAGTATAACAATAGGTGACAAATATATCATAAGAAAAACGGACGACCAGTTATGGTAACGGTAACTCGTCTGCAGTATGGAGCTTTTTTGCAATGCTGAATACATTAACAATAATGACATGATTGAGATGGACCCTTTGCTCCGGTGGTAACTTTGCTAGGTACCTACTTTTTCGTTTCAGGAATTTTTTATTTAAATTCTTTCATTGTTTCAAGTAAATTGATCCATCTTCATGAAACTCAGATTTAAAGCTGGTCATTTCGAAGGTTCTTGTCCTGAGAAATTTTCTCCCTCGATCTTCTTTTAACATTAGGTTGGTCGTCCTGTTGGCGTATTATTGATTATTCTGATAGATCCGCCGACACCAAGTGGCTCATTGTGTTTGTATACGACAGTTTCATATTCGCCGAAGCAACTGACCAGAGGACTGGCAGTGCTATGTGCTGCACTGTAGAATTTATAGACATGTCACAGGAATCTGTCAAAGAACCTCGCTGTATCCAACACCTCGTGGAGTACGCCAGCACGGAATCGGATGGAAATAAATTGATCAGAATTTCTCCTGAAATTTATTCCACTCCGTGATTCTATGGCATAGGAGAAAATTTTTTCCTAATACCTTATGCGATGGACCAAGATCATCCCATCTTGCCTGACAGAGTTTAAGGCGGTATTCAGAAACTTGCAAGATCTGGGGGTAGCATTCAAGTAGCCCCTCTCTCCAGCCAACAAACCAATAAATAATGCCACTAGCACTGAAGCCAAGAAGCCTTCGCCCGCATCTGTCCAATGCTTCATATGCCAAAAGTTCCATAACAACGCAAGGCAAAGCACAGCCAAGCAGAGGTGCGTTCGCTGCTGGGATGACCATACATTCCAGGAATGCCAAAGATCCAATTACGAAGCTACCTGCTGCAACTGTGATGTGGCCCATGCCGCCTGTTTTCTTGGGTGCCCTGAGCAGAAGTGGCTACGAACTTCCGGAAGACAAGATAAACGCTGTCACACCGGTTCTGCCTCAAAGGGAAATAAGACCTGGAAGCCCGGCCGGTCATCGCGCATAAACCAAGACATTCGACCAGTCGTCGGAACACCACGCTCGACACTTCTCCCGGCAAGAAACGGTCGTAATAAAGTAGTCTCGTTCAGCCTCGTCAAGACACGAGGCAAACAACCGGAGCCCCACATGAACAATACACAGCCGACTACCAGGCTGCGTCGATTGCTTCGGCCACTGCCGCGGGCACGACGCTGCATACAAACAGTGGGATTCCAAGCTGACAACAATTGTCGAGTTGTTAGTAAAATTCATCACAAGAATGTCCAACCACATCATCAGTGACGAAACGACAGAGATCGTTAAAATATACCCATATATTAATGAAGCTTAGAGCACATGAAAAGACATACCAAAAGCGCAAAGCAACCATCTCCGTAACGTCTCAAGGAAATGTCAACAGACCACAAGCTTTGTCGTATTCAGATACGATTAAGAAGTGGGCATCAATTGCTCTCGGTGGCGGCCTGACATGAATTTAATGATCACAGACATCTTTTACTTCCAGGTACTGCTACTAATTATTCTAGCAATTTCCATTGAGGTTTCATTTTCGATATATGTCTTATATCGACCTATTTAGGTCGCAATGACAGGACGGATAAGATTCGAGAAATAAGATGCCGTACTGATACATTTATGTATTCTTTCTTTCCTCGTTCTGTTCGGGATTGGAATGCACTGAATTAGGATTGGTGTTTAGCACCCTCTACCAGCCACAGTATTTGTGATCTGCAGAGTATAGAGGTAGATGTAGATATATATACTCCCAGCTCTCTCTTCATCCGCGTTCTATCTTGCAATGACTCCCAACGCAGGTTTTTCTCATTTCAGTTACTGACTGTGTTTTTGGATAATTTCAACAAAAAATTTAGCAGCCTCTTTTGCACAACGTTCATCTACTGTACTTGGTAATGTAACATGCTAGCCCATCATACTCCAGCAACGGTCTGACCGAAGTTTTGTAATCCAGTTCTTTCACTTCTCCAGTACATCACCATAACACCAGTTCCAATAAATACCGGACTTCAGAATCTTCATTTGCTACTTACCCAATGTGTCCTCCACAATTGATTTAATTTGCAAATCATACGCCTAGATATCAGTATCACCTCCACCTTATAATCATTCAAAACCTTACTTTTTATCTGTGTGGTTGATAATGTGACCTTATTGGCTGACCACCCAATAGCTTTCATAATTTTTACTCGTTTTATCATATAGGTTACGTCATCTTTAAACAACCCAAGTTGACTGCTAACCACCTACACAATCATACGTCAAAATAATGAATATCGATAGTTCCATTACACTGCCCTACATATACAGTGGTTTAATATTCATCTGAGATGATCTCATTTTTTTAATAAGGATTGAAAAACCGTACACAGTAACAAACTGTGACTAAAAAAAAATTGGTTTTAATTGTAATAATTTCGACAATTATTATAAAACTGAGTTGTACTTTCATTTTCAGTAACAGTGGAAAAGTGTAGTACGCATGTACAGATTAATAATGTATGTTAAACAAATGTTAAATATATCAAATTCTCTTCGAATTCAGAAGCGCACAAATTTTTGCATCATTTAGTGGGGACGCGAATTGTCGGCGGTACGGTGCTGTTGTCACTGCATTGCTGCGTCTTTTATACTGCTCTTTGTATTCGCGAGGACTGCTCGGAATATCTCTCCTGCAGCAGGCAGTGTTATTACCAGTGTAATAGAATGTGGCTGTAGAATTTGCTTTTGAAGCAGACGTGGAGAGATCTTTTTCAAAGCAGAGCAAATTAATTCTTGCTGGTAATATGTACTGTGGTCCCATATTTAAAAAGCATCTTTGTTCACACAATCAGTTCAGAATCTCAAGGAAAGGAAGCAAATGTAGTATTTAACGAAAGATACAACTGGAAAATATTTACGTTAGCAACGGTTGTTGGGACGGAAATATAAATTAAGTTTTATTTCCCTTTTTTTAAAGACATGTATCATTTTATTTTACTTAAAGTTTAAACCATCTGAATTGACGCAAGTTCACATCTTCTTTCCTAGCAACTTGTTGTGGCTTTATGCCTCGTCGACGCCTAGGTCATTTGAGGTGGAACAGGACTGGGTAACAAGGAAAGGGAAGGAATTCAGTATCATCCTTTTGAAGAAACCATCCGGGCATTTGCCTTGAGTGATTTCGGAAACCATGGAAAACGAAAATTGGATTTGAGCTCGTGTCTTTCGGGAGACACGGCCCGAACACAAATATCTATAGAATCCGTGAGTAACGGGGTTACTTTCCCTATTTTCTTTCTTGCATTGGTATGCATTTTATAGAGATATGGCAAGTAATTGTTTTTTTTTTATCGTTTGTAATTGTGAATTACACTTAAGAAGAAACAATCTGAAGAACAAAACTGTTTTATATTGAAACTGTGTTACGAAAGTTGTTGCAAGTATAGTAGCCGTGATGAAAGATAAAACAGGGTCTACATTCTAACTCTGAGAACGGTAGAGACAGGGATTCGAACCGAGGACCTTTCGATCTCCTGTTAGACACTTTATCTACAAAGCCTCCAGGCCGCTGTGATAGTTGTGTTACAACTTTTGCGCATTTTCTTGTATTTGAAAGTGTAGAAATTGTGATAGTGAAGAAGATTTGCTACTATTAACAACATTTTAAGTTTACATGTTTGGCCGAACTGATTTAATTTAATTGTGATGGAGCACATGTTCCGATGGCAATTTCCATATTCGTCTATTTACCCCTTTTTTCTTCTTATTATTTTCCTCCAACAATCTACTTTGGCCCTTAACGAATATTAATTTCAAATTCTTTTCACTTTTTTGGTAAATGATTCATCACTTCCTTTGTTAATTTATTCCATAACATAACTCCCTTATGAACAAAAGGAAATGTTCCCACTCGTTTATGCATAAAATCGAGTGCCGACTTTGGTCACGGTCATGGTCATTAATTCCCTTATAAGCTCTACTCCTAATTCTTTGACCAACATCTTTCCAAGCCCTATACCAAGAGTGGTGGGTAAGTGGTTAACGCTCTGGCCTCGCAATCGGGAGGACGCGGTTTCGAATACCCGTCCGGGCATCTAGATTTGGGTTTTCGATGGTTTTCCCAAATAACTCTAGGCGAATGCCGGGATGCTTCCTTCAAAAGGCCATGGCCGAATTCCTTCCCGTTCCTTGTCCCCAGTCCCATCCTGACTCTAAAGACCTCGACGTCGACGAGGCGTAAAGCCATAAGTAAAATTAAAAAAAAATAAAAAAAATTCCAAGCCCCATCACTAAAGTACGCCTCGTATACTTCCAGATCTCTCTTCACCCTCCTCCTGTCTTCCAACTCGTTTATCATATCATTTACTGATTGAGTACTGCGGTAATTTCTGAAAACAATTCTAGCTACCCTCCGTTGAATGATTTCTAACCACTGAAACTGATACACAGAATGAGGATCTCAAAATACGAGTATATTGAAGCAACGGCCTGACCAAAGTTTCGTAAACCAATTTCCTAACTTCTCTGTTACTTGCTCTTATCGCTCTTCCCAATAAATGAAGAATTTTTAATCCTTCTCCTACCAAATGCCCAATGTCCTGCCCAATTTATTATCAAGTATTATGACAATATATTTACGCTATATGCCTCCAACAAGCAATTATTTCACCATATTACAAGTATAAACAACGTAAGACTGGAGATTTTCTCGGCGTTGTAAATGAATAAAATTTTCTCGGGTAACTAGCCGAGTTAGTCCATCGTTTGACCACGACGTTTCGGCGGTCACAATCTCTGCCGCCATTGTCAAGTGACTGCTGCCGGTCGGTTATTAAGGTGCTTATATATCACGCGAAGTCCGCGCTACGTCATCCTTTTTCCGGTCGGCCAATGGCTAGTGACGGGAAACGTTGGCCACTAGCAGGAAGCGTTCCTATTGGCGGAAGCCATTAGCTGCTGGTGGGTTCCGCTGATTGCTGGCGCGCAAGAGAGGTGCGTGTTTCCCAGTTGTCCTGCTGCACTCTCATTTTCTGGATTGCTGGGCTCCAGGCTTTACTTAACTGAAATCCAGTATCTCTGTTAACGAGGTCCTTCGAGATACGAATTTCGATAGCTTCCGAAAAAACACTGTCCCAATAACCTCTCGTACGCGCAAGAATTCTTGTTGCTTTGAAATTAAAGCCATGTCCCGTGTCAATACTGTGTTCAGCAACCGCTGACTTGTCGATCTGGCCCAGGCGGACGTTGCGCGCATGTTCGGCGCACCTTTGGTCAATACATCGTGTTGTTTGTCCGATGTAAGCCTTTCCGCATTCGCAAGGAATGCGATATACGCCAGGTGTTCGTAAGGCTATATCGTCCTTGGGTGACCGCAGTATATTCCTAATTTTGGCAGTTGGTCGGAAAATGGTTTTAATGCCACATTTACTTAAAATTCTGCCAATCTTAGCGGTAGTCGTTCCGACATAAGGAAGGAAGGCGAAGCGGCTCGGGTCTTCCTGCTGTCGTATTTTCCTCCTTCCTGCTCGTGTGCAAACCGAGTTTATTAACGCCTCGTTGAAACCGTTCTTGCGGAAAGTTTCCCGTAAATGACACATTTCCGCCTGCAAACTATCCTTGTCACATAGAGTTCGCGCCCTGTGCACCAAGGTTTCCAGTACTGATCTGCGTTGGGCCGGGTGGTGGTGGCTGCGCGCGTTGAGATATAGATCAGTATGTGTTGGTTTCCTGTACACAGAATGACTTACAGTGCCATCAGCTCTCTTTTCGATCAAAAGAATCAGGAATAGACGCCGAAACAAGCAAGCGCCTCCAGCCACGAGCACCGGTTCCACCTAGATTGTATGGGCTGCCAAAGATACATAAGGATGGTACTCCTTTACGCCCGATAGTGAGTGCTATAAGCTCACCTACTTACCAACTGGCAAAATATCTAACAAGTAGACTATCACCACTCGTGGGAAAAAGTCCCCATCATGTGAGGAACTCTGCTGAGTTCATAAACGTGTTGAAAGATCTTCGACTGGGGGCAGACGACATCATGGTCAGCTTCGATGTCGTGTCACTTTTTACGAATGTGCCACTAGCGGACACATTAGCGTTGCTGGCGAAACACTTTTCTCCCAAGGAAGTGGAACTGTTCCGTCATGTGCTCCAGTCAACCTACTTTCAATTCGATGAGGAATATTACGAGCAGGTTGATGGGGTTGCTATGGGCTCGCCGTTGTCCCCAGCAATTGCCGATTTTTATATGGAACATTTCGAAGAACATGCTCTAGCAAGTGCCCCAAAACAGCCAACCTGTTTCTTTCGTTATGTTGACGACACGTTTATAGTATGGCCGCATGGTATCAATAGTCTACAAGAATTTTTACAACATCTTAATGGGATCAACGGAAACATTAAATTTACAATGGAGATGGAGAGGAATGGCCGCCTTCCATTTTTGGATATTTTGATCGAAAAGAGAGCTGATGGCACTGTAAGTCATTCTGTGTACAGGAAACCAACACATACTGATCTATATCTCAACGCGCGCAGCCACCACCACCCGGCCCAACGCAGATCAGTACTGGAAACCTTGGTGCACAGGGCGCGAACTCTATGTGACAAGGATAGTTTGCAGGCGGAAATGTGTCATTTACGGGAAACTTTCCGCAAGAACGGTTTCAACGAGGCGTTAATAAACTCGGTTTGCACACGAGCAGGAAGGAGGAAAATACGACAGCAGGAAGACCCGAGCCGCTTCGCCTTCCTTCCTTATGTCGGAACGACTACCGCTAAGATTGGCAGAATTTTAAGTAAATGTGGCATTAAAACCATTTTCCGACCAACTGCCAAAATTAGGAATATACTGCGGTCACCCAAGGACGATATAGCCTTACGAACACCTGGCGTATATCGCATTCCTTGCGAATGCGGAAAGGCTTACATCGGACAAACAACACGATGTATTGACCAAAGGTGCGCCGAACATGCGCGCAACGTCCGCCTGGGCCAGATCGACAAGTCAGCGGTTGCTGAACACAGTATTGACACGGGACATGGCTTTAATTTCAAAGCAACAAGAATTCTTGCGCGTACGAGAGGTTATTGGGACAGTGTTTTTTCGGAAGCTATCGAAATTCGTATCTCGAAGGACCTCGTTAACAGAGATACTGGATTTCAGTTAAGTAAAGCCTGGAGCCCAGCAATCCAGAAAATGAGAGTGCAGCAGGACAACTGGGAAACACGCACCTCTCTTGCGCGCCAGCAATCAGCGGAACCCACCAGCAGCTAATGGCTTCCGCCAATAGGAACGCTTCCTGCTAGTGGCCAACGTTTCCCGTCACTAGCCATTGGCCGACCGGAAAAAGGATGACGTAGCGCGGACTTCGCGTGATATATAAGCACCTTAATAACCGACCGGCAGCAGTACCTGCCATCGCGCTTCCCGACTGCGGCGCTGCACGAGGCGGCAGGCGTACCTACCATTAAAGACCGCTTCCGAGCACTCGCTACGGCGTTCTATCGGAAAGCTGAGACGAGCATCAACCCACTGGTCAGCGTGCTCGGTCGATATGAAGTTCCAACCGGCCGGCACAGAAGACCGTTAGCATTGCTCAGGCAACACTAAAAAAGTCAAAATAAAAAGTTAATCACATAACGCCAACCAAAACGACACACCCAAAGTGACGTAATGCACCATCAAATGAATAAGGAGAAAATGTCGAGAGACAAGAACTCCATAGTATACTGCCAAGAAAATAATGGCAGTGAATGGCGGAGGGCGACCGGCAGCAGTCACTTGACAATGGCGGCAGAGATTGTGACCGCCGAAACGTCGTGGTCAAACGATGGACTAACTCGGCTAGTTACCCGAGAAAAAAAAAATTTATTCAAGTATAAACAACCTTTGTTTTTTATCTGTGTATCTACTAAGCTGATTCTTCTTGACATTTGTCTTCATTACGTGTTTACCTACCGAGTTAGATATTCTGTCTAGGTCACCCTGCAGCTGTTCAATCTTCTACCGGTTTTTTTTTAGGTTTATATAACAGTATGTCATCTTCAAATAATCGAACTTCTGATTGTAAACCATTTACACAATCATTTACTAGAATAATGGATATCAATGGTCCCAATACACTATCCTGTGGCACTCGAATATTCGCTTCCTCCTCTTTTGATACTGGATTTCCTACTGTAACAAGTGGTGTGATAAGGCTGTCATGAGCTCACTTTTTCCCCATGTATTCTCATGGAGGCGGGTGTGATATCGAACCGTAACTCATCAAGCCATCAGAAAGGTGTCAAAAGGCCATTAATTATATGCTAATGAGGCCCGTACCACGCGCCACTTCTTAACTTAACTCAGGGGTCGCCGATGAATTTTTTTTTTTATGGAAGCGGGTGTGAGATCAGATCGTAAATCGTCCTAATGGAGTCATTAATAATATGCTAATGACGCCGGCGCCACCTCTTACGATTAAAGAATTTGCTGCCTGTATTTTTACCCCTCCCAAAGGGGTCGCCGCGTGGGTTACGTAATAATTTCCGGCAATGCAGTGCTGCTGAACGTTTGTGGTAATTACCCAGCTGCGCGTCTAGACCACAACTTGCAGAGATAGGTGTGGAGTGTAGAGCTGCACATAAAAATTTCTCAATTACATGAACGTTTTTTTATATACTGTGGTCTTAAATATGAATTATTCTAAATGCATCAATTTTTTTCCAAAAATATTCATTAATTACAATTTTGTATTTAATTCAGTTGCTTATGATTGAAATTCAGTCTCTTATTCGCCTCTTCCTCTTAGGCAGATGGTCGTGGGTTCGAAGTTCTAAAACATGTAAAGCAAGATTTAATCTTTAAATACTGTTACGACAAATCAAAGTACAAGTAAATTTTCTTCCAAATACAAAGAAATTTACTCCATGAGAATCTGTCTAGCCGTTTCCGAGATGCTAGATTTAATGTTATGTGATGTTGAATACGGCGCTCACCCGCTGACTCGAGTGAATCTCATATACCCCACGCAGCCGGCAGGATATCCCGACCGTTCCGGGAGCTACATGTATTATACCAGTTGGGCTCGCAGGAAAAAATCCCGTCCACCTCCATTAATTTCTTTGTCTGCCCATCTGTTTTAGAGATGTCCTCCTAACAACACGTTCTTGGGCGCCGCGCCGCCACCACTTCTTGATAAAATTGTAGATTGCGCAGGTTTTAATCCTTACATTCAGAGTACAGCTACGCGTTTTATTAATTTTTTATTCGTTGAATACCAAATAATCCATAGATATAGTACATTTTATACTTAGCAACATGTCTTGTACTATTAAGAAGTAACCTTTCCAGAGCAGAACCTGTGTGTTTAATGGTCCAAGCTAACAGATCCACAGATAATTAGATTTTCGCCTATTCCACTTACAGAAATGAATAACACAGATAGTTGTTACAAGGGGATATGTGCATTCTTACTTATAGAATATTCGATTGCAGAGATTTCAAGAGCCAGAAGACTTGATGACACCGAATGATAACAAAGTTAACCACTACATCGCTAGTTGGGTTTGGAAAAGTATTTTTGCATGGTATCACTTTTACTGATATCACTGCGTTTTCTTTTGTCCATAATTTTTAGATTTTCTGCTACAAGCAAAATGAAACAACTCTTTAGTTCTTCAGTTGAAAGGTATTTTGGCAAGTCTTTCTGTGGGTTAGTTACATTTTTCTGCAGATGTCGCCCTCTTTATTGAGTAACTGTGAGAATTCTGTGACAGATCGTAGTGGGTGAGAGGTAACGCTCTGGCCTCGCATTCTGGAGGACGCAAGATTCGAATCCTCGTCCGGACATTTAGATTTTGAATTTCATGGTTTCACGAAATAACTCCAGGTCAATGCCGGGATGATTCCTTCGAAAAGGCATAACCCGAATTCTTTCCCGTTCTTTGCCCTTCATCATTTCCACCTCTAATGACCTCAACATCGATGTTGCATAAAATACAAAAATAAAAATCTGTGGCAGATGCGTGAAATAGTATCTTACATTCAGTAAATACAGACGAAGCAATATCGCAATGTAGCTATGTTTACTTACGGGACGTAGTGACATCATCATTAAGCTTTTATGATAAAGTGTCACATTAAGATCAATTAATTCCGGAATTCAGCCATTACATGTGTTTATTATGAAATTTCAAAAATGTAAATCCAAGCAGTAACAGATGTATGTCATTATTTCCTTCAGTACACAGTGCTGAGTTGGTTCGTAACTACCCAACTAAAACAAAACCTTAAAATTCTACTTTGATTACGATCGTGCCATAATTTAATAGTTTTACTTGAAATTTATACCAAGTGTCTTGTATTTAAAACGCATTCAAATTCTGGATTATCACTGAAATTTCATTTACTGGCTATTAAGAAGGCATCTGCATTGATGGAGGAAGGTTATAATGACACAATTTTGCAGTTATAAAATCCGGTAGGGCTAGAGGATATTAGAGTATAAACCGAATAGTGGAATGTTTCTAACGAACAAAGCTGAAGTATAGTTTCAGAGCAAATCAAATCTCTTGCTGTGATGGGATTCAAAGCGGAAACATTACTATTTCATCTTATTCTTCCAACTACCATTCAGTGTGTTAAAAATGCTGTCTTGTCGATAGAGTTACTATAGATGCAAGTAGGAAAAATATTTGTAACTAAGATGGTAAAAATTGGTTTTCTGAATCACATGTCTTCGTTTGCTTTTTGTATCCAAAATTTTTTACTTTAATCTGTCACTAAGCAGTAACAAAAAAAAAAAAAAAGAAAAAAAAACAGAATTATTGTATATAAAAGTAAATATCATACTTAATTTAGTGCTAAAATTTATTTGAACTGATCAAACATTAGAGAGGAGCTATGAATAAAAACATAAAGAAATTGTATGTTTCTAGAAACACACGTAGGGAGCTGTGGACTATAAAAGAAAACAACACAATAAACATGCTCTCTTTCATCCCATGTGAGGGAAATTTTGGGAATTTGTAACTGAAGAGGAATATATTTTAGCATTATAATATTAGTAATAACTGATTAAACGTTAGTAATTAAGCAACTCGCATTCATATCCAACAGAAACACGAAAAACTAACGTATCTACGCAGTCTCCACGGAACAATAAACAGCTGCAGTGACTGCAATATACTTTCTTTCATCATAAAAAATCTATAATATTCACTATCGTCTTCAGCACCAAAAATTCTTGCTAAAAATTCTTGGACACTATGTGGTATTAAGTTCTGGCTTTAATCTATTATTATTACAATTTTTTTTTTGGATCTAATGGAGATCGCGATTCCATTACTACTAATAATAATTCCATGTGGTCGTAATGACCTGGTGACAGGGTTCCGATGTGTTGCGCAGTCCGTCCCTGTCGTAGCCGCCTTAAACTAACCCGGCAATCCTACCGGGTACAGGGGACCTACAGTTCAACATGTAATCCGAACCACGGAAGCGTTCTGGCAAACTCGTAACCTTTCTCCAGTGCAGAGCCTTCGTGGGTGGATCCTCAAAAAATTACACCATACTTTAGGTATGTTTTCAACTGGAGAGAGAAACATCCACTTCATTCCTAAATGGCTAATTTAGCCTCGTCTGTGTTACGTAAACGTAATCACGAAACGCTCCCTCCAAGATAATAGGTAAAATCATAGTCACTTACGTCGCTTTTTAATTCTTCAGAAATGAAGCAACGTTTTTATCTGTGATCTTTCTATAAACGTATTGTTTTCTTGAGACACCTGGAACACCGAATGCAGGCCCGAGCGTTGCAGCCTCACTGTACAGCATCAATGTGGAAGTCCGAGATCATGAGCCAGGCGCCATTTCTGTTAAACTGAGGGCTCGATGTTTAAGCCGACTGATCAGAGATCGAAAAGCCTCCGGTTCAAAACTATTTTTTTTTTTTTTTTTTTTTGTAGTCCTATATTACAGAAAAAGCGCGCAACAAACCTACAATCTATACACTGCACAAAACGACAACGAGGACGAATATGCAAGTCTATACATAGACACAGATGTGTCGTTACTTGCAGATATGTTAGAAAAAAATAGGAGTGTATTTGTTGGGATGTACACGAGAGGACTGGCCTTTTGATGGATTTCAGAAAACTGCCGAAAAACTGTAATCAGGATGACATGCCAGATGTTTGAAGCCCCCTCATCAAGAATGCTAGGCCAGAACATTGCTACTCACCTACCAGGCTCGCGTCTTTAGCGGTTTAACTTTTTTTTAATTCGTTGAATGACAGATAACCCGTGGAGATGGCACATTTCGTGTTTAAGAACTTCTCTTGTAGTATAAACTCGTAAAATTTCTCCAGAGAAGAGCCTTCGTGAGTGGACCCTCAAAAATTACACCATACTTTATGTATGTTTCCAACTAGAGTGAGAAACATCCACTTCATTCATAAATGGTTGCAACAGCTATCGTCGTGTATTATCCTTTCAACCCACATGCATACAAAACCCTAATCTGTATGCCCAGATGGGGATTCACACCGGTATCTTCCTGAACAGGAAACCACCACTCTCGGCGAAATGATGGGTGATAAAATTATAAGTGCCTGATTTAAAAATGACATCTTCACATCATCAGTTAATCTTTTCCACAATTTTAACAGCTGCATGATGAAAATTGAAATCAACGCTTCAAGAAATACGTCATATACCCTTCGCGTTTGTCAAAAATAGTCTTCAATTATAATGATAACCTGTAGACCTCGTGTTGCTAAGTTCGCTTCAAGTTTAAACTAGACAAGATTGATGAATTCTGGGGAAAGTGGTCTTCCACAAAACGGGAATTAACAGGCTTACACCCACCACCACCATCTTCCACATAGCACGTGTCGTTGACAGATTGATGGATTGTTGAACAGGTGTTCCCAGATACAACAGGCTTACCCCCACTATCACCACCTCGCCCTCAGCTCGTGCCCTTCCACAGACAGGACTGAACACGTTTACCCCCACCACCACCACCGCGGACTAGACCTGTTCACCGCCCAACCGACCTGCTAGCGTCAGTGTTTAGGCATGGCCCGTCAGGTACTGTTGTTTTCGTAGGTGTATCATCTTAACGCTGGTGATTCAAAATGTTTGGCGATAGGTTTATCGTCCAAGCATAATTTTTAACGAGTAGTGGTGCTAGAAAAAGTGGGGCACAGCACCAAAGTTACACTAACTTATGATGAGTGGAACCTGCTGATCCAAGTATTGAACGTAGTGTCCGATTTATCCACCACAACCAGCGTCCAGACCGATGATCTGCTAGGTGAGCACTCTGGCTCCTTTTGAATGGTGGCTGGGATAAAAAACTGTATGTGTCTATCCCAATTCCTATCCTGCCAGCTACGTGTTCTTCAGAGAATCGACATGACAAAACCTCATCGGCGTGCAGCCTGCAGTGACTGGCGCCTTGACCATCAAGAAGACGTGGTGCCACCAAGTTGCAAGATATTACAAGGAGTTTGTGAGCATCTTAGCGAATCAAGTGCTATGTAACTATCATATGGCTCAGGTTAAAAAACTGCTAAATGTTCATATTACTAATGTTTATGTGACTCAAGTGAAATACTGCCCCAGTTCATCATTGGACTATACACTATTTAGACATGAAATAATTGCATATAAAAATTTACTGGTATTGGATGATGTTGATAATATTGAAAATAAGAATTATGATCTCGGATATGATGTTTGTGGTACTACGTGCATGTGAAAAGTATAAATAAAACAAAACTCCTTGTACATGATTCACTTTGTTTTATTTTTATCCACCTTCCATTAAAAAATCCTTTATCAAGTTATTTTTCACGTGTTGTTGTGGCAGATTATTCCTTCATCACTTAATATTGTGAAAATGTACAAAATAGATTTTTAAAAAAATCAAGAAACAGATAAAATACAGTAAAACATTGATAATTTATTTTTCACGAGTTCTTGTGGCGGGTAATTCCTTCATCACGTAATAAGACCGAATCGTAATTGTGTTGGATATAAGTTATTATGTGCCACTTTCCATGAATTTCATTAAGAAATTGTGAAAATGTACAAAATAGATAAAAAAAAATCAAGAAACTGATAAAATACAGCAAAAAATTGATAAAACATGTTAATTTCCTCAATGAATGAAGTCAATGCTCGACATAACAATTACAGGAAATGTATATGTAATTCCCATCCATGAAGGATGAAATCTGTACAAATTTTCTGTTTTGGTGGCAAATCTACATGGTTAATGCAGGATGTTAAATTGCTTGTTATAGTAGGTCAGAATAAGTTCAGGTTAGGTTAGGTCAACATAGGTGAACTGTGGGTTGTTATATTGTGTTACCCCACGGCAATAAGTTAGGGTGCTGTTATAGTCACGTGCACTGGTTATCACAGTGTCGTATGCTGTTCTCATGACGTCGTTGAGACATGGAAATCCTAAAGTTCTTCACCTTCCCGTGGCGGCTTGGGCCCCACAATAACCGGAGGCTGCGTAACGCATATAAGAACGCGTTGTATCCGCAAAACCGGCGCGCAAAATACCGGTCTTCTTAGTCCACAGTACCCCCTGTACCCGGTAGGATTGCCGGGTTAGGTTGAGGCGGCTACGACAGGAGCGAACTGCGCAGCACATCAGAACCCTGTCACCAGGTCATTACGGCCACGTGGAATTATCGTTATTAGTAACAGAATCGCGATCTCCATTAGGTCCAAAAAAAATTGTAATAATAGATTAAAACTAGAACTTAATACAACAATGTTCAAGAATTTTTAGCAAGGATTTTATGATGCTGAAGATGATATGGAATGCAAACGGATTTTTAGAGATTAAAGAAAGTTTACTGTAATCATTGCAGCTGTTTATTCTTATACTGTAAAACCTACAATACGACTGCGAGTATATTGTAAAACATGAATGTACCAGTCACGGCAGAGTATATCAATTGGCCATTTGAAAGTGCACTTCTTCCAAACTCAAGGTTAATTGTAATTAAAAGGAATATTTTAAATTTAATGCATAATATAGATTTTGCCCGCCCCGGTGACCTGAGTGGTTGGGGCACCGTGATGGTGTCTGGCGCTGACACGGGGTTAGCTGGTTCTAGTCTACAGTATACCTGCATATATACTATTCAAATCGTAAAATTGTGGGTGGCAGAGGGTGCTTTGCACCATAACTAATCTCTACTCTGTATGTTCAAATCCCGAATAACTCAAGGAAAAATAGAATTCATATAAGCATCACTGAGGCACCTTATTTCTCTAATCTTTTCGTTCCTGTCATTGCGAACCAATGGATTGGTGGACAAAGTATTTCATCGGACTCGTAATGAAAGTTGGTGCACGCATGTTTACAAATAAGTTCAAACCAAGCCTACGTCGTCTGTCTACCGGAGTATCCCAGCCCAATCTACAAATCAGTTCTGCGATTCTTTCATAAGGACTGTGGCAAGTAGTCACGAATCGAGCGGCTCTTCTCTTTACTTTCTCGATACTATCAATCAGCCCCCTAAGAAATGGATCCCAACAGTAGTCCAAATGTGTACACACGAAAGTTTTGTACGCTATCTCTTGTTTGGTGGTGGAAGACATTTTCCATCTTGACTTGGCCGACTGGGTAGCGGTGCACAATTCCTAAACAGCAGATTACGTTGAATCTCAGACTTCTTAAATCCGGGCATACGACATTATTGATGGTGATTCGTCCGTCGGGGTTTTAACTCTCTTAATTCTTTCATGTTTCATCCACAACGCTAACAACAATGGACACACACATACACACACACACACACACAGTCATGGAGTCCATTAATTACAAGACCTCAAAATAGGGCGAAGGGAAAAGTCCGTCAAAATCTCACTTAAAGGAAGCTGGGTGGCAATAAAAATCTCGCGTCAACTTTTTAATTCAGAGAATTTACATTTCTTCAACAAAAGACTTTGTATTACAATATCAGTAGTGCATAGAAGACATCCGTATTAAGGCTTGAATATTTAATGGCATAAAGGGCAATAAGTAAATAAACTATAACTATTTCTAATTTATAATGTAAATCTAGGCGGTCGCGTAGCTCAGGCAGTAGAGCATCTGACTGCGGGCCGGATGACCGGGGTTTGATCCCCCACGAAGCCGAGGATTTTCCTTTTCAGTCCGGAACGGCTCCCCAGGCCCACTCAACCTACTGTCCAATGAGTACCGTGGAGGAAACTCCGCGAAAAGGTAAAGAATGGCCGGAGCGTGGCTCACCCCGTCACATCCACTCTAGTGCCAACGGTTGTAATGGGAATGCGGAGCTCTACCTCCGTGAATCCTACGGGAAGCGGCAGGAGCCGTTGGAATCCCGTGACCCTTACCTTTATAAGGTAAATCTTCCATGACGAGGAGAAGCGGGTTCCAGCAGATCTTACCAAATCTCACCAAAGGGGAAGGAGAGATCCAAATTCGAATGAAAATACCTCACGTAATTAATGGAAACCCCCTACAATAACTCTTACCGAACAGTGACACACTGGGGAAGGCAATAGGTAAACACCCCAGCTTCATCTCCCAGGGAAGTTTCCACTGAGAGGTAAACACCCCCTATTGTAACCACCTACTATCAAGGTACTCATAGAAGAAGAAAATTTTGAAAACGATGCAGACTGATAAGGTAGAAAGTTACTGTGAAAACAATAACTTGAGTCACACATATCCAGTAATAATAATAATAATAATAAAAATAAAATTTCTCCTATAGTTTTAGTCTCAGATTTTCGAGTTCGTGGTCATAATTAAAATTGTAATTTTATTTGTTTTTATCAGTAGCTCTGTTCGTAAATGTAATGCTTGAACTAAAGCAAGTAACTAAATCACTTAAAAAAAAAAAAATTTTTTTTTGTAATTACAGCTTGCAATGTTGGAACGGTAGTTAATCTGACAAAAATAAACGGAAGCTGTGGGTTTTTTTTCTGTCATCAGTCTTTTGACTGGTTTGATGCAATTATCCATCCCTTCCTATCTTGTGCTAACCTCTTCATCTCAGCATACCCCTTAAAACCCATGGCGTCAATTATCGGCTTCATATATTCTAATTTCTATCTTCCGCGACAGCTATTAACTTCGACTGTTCCCCCCACTAACAAATTAACCTATCCTGTATGTCTCAGAATATGACCTAGCATCTTACACAAACTTCTTTCCTCACCCATCATTTCCAAAACACGCCCAATTCGTAATTCACCTGTCCACCTAATTTTTTAGCATCCTTCTATAGCACCACATCTCAAATGCTTCAATTTTCCTACTGTCTAGTATACCTAAAGTCCATGCTTCGCTACCATGAAGAGCTATGCTTCACATATAGAGTTTTAAATATTTTTTTCTCCGTCCTAGATCAATATTTGAAACTAAAAGATTCATCTTTTCGTGAAGTCTCTTTTTGTTAGTGCTAACATTATTGTGTCGCGGTATCTGATTTTTGTATAAATTTTAATATAGAGTTTAGCGGTAATGAAAGTGGAGTGCTTCGAAGCCAGCACAGTAGTACGAAGGTTACACCGCTCATATACGACACCCGCGCCAAGGACGCTGGTCTGGCAGTCCATACTATGGGAACACTGTATAGCACGGCTGGTACATGAGGCTTACACACTATGAGCACGTGAACCACACGCATGTCCGTCGTGACAAACAACCAATGAGAGGAAGGGTTTCCCCACCTTCCAGAATCGAGGGCGCCTTTTTGCGTGCACGATTCGCCCCAGTCCGTGATGTGAAATTTCATGGGGCAGACCTGTTACCATTCAATTAGGCCATTTTAGGCATTTTTCCTATCATTCTCCCTCTGCTGGCTTGGGATGCATACTGCATTAACATTGGATCCTATGGTCCAGTATTCCAATATCAGGAAACACCGATTTCATGTACCAATAACTTGTAACTGTACCGTACCTCCACTTTCACAATAAATCAAGTAGCCACAACTCTTCATATCATTTCAAGGAGCACCTACGTCCTGATTTTATGCAAATTAAGTCTCTGTGTGCATGTATTTTATCCTAGCTAGAAGCTTACAGATGCCCACTGGAAACCAGAACTACCGCAGCAGACAGTAAGTAAATGCTAGGACGGACCCACAGTGGGTAAGTTCGCCACTCACTCGGTCAACACGCGACAATTGCTGTAACTCCCCTCGGTCCTGCTGCTTATCGACGCCACAGACCACTTCTCGCTCCACATGGCTTTCCCTTTCTCAGCTTTCTTGATCAATCGGTTGAGCCGACATGTCTCCGATTTTACAAGCTGGTTTTACTTAGTTATTGAGGCACAATTTTTACAAATTTACTTTTTCCGATCTTGAAATGTTTTTAAATTGTCCGCTTCAGTATATTTCAAACTTAATTGTATTATGTTGCCACAATTTATGCTTGCTACGTTATCTAAGGCAACCTGGAGAACACTGAATCGTCGTTTCATTACCTGACCATTCGCTTTCCTTTCACGGGACGGTCAGGAGGTGGAAGAGATGCCAGATAGTATATAGGGTATTCAAATATGAGTGCAAGTTTTAAATTTTAAATAAAATATGGCTTTCTGTATCGAAGAATTGAAGTATTTACTGATTTATACGAAACGCATTTCGGAACTATGTGTTGGACAACACAACTTAAGAATGGCCTTCATGGCTTTGGTGGCACACGCATACTATTCTGGCAAAATATTCATTTACGGTTTTGCATAAATGTTGCGGTATTTAATTGATGGAGCGTTCAATTTCGACCTTTAATGTTCGATTGGTACTAGATTTTTGACGTAAACCTGAGACTTCAGAAACCTCACATAAAAACGTCCACAGGCGCTAAATGGCACGATCGTAACGGCGAATTCTGGTCACCAAAGCGGGAGATGACACGACCAGGAAAAAACTCGTGCAAAACCATCAATGTTACACGGACGGTGTGGCAAATGGCACCTTTCTGTTGAAACCACAAGTCTTCAAGAGCAATATCGTCCAATTGTGGCACAAAGAACTGGATTATTATGCTACTATAACGTTCGCTGTTTACCGTTAATTATGAAGATAAATGGTGCAAATATTCCTCTAGTCCACAATGCACACCAAACAATGATCCTTCAAAGCAGGGACGGCGGATCTTATTAGACCCTGCTAAGTGGGCAGACAAAGGAAGGTCACACTGAAAATTTTATCTTGTTATCTTATGTAAAAAAAAAAAAAAAAAAAAAAAAAAAAAAATAATAGTAATAATCATGCAAACAAATTCCTAAGAGAATCTCCGTCCGGGCATCCAGATTTGGGTTTCCCATGGTTTCCCCAAATCACTCCAGGTGAATGCCGGGATGCTTCCCTCAAAAGGCCATGGCCAAATTCCTTCCCATTCCTTGCCCCCCATCCTTTCCCGTCTCTAAAGACCTAGTTGTTATAGGAGACGTTAAGCAGTTAAAAGAAATAGTAATATTGAATATTTGTATCAGTATCCCATTGTTTACGTTTACAAACAAAGGTTAAATAATTGTTAATTATCGAGTTTATAAATATTACTTACTAATTGCATGATGATTTTGAAAGAAAAATCTAAAAATTACTACTTTTATATCATATAATGTTGTATATTTTCACACTTTTTATGCATATTTTAAGCATTTTTCATTCATATTTGCATGTATATTTCTAGCTTTTTATGTTGTATATCAACAGGTCTCTAGTCATGAATAATATTTCATACCTGACTGACATTCTGAAGAAAAAATATTAAAATTAGTATATAGGCACGACCATTCTGTCCCTCTCTCTAACTGGCAAATGGTTATAGAATACCCATCGCTGTGGTTGCATCGTCTATCTTGGTGCCCTGGGTTATACAGGGATGAGTAGTCTGTAAGTTTAAACTCAGCTGAACTGCTCTCTCTCTTTTTCACAGTTTCAGTTTTTTTTTTTTTGTTTTTTTCCTCTCTAAGCACGTCGTACGCTCAATCGCTCTCAGATTCTGTGTGGACAAAACACCCTCTCGGAATTACCCGGATGTGTTCTGCTACCTACCGTACCCGTATTATCCACTGGTTCTGCATCCAAATCTTCTCTGACGAATGCTGTTTGCCTTGTTATCCTTCATTGAATATTCTTCGAGTTTTATTCGTTTCAAACTGGTTGAGTTTTGTGTTACTTGTAATTCTAATACCAAATTTGTAACACGAATTAACGTCAATCTGCAAGGTTCTACCAGGTATGGAACTCCTAGCATAATTTAATAATTTGGTAGACAGATGTAGTACTTTATTGTGGTACAAGGCAGCCACCTTGAGTGACCGTCCTGGGTGGGAAAGCGTGGAACATGAAACCGAGAACCGAGTTAGTTGAATCCCGCATTCAAGGACACAAAGTCAGCAGTTTATCGTGGGAGATACAGTCAGTCAAGTTCTGGAACCTCCTAGAATCACCACGCGTCAGAGCAAGTTGTTGCTCGCTTTCTTTGATCAAGCTGTTGTTGGCGAAGGTTGTCGTCTGTTGACATTTCCTTCAAACATTACAATGGATGAACTCTCTTTTCGGTTGCTCTTCGTTGTTTTAATTTGTGGATGTCTTAGTCATTTCGACACCGCAGGTGCTGGAAAGGTGATTAATGAGTTGGGTTGGCAACTCGACGACTGTAGTCAGCTTGGAACCCCACTCGCATGCGCTGTCGTGACAACAGCAGTGACTGGGGCAGTAGACGTGGCCAGGTGGTCGGCTGTGAGTTGTTCCGAGTGGGGATCTGGTTGGTTGCCTCGTATCCTGGCGAGTCTGGACGATGTTGGCGGACGACTGTGTCTTGCCAGTTACAGTGGCGGGCGTGGTGACTTTTTTTTAATTTATTTATTGGCAAAAGGACAGAGTCCATACAGCCAAAAATACCTTTACATATTGATGGTACAAGGTTAGAGGTGCAATTCTTACAGTACGATACCATACAATACAGAACAAAACAATACCGAAACATACAATACATTACAGGGCAATACAATACGATACAGGACAATACAATGCAATAAAGTGCCATATACTGTAATACAACCAAGTACAATACAGTAAAATACCATACAATACATTACAATATTTTGGTTTACATATTATATAGTAATGCCAGGAGTACAACTCCTACCGTGCTTTTTATTATTAATTTTGGAATATGATTCTTGACATATAGTTGATTTGCCTGGTAATTTACAAAGTTCGAAATAAAACTCTTAAACTAGCATTTATTTACATCTTATATTTCAAGGATAACAGTACTACTCTTGTGGTGCAATAGATTTACATATTATGTTATACCTTTAAAAATACAACTCATACTATACGACTGATTTATATGTTAACCTAAGTAAATGAAAATGGAGCTCTTACAGTGCAATTGGTTTACATATTGCGTTGCCAGATTAGGCATAAAACTCTTAGTGTACAACTGATTTACATGTTGTATTATTCGGTTATACATTTACACTTATAGAACAATTGATTTACTTGTTATGTTGTCTAGTTAAGAGTACCACTCTCATCCTATAATCTATTTACTTGTTATCCTGCTAAGTTAGAACTAAAACTCTTACGGTAGAGTTGGTTTACATCTTGTGTTATAAATTCATGAGCAACACTTTTCCTGTACAGATATTTATTACAAGGATCATATATCTATGTGATTTTCCTTGGCAAATCTATAGAGGCTTATATAGATTTCCGGTTCTTGTTTCTGAAGAAGATGTTGGATTTTGGTGGGAAGTTCAGCCCCGTGTCTTTGTAAGTCCAATATTAATTGTGTAGATTTGTTCCAGTGGCGCTTGCATGCGAAGAAAAGGTGATCGACGTCCTCCAAAATATTTTCTTCGCATTCGCAGAAGGGCGAGTTAACTACGTTGATTTTGAACAGATGCGACTTGAACCGCCCGTGGTTAAACTTCAGCCTTGCTATGAATGTTGAGAGTCCTCTGGACAGTATCCGGTTGGAGTACCAATGAGCTCTCGGAATGGAGGGATGGATCTGTCGGTAATGTTGACCTTTATGGAGGTCCCTTGTCTCCCATTCGTTGGCCCATTCTTTCTTGACATCGCGTCGAATCGCTGGTAATAGATCCGATGCCGGAACGAGGTTGAGTTTGTTTCCGCTGAGTGCAGCTTCTTTGGCTAGATCTGTCTGCTTGCTCATTACCTGTAATACCTGCGTGTCCTTTGGACCAAATGAAAGTGATCTCCGTGCCTTTCTCTCTAAGTTTGGAAACTATTCTAAGTATTTCATAGGCCAACCAACATCTGCCATTGTCTTTGGAGATGTTGTTTAGTTTGTTAACAGCGGACAGGGAGTCTGTTATTATTGCTATTCTCGAGCTTTGCAGTTTTGTGCAATATTCTAGAGCTTTGACCATTGCAAGTAGTTCCGCTGTGAAGACCGTTGCTTCTTCCGGTAGGCTGTAGGCTTCCGACTTGTTGTTTGTCGTATCCACAAATGCGCATCCCACTGAGTGATCTGATTTGGAACCGTCTGTGTACAGGCATGCTGGGTTACCTGGTAGGTTTGAGATGTAGTCCCTCATTATGACATTGTTCCTTTCGCTCCCTTCCAGATATTTAATGTTGGTTCGGATGTCCAATTTCAGAGTGGTAATGGGCATTCTTCCTGAATAGACAGGTAATAGTTGAGCTCGGTATATTTTTGTGGAGTATATCTTTAGGTCCTCATATGCTCTTGCTAGGGGTGGACTAGTTTTCTTCTTCCAGTATGCACGTTCTGAGTACTGTGCCGATAATACTGATAACTTTTCCAACAGCGGATTCTCTTCGAGTTCTAATTGCTTTAGTATGAATTTTCTGGAGAGGTATGTTCGCCTAATGTGTAGTGGTGGTTCGAGGCATTCGACCAACAAGGCGTTTGTAGGCGTAGATGCCATGGCCCCAGTACATAGTCTCAGTGCTTTGTATTGTGATTTATCTAGTCTCTTCAACAACTCTTTCGATGCGGATCCAAAGCATATACAGCCATAATCGTAATGTGGTCTTACGAGCGATCGATAAAGTCTCATGTTGAGTACTCTTTCCGCTCCCCAGGTTTTGCCGGTAATGGCTCTAATTAGGTTCATGGCTGCTTCACTTTTTTTGAGGATGTAAGCTATATGATTGGACCATTTAAGGTTCGAGTCCATTTTCAAGCCTAGGTATGAGACTGTTTTCTTGACAGGGAAAGAGTGGGCTCCCAGTGAGATTTCAGTTATGTGCGGTACCCTATGTCTTGTAAATATGCAGACTACGGACTTTTCTGTAGAAAGGACGAAGCCATGGCGTATCATCCAAGCCTTCATTTTGTCCATTGCGATGCTAACCTTGTCTTACAGGCTTGTAATGTCCGCTGGCTGATGTAAAGGCAAACATCGTCCGCGTATTGTAACAATTTTACTTCCCGAGGTATCTTTGAGTGGAGGTCACTGACGTAGATATTGAAGAGAAGGGGGGACAATATAGATCCCTGAGGCAGTCCTTTACTTGTAAGCCTGGGTCCGACTACTTCACCTCCAATTATGAATAGCTCTCTATTTTCCAGCAGCGCTATTAGATTCGCCACGAAAGTTTCCGGGAGAGGCAACTGTCTAAGTTTTTCCGCCAGTAGAGGGAGAACAACGTTGTCGTATGCTTTGGATATATCGGTGAATAGGGCCGTCAGGTAAAAGTTTTCTCCATTACTGATTTGGATATCTGTCACTAGTTGTGCTATGATTTCATTTGTGCCTTTCCCCTTTCTGAAGCCAAGCAGGGTTTCTGGTAGAAGGTGATGATGTTCTACATACCACTCCAGTCTGAGTTTAATCATCCGTTCTAACATTTTCAAGGAGCATGACAGGAGTGAAATTGGCCGGTATGATCCGCTGTCACTGGGGTTTTTGTGAGGTTTGTGGATTGGGACCACTCTTATTGCTTTTAGTGGGGGAATGTGGACTCTCTCCATCCAGACCCTGTACATAATTTTGAGGAACAAGTCTTTGCCTTCTCTGGGGAGGTTATCTATCATCGAATACTGTATTTGGTCCATTCCTGGAGCGGTGTTACTAGATTTTTTGAGTGCACTTTCCAATTCCTCTATTGTGAAAGGTTGAAGCAAAGGGTGGTCTGCTTCCGGGTTCTGAATGTCGACTTCCTTTTCTGGGCACCAGTCTGGAGCCAAAGAGCAAAGGAGGTCCATGGCCGTCGCAGTGGAGATGTGTTTGATTGATTGCGTTGTCTTGCGCTGAATTCCTTTAACCTGTCTCCATAGTAGTTTAGTTGGCACATCTTTGTTCAGAGACTTACAAAAATTTTGCCAGTATTCTCTTTTCTTCTTCTTCAGAAGGCGTTTCGTGGAAGCTTGTATCTTGTTTAAGAATATGTATTGTTCGTCCGTTGCCTGTCCTTTATATTGCGCTAACGCCTTCTTTCTGTCTTTTATCGCTTTAGTGCACTCTTCATCCCACCATTTCGGGCTGTGTCTATGTGGCGTCTTTCTCTGTTTATTTTCTGGGATGGATACTTGGGCCGCTTGATCCATAATTGTGGTGAAGGAGAGGTAGTCATTTTTGGGGTCATCTGACGTGCTAAAGTTTTCTAGTTTATCTGTTATGAACTGTTTATATAGTGGCCAGTTAGCTCTCCTTGTGTTCCACTTGTAAGTGGGAGACGGAGGAGTGGTCTTGAATCTCTGGTCAGGTGGGGACATTATGATGGGAAAATGGTCAGATCCCGATGGGTCTGGGAGGGTCTTCCATTCTATGTCGATGGCCAATCCCGGCGAGATGAGTGAGATATCGACTGCCGATCTACGTTCTGTTGCTCTGTGGTATCTTGTTTCTGATCCATCGTTCAGTAAGACTAAGTTCATTTCTTCCAGTAAATCTATTACCACTTTGCCTACTGCGCAGCTGGATTCACTTCCCCACTGTTGGTGGTGGGCGTTAAGGTCCGTCATAATAAGCATTGGGGGGGGATAATTGCTCTATTACCTGACGAAGTTCTCTTTTGGACACTGGAGTTTGGGGAGATCTATAAATTGAAGCAACTGCTATTTTTCTGTGGTTCCTGCTGTCATATTCTACGTTGGCTGCACATACTTGTAAATTCGATCCCTGCGAGTTGAGCTGAATTTCATCATACTGTATTCCACTTTTGATCAAAAGAGCGACTCCTCCGTAACCGTCTGATCGATCCGACCGAATCACATTGTATCCTGTACAAGAGAAGTGGTTGTCAGGTTTCAACCACGTTTCCATTAATCCCGCAACTGCAATGGAATTTTCTTGGAGGAGGTATAATAGGTTTTCCTTATTAGATCGGACTGACCGAATGTTCCACTGCATGAAGTTATTACACTTCGCCATTATTATTGAGCACTAAGGATTTTCTGATGAACTCTCTTATATCTGGCATAACGCCTGTATTAACCATCTTCAGCAGCGAGGAAACAATGTAGACCACCTTATCTATGAGGGGTTCTTCCCTTTCGAAGTTCTGGGGCCTATAGGGGTTGTAGCTTATCGGGGCAGATGTGGTGGGTCCATGGTCAAAGTACAAATCTGATGGAATCTTTATGTTTTGGCTTCTGGTCGCCTGCTGCTTGGAAGGAGGCTCGGTTCTGGCTTGCTTATTGAATCGTTCTTGCAAGTTAGGGGTTGGCCTCGCTGTTGCCCGTGCTTGAATGGGGGTGGATATTGGACTTCCGGGTTTAGGTATGCGCATTGGGGGGAAGCTGGAGGTGTCTGGGGTAAAGGGAAGCCTGGCAGCTTGTTTAGCGTAGGAAGTTGGGTTTTCTAGAGCTGTGGCTTGTTCTAACGTAAGGTTGTTATAGGCCATGTGGGTTTTGATGCGCTTTTGTTTCACAAACTCTGGGCAGGAGCTTGATGTTGCTATGTGGTCTCCCCTACATATTGCACAGTGGAAGTTGTTAGTTTTGTTGCACCCGGATGTTTCATGGGCCTCTCCGCATTTAGCGCATCTAGCATTGCTGCGACAGTGCTTGTTGACATGACCATATCTCAAACACTTATAACACTGAGTTACTCTTTGAACATATGGTTCGACTTGACATCTGGTGTAGTGAATGAAGACATGTGGTGGGAGGGTCTGTCCTTTGAATGTAATGCATACCATTTGCCGCGGTATCCACTGATGTATTCCGTCGATTGTGATCTTACGCTTTAGTCTTCTGGCTGCTATCACTTCAATATCGGAATCTATGACATTTAGTATTTCTTCTTCAGTTAATCTAGTATCTACCCCTCTTATTACCCCCTCTTTAACAGTACAATAGCGTGGTATAAAAAATTTTATATTCTGAGGGTGATTGGTGACTGATGCCAGGTTGTTTGCTGCCTTATAGTTATTAAATTCAATCTGAACACGGTTCCTCCCCTTGGTTGATATGTTAAGGATCGAATGGTTCATTGCTGGGATGGAATTCCTGATAAATTTACCAACGGACATGGGATGAAGACGTCCGAGGGCGCCCCTATTTGGGTGCTCTTCTGTATTTATCTGTTCTGCATAGACTATGAATGGACCAGGTGTCATGTTCTGAATACCTAAATTTCTCTTCTCCCAATGTAGAAGCTGCTTGCACATTTGCGGAATTGACTGTTGGTAAATCCCTAGATCCCATAGCTATTGCGTTTTGGCTGCTATTGCTAGTATAAGTTGTTATTGGTATTTCTGATTGGGCTATCTCTTCACTTCCTGAAACGCTTGCGGCAATTGCGGGGTTAGTAGGTATAAATGGCACACTATTAATATTCATATTTAGGTCAATTTCCCCAGTTGGGGCTCTTTCACATCTGGTACTTATGCATGCAGGCTGTTCTATGTCGGCATACGCACGTAGCTTGCGTTTCTTTATAACTGTTGTCTTTTCAGAATCTAGGAGTGCAATGGGCGGCGTACTTACGATGTCAACTTCGATCGGCGTATAGCACACTTGAAGGGCCGAGGCGATAGCATCTGCTGTTTCCTCTGCTGTGCTCCCTTCCGTGTCCTCCTGCATCCTGTAAGCCCTTAGGCTTACACCTCTTGCACTATTCACCCACTATCTTCCACCTGTTGTGTAGTTGAACAGCAGCGGTAACTTAAGCTCGAAGAAACACTAACCACTGTGTAGACACGAAGTCCGATAGCTTGCTCGCACCACTTAGAACGGCTCGCGTGTAAATAAGGAAACGATCCGCACTGTTCGACGGCTCAGAGCAGACTGGCGTGGTGACTTGGCTTGCGTGCGCGGACTTCCGGGTCTTGCTGCTTGGCGGTAGATCCGGTGCAGTGTTGCGTCTTTTCCCTGTTGGAGGTTCGAAGCCGCTTCTGCGTTGGACATCCCATAAAACAGGCGCCAATTGGCCAATTGAGCTCTGCATGCATCCCGCGTGATGCGAGCTTGCCAATAGAAAACAGTCATTGCGGAGAGCAGTTCTTTTCCGGGTCTCCTCGCAGTGTTCTTCGGACGACCACACAGTGAACTTGTCACTTCTTAGGCCAATGATTTAGGCAGTAAAAGGAAATACTTCACCACCACACCCATCACGCTCAAGGGCGGGTCTCGTACCGAACCTCCCGATATTATTTTTAGCCATTTGGCCTTAATAAGCATGTATGAATCACTTTTGCTCATATTTATGCTGTACCAGCTATTTGTATCATTCCACTTGTCGTTTTGTCGAGATCAGGACTAAATGCCTATCAATCTCAGCTCTGGAGATCATTTTAATTCCCTCAACGTCATTAGTTAAAGTGTTATTAAGTGTTTTCCCAGCCAGCACTCGCGGACGCCAACTAGAAGAACCAGAAGTGGACGACGAGAAGGCGGGGTGAATCCATGTGCATAAACAGGGTAAGTCGAAGGTAATATTCGCTCCGATTTACCACACAACACTCCTTCTCGTGAATGGCATATCTGAGCGTTAACCAATCAGCCACCATGTTCACTTGTCTAATAAGAGGATGTCCATGACTGCTGACGTTTTTCAGCTGTAGAACAGATTTGTAGAATTGCCATACCCTTTTTTTTTTTTTTTTTAAGATAGTTTATGTTTTTTTTAACGACTCTATTACAGCCGAGAGATAATGGTAATAAAGAAAGGGGAAGGAAACTCTATCCATTTGTGTGGTGTGCATTTGCGAAACTGGGGTTTCCAGAATGCCCACAACAAAATGCTTTCGTTCACCTACACGGCTTGAGATAAAAGATACCAGTGTTACAGGAGAAACATTTCTCATCTGATACTAATTTTCCGGCTCACCAACTACGGAATGGGCAAATGCATTTTCCAGGCTAGACGTTGAACAGGTTTAGCAGCTTGTTCACTTTCCTTTAGCGCAGCTGTGTGGCGGTAATCGTAATTAATACTTGTAGTGAGCTCAGAGAGATTTAGTGCCGACGGAAAATGAAAATTAACCTCAACATGTCAGAACTAATAAACGGCATGGCCACTTCGCTGACTAAGTTATCGCCGAACCTGTTTGTAAACAAACATAACTCACCGCACATTGCGTCTAAGTTCCTAGTCTGATTTTTATACATAGTGTAGAACAATTACAAAAGATCAATAATTGAGGTAATAGTTACTAGAGAATGTCTTATGTCATTTTTAGTAAATCAGCACTATACTCCGCTTACTCTTAACTGGCAGCTCAAGATAATGTTCCCCTAGCTCCGCTCCTCGCCTACCCAACCCCTACTCAGGTAGGTGGCTATTTTCTCCTCCGCGTGTAGGAATAAGGGTATTGGAGTGGGGGTAGTGCAGACTGACATTTAGCCGCCTCAGCTTAATGAACGGGCTATAATTTCGTCTGCCTGTGTATCGCACTTCTATTAATACTAAATACATACTTATAACAAAGGCTTTCTTCGATAACAACCAATGAAAAAGATGTAACAAGAAATCTTGTCTTATCGTGATTATGTCCTGTTGTTGCATTTGAACGGAATATTTGTTAATGCGGGTTCGACGCTTGACTGAAAACAAATCCACCGAAGGGTCTGATGAAACATGAAACTAGAAATGCAGTTAAATGTAAAAGTAAATTGTGAAGTCGAAAAGAATTACCCATTCACTCAGCCGGATCTAATAGATAGTAACAGAACCTAATCACATATTAAATAACTCGCGGAGGATTTTAAACGAATTGTTTCACAAAACTCGTGTTTTACCTCGAAAAAATCTGTTTTTAAACTCTTAGCTGGATTTATTATCTGTTTTGGAATTCCCAACTGGAGTAATTGCTTACTAAGCATTTCCTAACTTTAAACGACAGGTACGTACATCTGTTAAGTTATTACGAACATAATGATTACACCGGAAAAATTAAAAAAATAACATTAAACTGTGTTTTGCACATGCTGACGTCAATTTTGGACATCACTACTTCGTGAATTGTGAGTACCCAATCTAAACGATTGAGTATCGGAACCGAACAAGAGGAATCACGAACTATCATATCGAATGAGCAATGAATAAAGTGATGCGTAATGAAATGAAACGAGTTAGCACAGTAGGAAACCAACAGAATCATCCATCAGATTTTCGTCTTTATCTTGGTCAGTCGCCAAGGAACTAGTTCGTTATCAGAGATCAAGTAAATAATTTGTTGCTGGATGACACGGGTACTCACATTCAGACACATCGTCATTGATAGGGGTGAACTTAGACACTCATCTCTTACTCGACGAAACACATGGCTTATGAGACGAAAGTCTTTATTATTAAGAAAGAAGCAAAGCAACAAATAAGGAAAAAACGCAGAGCTAATCATTGTTTTTAAAAGTTTGAACGCATCCTCTATCGAGCTGGACGCATGCACGAATAAGAACATAAGCAGTTGGAGAGTATAAAAGATTGTTATACCTCACAAGTATTCACTACATTTTAATTGAATTCCGAGTAAATACTTTTGATAACAATAAATACACATTTCTCTTACATAAAAATATTATTTTTTTATTTTATTCGGTTGTGTTCGTATTGGTTTTCAGAGTTTCAAATATTACTGCATCAAGCTCAAAACCAACCAAGTAATATTCATTAATTAGGTTCAGTACTTGGTTCAGTTCAAAACAAAATCTATGCCAAATTTTGTATTTCAACCGTCTTGGCGTCTGAATGGTTGTTTCAAGCATGCAGCTCGCACAATGCTGAATTAAGACTGAAAAAGAGAAAATGCTCCTAAATTCGACTCAACCTGCTGCAAGAAACAAGCACACCATTCACATTAATTAATAGCATATTGCTCTTTGTGACAGTATTACTTCGCACTGCAATTATTCCTTATGTAATCGCTAGTTTAAATTAATTCTATAATGCAGGGTTTATCAAAGTGAGTTATGAGAACCCTTAGTAGTTCGTAAGTTGATCGTAGGGGGTTCACAAGATTTACGCTTGGCGTCTGAATGGTTGTTTCAAGCATGCAGCTCGCACAATGCTGAATTAAGACTGAAAATGAGAAAATGCTCCTAAATTCGACTCAACCTGCTGCAAGAAACAAGCACACCATTCACATTAATTAATAGCATATTGCTCTTTGTGACTGTACTACTTTAAAAAAATAAAAATCCTTATTATTACTTTTTAAAATAAAATAAACAAATTTTTAGGGGGGTTCGCCAGTGCCTGAAAAATTCGATAGGGTTATATGGAACTTTGAAACCCTGCTCTAAAGAAACACGTATTTACTCCAGTTCTTAGATTTTCTTTCGCAAAACAATATCATTCTGTAGTCACCAAGCAACACCGTAGTAGAACCAAAACTGTTTCCCAAAGTTTTGGTATTCTCGCAAAGTGTCAAGGCGAAGTTAAATGAACTTTTACATAAAGATTATTCGAATTGTTCACATCAAGACCTTATATTGAGGTTCGGAGATGCACCTAGTTGTCTTCTATGTTGTGCACACTCACAGAACATAGCAAACTGCACCCACTTTGCATTCAAAACAGGATTTTTATCCTTTTTGCCGCTTTATTCCGAATGCTCCCTGAACTCATAAGAATCTTTTTAAAAAAGTAAAAAAATCAACAACAAAAAATATGTTCGATGTTAGTAGTTACCATATAACAAGCGATACGCTGAGTTTATGCCGTGATAAAAGCTTGAAATTCACTATTTCAAATACGCATCTTTCAAAATTTCTGCTCACGTTACTACCACTTTATTTATATTTAACTATATTTGGAATTCAAAATAAAATCATAGTAAAGTTTTATATTTTACAGTCTCTTTTCTACTTAGATGACAATATGAAACTTCGATCCACACAAGTTATTACATATTCTCAACGATGTCATTTCTACAAGAAAGAAGTTACTAAAGGAGTTATCACAGTTAATTCCTCCGTCAACTTCAACGAGTCTATTCGATGGAAAAATAAGAAGTACCTTCCGAATCATTTGTACAGCAGCATTCGAGTATTTAATGATATACGGTCGCCAAAAAATTCGCGAACTGTGTTTCAAGAGTGTACGTTGCATTTAATAGTTGAGAATTAATAGTTGATTGTATTTGAAAATGATACGAACATGAATTATAATCTTCAACTGCCGGCTACGAATTGCGGGAGATTTGAGTCCTGACCGCCAAAAAACGTTTTGTTTGGTAGGCTACCTATGGCATCTATCGTTGTTGCCCATTGTTAATTTCGGAAGGAAAAGAACAAAACTACTAATTAATTCTCGTCAAATGTGAGGCGTATATTCGGCTTGGCTTCACTCAGCTGCGAAATATTTTAAGAATACTCTAATGATGACACTGTTTTCGAGCAATTCCAGCTAACTAGTTACTTTAATGAGAATGTACAAAGCAAAAGTTAATTAAAATAATATCTTGATTACTTTTGATGTAAACCTGTACGCTTCGAGAAAGTCCAGCTGTCCTTTTACGGGCAAAACTATGTTGGCTAATGATGCTCCAGATAATGAAACTTTCACGCGATGCTGATTAACAATTCAGCAAATGCATTAATAGAATTTCTTCATATAGAGCCATATATTACGATGATTTAATTCATTTTTCCATACTTCCATTTATGTATCAGTATCTCACTTCGTGTATAAAGATTTTATCACCGTATTACTTTGTTATGCAGATTAGACAGCACAAGACCAAGACCACTTCATTAAAACCACCCATACCCGAGGCTGAATTTAAACCGATAAACGTCTTAACGGAACACTGAAGTGTCAGCTTCCACATTGCCATCGCTGGCAGTGCTGTGATTAACAATATCCATGAACTCTACTCGCAGGTGTATTGCACAGATTATAATATATAATTAAACATAGGCAGTCACAGACCTAATTGTAATATTCAATCAACTCTTCTATCTGTTTCACAGTAACATCCGATGTAATTAAATTCACCATACTTCAAATGCTTTTCACACCCCCTCACTTAAATTAGAATTAATTGCACTGTAGCCAGACGACGTTGCATATTGTGCCCTACACCATAATTAATCATTCCATCGCAGCCGTTTCAATGGATACAGTCTATCCATACGAATTTCCAAAAGGAAATTATCAACACAAGAACTTTTCCCTCTCTCAATGTGAAACCAATTTAGCATTAAAAACTTCTACACAATAGAAGTACAAAACTAACAACGTATATACTCCCAACATAACTGCCCCGTCCACTTTACAATAAGACGCCAGAAGATTTTTCGTAGCTCTCACGTCGCTGGCACTCCCTCGTTCTGCAGCCCACTAACCCTAAGTACCTCTCAGCCTAGACTAATTATCAAAAGATTCATTAAATCATTGGAGCTTAATAAAATATAAAAATCTTAAAATCAATTCCAGCCCAACTTTTCATATCATCATGATTGAAAATTCTTATGTTTTGTGTTACTGTCATTATCTGTTGAAGTTTTGGTTCTTCTTTTTTAAAAATTGTTATGCGTTTCTGCTATTTTCTGTTAATAAAATATTTGACGGTGGTTTCCTTCCAAAAATTAATTATTTGTCATATTTGCTTCCATATAAAAAAAAATCTTAGTTGCTTAAGGCTTTAAAAACCGTCAGGGGCAATATTTATACCTCCAATCTGCGCCCCAAATTCTTGGCTTGGGAAATTAAAGTTAAAAGAAGCCATTAATTACAGTTTGCCTATTATTTGTTTCGTGAGATCAGAAACTTATATTCGAATAAAAAGGGATTAGAGTAACTGTACTTATGGATCCTTCAAATTAACCTTTGTTATTTGAGAGTAATATGCTAAAGAGGGTTCTGCTAATTTTTGTATACTAGATGGTGCTTTCACGTTTTTATTTCTGAAAAAAAAAGTTTCGAAACAAAATGACCGAGACAACATCTCTTGTAGACAGAATGAGTTAAAATATTAAGATGTTTGGAATTTCGTGTAACATGGAGGCTAACAGTTTAAGCCAATTACGATTTTTCCTAATTGGTCTCACAGCGCAGCGAAGGTAATAACGGAACCGACCATGGCGGGTGAATGGTAACGCTCTGGTCTCGCATTCCGGAGGACATGGTTTCGAATCACAGTCCGGTCTTCGAGATTTTAGTTTTCCAAGGTTTTCCCAAATCACTCCTTGCTATTACTGGGATAGTTCCATCAAAACATTATGGCTGAATTACTTCCCTTTCATCGTTGTCTGTCGTTTGTCTCCCTTTAATGACCACGAATTCGACGATGCAATAAGCCAGAACCAAAAACAGTTACAGAATAAAAATAAAACTTAGTAAGATGCAGTCAAATACAGCAAGGAAACATATATGGACCTCTGAACCTAAATCAAAATATTAGTATTATAAGGACAAATTCCCAGTACTTGCAACATAATGTCACGTGTGATATCACATTTAAATACTGCGAAACGCGAAGCTATAACAGTCATATATATAATTTGAAATCGATAATATTTAACATTATGAAAAAATAAGAAAACATCTAAATTAAGATTTTATTAAAATTCATTTTAATTTATTAAAGTTTTTGACATATTATGAACCTATAACCTCTATTTTCAAACGAAGTAACAAGAATACTTGTGTCAGATTCCTAAATTTAACAAAATATTGGGAGACATTAACAAGAAGCGAATTCTTCCAAATTGTTTGACAAAAGAAGGAAATCAAGAAAACCATCATCTTTCTTTCTGGTATACCTTAAATCAGAGCAACACTTTAATGAAATGCTGTGTTCTGAATTCTTACAAATTTACAGACATTTACAAATGTAATCCGGGAATTCAGAAACTTGTTAACAGCAATGAAGACAATTCAAATGAATTATCTCCAAAAATAGGAAATTTTTGTAGTGAGAGTAGCAGAAGACAAAATTGTGTGAAAGAGGGATGACTCTCATTCGAACAAAATACCAAAAGCGTAATCCACAGTAACACCGGCGCAGTGTTTGAAGTGTTTGAACAAGCTTTTAAGCGTACTCACTTGTTAAATAGGAAACAACACGATATAAGCTGCATCTGCATGAAAGATTGTTGCAATAAACGTTTTGTACGCTGGGAACATTTTTTTGTTGTCCGGGAAACAATTCTCCTTCTGTTCGAGAGTGATCTGAGTACTAAGCATTGTGATCAAGAATACCATACAAAGCATTACAATAAATTTTTGACAGACGAGACTGGTAACTAGAGCATTTGTTATAAACTTCTAACCGCAAGTAGCTTCGCCGTAGAACGCTAAATTCATTCCGTTCCATAACAGGTTTTTAGCAATCGTTACAAGAAATTTTTGACATATTGTGCGCCTATAACCTCTATCTTAAAACGAAGTAACAAGAATACTTGTGTCAGGTTTCTATATTCAATAGAATATTAGGAGACATTAGCAACAGATTGACAAAAGGAGGAAATGAGGGAACCATCATCTTTTTTGCTGGTATACTCTAGATGCAAGCTACACTTATGAAATGCTGTGTTGCACATTCTTTTCGAGTTCTAAATATATTTATTTGCTTAAGGCAACGTCGAGGACATTAAAAAGGCACGAAATGATTTGAGACAAGAAACGGGCAGGTATTCGACCATGGCCTTTTTGAAAGAACATTCCGGCATTCGTTTGGAGTTATTGCGAAAATCGAAATCTAGATGGCCGCAGGGGAATTTAACACACGCCATCCCGAACCCGAGGCCAGAGCGTCAGCACTCATCTTTTTTTTTATTTAATTTAATTGCAATGGAGCACAGGCTCCGGTGGCAATTTCAGTACACACCCATCTTCCCCCTATCCTGCACCCACCTACATTTGCCCTCTACAAATCTTATCTTTAAATTCTTTCAAAGTTTTCGGTAAATTATTCATCATTTCTCTTGGTAACTCATTCCAATCCCTCACCGGACTTGTCGACAAATACACTTTATTCTTCCGTTGTACCTGTTCCTTCTTTATAACCGTCTGCTTCAACTTTTACGGCTGAAGATGCAAAGGTGAGACGTGGATTTATATGTCATATGCTATCAACACTTAATAAAGGTGTTGGTTACAAAATGATTTAGAATAGCAGATATCCAACATGACATATTCAACGTAAGTATCCGGCAACGAGGCTGGATCGCACTAAGAATCACTGCGATGAACGGACTTAGATACTCAGCCAGGGATAGCTGTGACACTTGTAGGTAAATTCATCTTTGTCTCAGATAAACAATTTAGGTGGCAGTTAAAGTACCGAATACGCCAGTAGCATAATGTCCATTTTAACTATTTAGAGGAAGTTTTATAATTGGCAAGGCGTGAAACATAGGCTGTCAGGCCATCTGACTAGAGCGTTAGGTAGAGCAGTCTCTCTTCTCGTGTGGACTGAGTTGTATAAGCTCGTCACTACAACACATAAAAATTGACAAGTGGCAAAAGTTAACGTTAGCTAGAACGAGAGACCTGGTGGCTCAGTGATTCAGGGATCCGAAGGTCCTCAAAATGGAGTGCAATTCTCAAAGGCCCTCAACACGAGGATTCGATACCGACCCATTTCCAGTCCCGAAATTTTCGGGATTAAATTTCTCAATCCCGGGATTTTCTGAATTGCCAAAAAATAGAAAAAATTGTTACCGAAGATATGTCATAAAACGCAAAATTTCCGAACGAAATGAAGTCATTTTATCTGTCACTGTCACTTTTACTTTCTTTCCGTCATCTTGTTTCAACAGCTGATTTTAGTCGCGTTTTCACCGGCGAATAGAGAAGTTACTAGTGAGAAGGTGTATAAAAAGCTGCGTTTTGAATTGCTTAAGTAGAAGTACTTTTTTTGGTTAATTGGCATAAACTACATACAATAATAGTTATGTACGAAGTCGGGAAGTCATTTTATGATTATGGACGAACAGGAGTCGATGAAATAATGGATTTGTTTACTAGCCGCACCAAGATTCTCATAAAAAAACAACGGAGAGACTAAATTGTTAGACAATGTCATGCAAATGATGCAAACAAAACCAACAATTGAAACCAAAAGTGATTGAAATCCCAAAGAAAAACTTCAGGCCGATGTAGATTAAAGCATGAAAATGTTGTCTCCATAATCATACACAGATTCCAATTTCTCCAAAACCGTCAAGAAGGAAATGAATATTTTTGAAGCCTCAAGCTCAAATAGGAGCTATAATCTGGAACGAGCTTAAAAGTATTTATTAACAATATCTCTAACTTCGATAGGGCCCGAAAGCGCTTTCTCGGCAGCAGCATACATATGCAATAAATTAAGAAGCAGATTGAGTCATCAAAGATTGTTATTTGTTCGTTCGTATTTTCGCAATTCGCAGAAAAACTAAATTTAAAATATTGAATTGTTGATTATAAGAAATTTTAATTTGACTGATTTATAATTTAATATGTAAAACTTGTTTTTCCCTGCGTATCTTGTTATTAAGAAGAATTCAATTGTCTGATAAAATTTATAGAGAAATTTGTTTTGAAAAACTTTCGTGATTGTGTGAATTATAGTCTGATTACTAATAAATGACTACTGTGTAACATATGTTACTAAAATTACGGTGAAAAAAACTAATTCTTACATATTTTTTGTATGTTTATAATAGTCATCCCGGGATTGTTTGTACATAATCCCGAAATCGCGGGATTGCAGGTAAGGGCAGTGATCGAATTCTCTACCCTTAACAACTCAACTCAACTCTTCACTGTTACCGCCAAGACACCGACACAGACTAAGAAGGCGAAATCGAAGAAGAAGTACAGGCCTGGCGCTTTTCCACAGGATGTTGGTCTTTGGGCGGAGGCTTCTTACCTCCCTCCCGGGGCTATTGGACGTGTTGAGGAAGACGTCAGACCAGAAGACTGGAGCATGAAACTGTGGAAATGTCGCTTCGACGGAGGCAACCCTGAGCAGTGGAAATTATCCATCACTGTCCATCTAGACGACCGTCAATTTGTTGGAAGTTTCCAACCAGCCACGCTACCACCTTCGAGCTGGCCTTGAGTAGCCGTGAGCACAGCCATCTCGTCAAGAAGTATCGCCCAGTGGGAGTCGTGGCGTAGCTGAAGGCACTGGTGTTTCCGTCCCCGCTTGCCAGCGACTTCGACTGGGAGGAATACGTGGAACAAACTAGACGAAGATTCAAGACCTTCTCCTAAGACCCGGAAGAGGGCTGTAACTACATGTTCACCCCCATAAGGACAACTCCAACCTCATCGCCTTCTCCGAGCGCTGAGACAACTACGCGGAACGTCGCGCAGCTCTCGCCTGAGTCACCAAGAATAGCTGATTTCCCTGGCCCAACGGAGGGCCCAGTAACTCCGATCAAGGTCCACTACCCAGGGAACTAATGCGACCTACTGACTGCGAGTAATGAAGCTGCCCATGTTTAGCTGGCCAGAGCATCAGGGACTGAAGATCCTTACGTCCTGCCCCGACGACTTAGCTGCTGCCTTGCAGATCTTGCAGATCTTGCAGGACGACTCAATTCCACATGACACCATCCTTCCTGATCCCGAGAAGAAAAACACCGAGGACTCCAAGCCGAAAACTGCAGAGAAACCGCCGCCTCGCAATTTGATTCAATGCTACCGGTGCCAGGATTTCTGGCACTATGCCAACGAATACACAAGACCAGCTAGGTGCGTTCGCTGTGGAGGAAGCCACTATGTAGCAGAATGCAAACAGCGTCTCGAGGACGCCGCTTCCTGCAACTGCGGCTCCTCCTCCCACGCTGCTTCCTACTGCGGGTGCAAGGCATGGAAGCAACAACACAGCCGGAAGCCATTACAGCGGCACCATGGCTTGCACGCGCAGCCCGCAACAAGTCGGAAAGAGAGAGCGGTGCGCCCCCCAGTGACCAAATGGCCCGAGCAGTGCTACAAACATCATACCAACTCTGTGTAAAGAAGTCAAGATAGCACGGCCGCTACTGCAGACTCGACACGGCACCACATAGCTACCAGAAGCAGGAAGAAGATAGAGCCACCCAAGAAACAAGACAGGCCTAAGACTTCGAAACGGGAAGCTAGCCGTGAAGCCAACACGCGCTGCGACCAAGCCTGCACCTGCCAAGCTACAGTTCCAATAAAAGACGGGCTGGAGGCACTTCTTACCTTACTAACGAAGCTAGTTAATCATCTGGCTTCGAAAGAATACAAATCCTAGAGGCAGCACTAAAAGCTATGTCGCGGACCATCTTTGAGGAAGAAGGCCTCGGCGGCAACCATCTCAGTGAAAGAAACCAAAATATAAAAGCCAAAAAGAAGAACAGCCGACAGCAAAGCTTTGTCCCGTCGTAAAACTACTAGAAGTAAAATGTCTTAGGACATTACACTCCACGGTAACACTGCTCAAGGAGCAGTTACTAGTTATACTGTGTGCCTACCTCTTAACCCTTTCTTCAATTCCGGCTAAAGTTCACTTTGTGCTTGTTAAATATGCCAGAAAGTTTCCTTGGTTCACGTTAAAGTTTAATTCCCCTATTCCCTAAAAGGACTTGAGAATATAGGTAATGGCATTATGGTCCTAGGATTCAGGGATGGGAAACCCTGACATTCACTTCCCCCCGGTAGAGATGGAGCAATGTTTGTCTCTGTACGAGAAGGTAGGAGACACTCTCTTGCACTTGGAGTGAGAAATCGCTCCAGAAGGCGGATGAGCCACAAATGGGCCTAACGGCATGAGGATGCAGAAACAAACGAAAAACTACTGCATTAAAGATCCATTGGATTCTCTTGCAACACATCATGACTATTCAGAACTTAATGTCCGGAGCTTCAAGTCTCTGATTCGGAATCTTCAGGGGGGGGGGGGTATAGTATTGGACACGATTGTGAGAAGGAAATATCCAATGAATTCTAATATAAGGATAAGCACATGGAGTGTAAGAATTATGGCACAGGCTGGAAAAAAAATTAACAGTGCAATTCAGGAAATGGAGAGAATGCAGATCAAGATATTGGGAACGAGTGAAATACCATGGCCAGGTTCAGGTTTTTGTGACATCTGTAAACATCGAGTATACTATTCAAGTATGTCCAATGGTCAGTTTCGGTTAGACGTAGGACACATAACATAGAAACAGGTTGCTGAGAGTGTCGCTAACTTTGTTCCAATTTCGGAGAGACTCTTGCTGCTACAAATAAATGATAGACCAACACGAATGAATTTAATCCAGGTGTGTGCCTCAACTACAGATGAGAGTGCTGAAGAAGTACGAAAGTTATGTGCCCAAATCACTCAAGTCTCCAAGAAGTTACCAAGTAAAGATTTGACGATATTACTGGGAGATTTCAACGTCAACGTCGGAAGAGGACCTGAGGAAGATTGTATAGGCCCTTATGGACTTAGTGAAAGAGGTGAACAACTTGGTACATATGTAGGAGATCAGGAATTTGTAATAACCAATACGGTTATCAAGCTACTGTCTGGACGCCTGTACACCTGAAAGTTTCCCAGAGAATCATCTAAAAACACCAACAGAAATCAGATTTATTACATCTTAGTAAACAAAAGATAGAGGAACAGGTGTACTTTATAATTTAACATCTATTGAAAGTATATCTTTTGGGGTGTTTTGTGTGATGTGGATTTGGGAAGGAAACTGGATAAACAACATTCGCTATTCGAACGACGCAGTCATTTTGCAGACAGAAAAGTTTACAATAGTTTATTAATAGAGTGTCGCAAAACAGCAATGAATACGGACTTGACATTAATATAAATAAGATAAAAGTAATGATCATTGTCAAAAATAACAACCCCCAATGCCATATTATGATCAACCAGAAGACCATTGAATGTATATCAAAGTATACATATCTTGGCACTGCGTTAAATAGTCGGTAGAGATCAATTTGACTTAATTTAAGTCACGTATTGGTAAAGCCAGGGCTACATTCAATAAAATGAACAATGTAAGATCGAAGACTTTCCCGGCGTATGCTTAAAATTAAGTCTTCACTGGGTGTACCGCCGGAATAGTGTTTTTAAAACACGATATTTCGACAACTAGCTCCGTCGTATTCATCAGGTGTCGAGACAGTATGCATAGGTCGGACTGACTATCGGATACTGTCCAGAAATACAGTATCCGACAGTCAGCCGACCTTGTGCAGATGTCTCGACACCTGATGAAGATGACGGAGCTAGTTCGTCGAAATATCGTGTTTTCAAAACACTATCCGGCGGTACACCCGTGAAGACTTCATTTTAAAATGAACAATCTTTTTAAAAGTCGTAAGTTTACAGTGACCCTCAAAGTAAGACTTCTGCTCTGCTATGAGTTCTCTGTCTTTCTGTATGGCGTGGTAACGTGGATATTAACAGAAACAATCAGTAAAAAGCTACAGGGCTTTCGAAATTAGGCTGTATCGAAAAGTCTTGATGATACCATGGACAGGCCACACCACAAAAGCTGAAGTGCTTCGGAAAAATGAAACGGAAATACTGATCACTGTAAAAACAAACTAGCCACAGTATCTTCGTCACATTATGATCTACAGCCGTTACCATCTCCTACAGTCTTTTCTACATGGTAAAATACCAGAAAAGAGAAGTGCTGGCAGGAGAAGAATTTTCTGGCTAAAAAATGCTAGAACATGGACCAACAAGACAAATACGGAGCTACTACGAGCGTCAACTGACTTAGGCAAGACAGCTAAGATGATTGCCGACATCCGAAACAGATGGGGACTTGATGCCAAAGAAGATTCCCAGAAGAATTAGTGTGTTAGGTTAGTAGGCTACGATAGAGGTGAATTGCTCAGCGGGCAGGAAACGTTTTCACCAGGTCATAAAGACCCTACAATATTACATTTATTCACACTGTAATTATCGCTTATTTAATTGCTGTTTTAAATTAATTACCTCAAGATACGCTTATATAATCCAAAACAATTTTCCTTTGCCAAATCTTATCGTTCTGCAGTCACCAACAAATAACTGCAGAATCAAAAGTGATTCCCTAAGCTTTAGTAATCTCCCAGAATATCAAGCCGAAGATAGAAGAACTTTTATCTCGAAATTATTCATATGATTGAAGTCAAGACCATATATTGAGGTTCGGAGATGGACCTAATTGTCTTCAATGTTGTCCACACTCACAGAACACCCACATTACATTCGAAACAGGATGCATTGCGAAAAATACAATTGCGTTCTCCTGAGTATTGCAACTTTTTCCCGCATGTTTGCTGAATTATTATGAAACTCTTATACACACACAAATATAAGTTCGGAGCTACTAATTACCCACATAGGAAGTGATAAGTTTATTTTACTCCATGATGTCCACAAAAGCCAGAAATTCACTATTTCAAATACGCACCTTTCAAAATTTCTGCTCACTCTTCTATCAGTTTAACCCAAGTTACACTATATATAAGTCTAAACAAAATCATGTTATGGTTTTATATTCGATTGTACCTCTTCTATTTAGATGACTAAATAAAACTCCTCTCACAGACGTTATTACAAACTCTCGACGATATCATTTTTACAAGAAAAAATCTAAGAAAGGACGTAGTACATTAAATTTCTCCTCACATTTACCGCATCTATTCGACTGAAAAATGAGAAGCACCCTCTAAAACGTACTATCATTTTATAGCAGCAATCAGGTATTTAACAGTAAAGTACGCAAAAAAAATATTTGAACTGTGTTTCACTACTGTATATTGTACATAATAGTTGAGAATAACAGTTGTATTCTATCCGAAAATGAGAACATGAGTTCTAACATAGAACTACTCGCCAAAGATTACACTCTAGAAATTTCCAGCCTGACAGCGAAAAAAGTTTTGTTACGTAGGTATGGTGTTGAAATAACCAATAAAAAAAATTAAAAAACATTACTACTGGGGGTTAATTAATCTGTGATGAGATTAAACTTCCATTTTTACATTGAAAAATATAATTTTCAGATTTCAGAATTTAACATTTATTGATCCTTGTGCTATGAAAAATCATGAATCAAGACTAACACACAAAATATTCGTATCTCTAAAACAACAAAATTAAATAAACTTGAAAATATCAGAAGTCGGGTGCCACCCAGCCAAATTCAGATTTACTATCATAAAAACACAGGGTACAGACACGGAATAATTCTTAGCTGCGCAGGGTGACCTGCCAGATCGTGTTCAGTTCGATCGAAATGAATAAATGCAAAGGAAATATTACACGTCATATACTGCCGTTCGATGAGACGATCACTTCACTGCTGCTATCGTGGTGATCAGTATCACCAATAGACCACAATGGCACCTCGCACTGTAGACCTATCATGTCGCTGGACTATTAATGTGCGACGTACAAATATAGACGCACTGTACCCGTCGAATGCAAAAAAAAAAAAAAACACATTTCAAGCCATCAACGCTTTACGTTCACAAGGCGACGCACTGTACCGCAGACAAGAAACACCATGCACTCTGGAGTTGTGGCCAACATACTAACTTTGGCCAAGAGTACTCCTCGTACTTATATTACCCGTGGAAGGCGCCAATGCCTCGCCGGCACTTCGCCCTCAACCTCCCTCCGTCCCGGTCACAGCCGAACTGCCTCCTCGACTTCTCTCCACGTCTCGCCGAAACCAGAAAACAGAGAGAGAAAAATGTCTCATTGGCGTAAGTTAAACTCCTGCCCAGTTCATTTTCACCAATGTTTGCTATACGCGCCAAAACTTGGCGTCCTTCGCTCTATCCATACTTTCTAAAGTCAATGACTCTACTCAGAACAACGGTCGACCAGCCAACCTCCCGCTGTCGTGCTTTTAGCGTCAACGGTAATGAATGAATGGAAACGTCCAGGTGCTACTGTGAAGACTTCAGGTATCTCAAACTCTCCCTTGACCGTTCTCCCCCATTATTTACGATGGGACGATGTACAACAGCCAAAATTCTGCATTTTCCGTTGTACATAAACCTGTTATTCACAAAAAAAGTGTAATGAGTCGAAATTTGCTGATTACAGTGTCTATTTAGTTGTCAATTGTAATTTTAGTATATGTAAATGAACAAAACTACTATTTCTAGTTACCCCTTAAGTCTAGATAAATTTGAAGCGTATATACTGCCAGGCTTCTCTCACCTACGAACTATTTTTAAAATACAGAGAGCTGACACTATTTTCAAGTAATTGGAGCTACCTAGTTTCTTTAACGAAGATGTGCAAAGTAAAAGAAAATAAAACAAATATCTTGATTACCTGCCTAAAGTAAAAAATGGAAGGATGAATGCTGAAGATTGCATGTTCCAGATAATGAAATAATGGTTTAGTAACATTCATCCTTTACTTAATTCCTGCTCAGTAAATGCAACGTTTTCGTGTAGTGCTATATGTGAAGACCGTTTACTTCCTGTTTTTCTTACATTCATTTATGTCTCTTTGATTGTTTATATAAATTTTTGTCACCAGTATTATTTTGCAGTATAAATAGCTCAAGACCATGACTACTTAATTAAAACGACACATATACCAGGCTGAATTTGTACCAACAAATCTCTCAGTGCAACGCCATTGTGCTAACTTCTTCATAGCCATCGCTGGCACTGCTTTGTTTTATAATGTCCATGAATTCTACTCACAGGTGTGTTGCTGAGGTTCCAAAAGAAAAAAAAATAAAGGCAAAACTGGATGCTAGGGAGCTGTTGCAAGAACGAAGCCGACTAGCGCTAAGATCTGCCCCCAACCGTTGAGAGGACGTGGGGAGGAAGCGGCGTCCAGTTTCGCCATTCACTACGCCTGCGTGCCACCGTCAACTCGCCAGCTGCTGCCTGCAGCCAGCGCTTCGCTTCAGCCCGCGGCCCACAGGGGTGGCGGATGGTCGGGTGAGGCCGGCTCTCCGAGTGGAGGTGAGGAGCCGAAGCATGGTGCTGCTGCGCGCATAAGGGTGCACCACCTGAATAGCCTGTGCTCCCAGTAGCACGCACCTCCGGCGCCCGGTCACCGTCGCACAACGATCGGCCTCCCACTGGGGAAGGGGTGCTCCACGTTAACACCTGACACAGGGAGCCACCATGATGCTCCACGGTCAGGCAGACACAATGAGCCTAGGCGTCCGGAAGCAAGTACTCCTCGACAGCAGTCGGAAGACAACGACGGAGAGTGGCCCGCTCTGTACGACACCCCCGCTTCGATTCATCGGTCATTGGTCGGAAAAGTCTGGAGCGGACGACTCATCATGGATATCATGGTCCACACCGATGTCCGCTATCACCGATAACGACGCCTTCAAAAACATGGAGCATGTCATATACTTCCACTGTGAGAGCGCAGGCAACAAGTACAAATTCAGCTGCTCACATTGAAAAAGTGGGAGAAGTTTTACTATGACAAGGAAAACCCGCTCCAAGTGCAACTCCGAGTCAAAACAGGGAAGAAGCTGAAGCAAGAACTTCAGTCATCTCATGCAAACACTCTCGGATCCGGCGAAAGCACATAACGCCATCCAAAAAAAGAATAATGGTCCCATTATGTTCAACTACCACCCGTCCTTTCCAAGAACTTCAAGGAAGACGAATATTTCGACGATCTGCATCGAACGCTCTACATATGCCCCCGAAGCTCAAGTAGCAACACAGAACCAGCGATGGAGCAAGAGGCACTGACGTTGTCTAACTGTGAGGACATTGAGCAGCAACCAAGAAAACCAAGCAACAAGACAGCAACCTCGATCTGGAACGTCCCCCATCAAGAGAATCTCATCAGGACGAGACCATAATGGCGCATACATGCTCATCGCCAATTCAGCTGCTAGTCACCTGTATGAGCCAAGCAGATCTCGAAGACGTCAAAAAATTCCTAGAAACTAGGAACATAAAATACAGCATGGACTCCCATGGGAACACTCGGCACACATAAATGGTCACACAACACGCAGAATCATCTCCAGAAAAGACCACCAACACGGGAGCGGAAAGACCTTAAGACAGAAGCTCCACCGCACGCCCAGCACCAGGCAGGCGCGTGCCCACAAAAGCCAAGCACACCACCCGGCCAGCAGTCAGAGTGGACGGAACTTAAAAAATTGGCCAAAGAGAAGGAGACCAATGGTAGTGATACAACAATGCTACCGCTGCCAAGGCTTCCGGCATTACTGCCACAAGCAAGTGTGTTGCGTCCGCTGCGGCAGAAACCACAGCAACCTGATTTGCTCACGTCCGCGAGAAGCAACGTCGACATGTGCTAACTGTGGTTCTGACCACGCCGCCAGCTATGGGGGATGTCCCGTGAAGAAACAGATCCAAGCAGCCATCGGCAGACGTCAACACAAACCAAGCCACACCCAACCAGCCGAAGTACCGGGCAGCCCGCAGAAAAGGACATCAAGCTGCACCAAAAACCATCCGCCGACCGAAATAACTGGACAGCACATGCACCAATGCTGCAACCACAAGCCAAAACGAGAAAATCAGTTGGGGAAAATTGTCGAGATGCTAACGCAGCTTATTACGGCGATGATCCCCAACTGACCATACGAACCCAGTAGGGGGTTTTAATAGAAGGACACCTACGGCGTTCATAGCCATTTTATCCCCCAAAAGTGAAAATAAAACGTGTCCCTAAAATAACCCAACCTGAAACGAAGCAGTAAATTTGCCAAAAGCAATCGGACTGCACAAACAGCCGTTGAGGCAGCGGAAAAAAAAAAGAAACAAGATAAATTATTGGATAACTTGATTCAATCGTCGGTATGTACAATTTAAATTGTAAATAATTATTTGTAGTAACAACTAAAGGAACAAACTTACTAAACGCCGGCAATGCCACAAACACCACATTTTTATGTATATAAAAGGCTTTCGACGTATTGTGCGTCGATGGCCTTATTTACAACTTTGCTCCAGCACTTTCACAGTTTCACACTTTTCTGCTTAGCCATATGGTAATTCTCTCTCTTCCCCTTTTACTCCCCAAACCGGCATTCTGTTCCATTGGACGCCTTGCTGTCCCACATTCTTAGAATGCTATACAAACTCGAATTAGAATCTATACCACTGTATGCAGCCAAAATGGTAGACCTCGCATCATAGTTCATCATTCCTTTGCAACTAGCAAATAGACACCTATCCCTCCAAATTTTTAAAAGTAGCACGTCAATACAAGACTTTCACCAACTCGCAATGTGAAACCAATTTAGCAGTCAAAATTTCAGCAAACCCTCTATAGAATACAAGTTCCAAACAAATGTAGGTACTACGATGCTCATATGTATCCGAACGACTTGAATAGCTTTTCGCTGAAATTTCTCCTGTTGCTCATTCAATCCATTATATACAGCTACGAAGAGAGTACTATATGCTGTAGGTTGTATAGTCAGGTGACTAACCCAAATTGACACTGATCCATTCCAAGAATACTTACTTTTTTCAGGTGATTCGTTTTACAAACGAAAACGATGGTTATATTACGATATTAAAAATGTTTCTCAATCTTTGAATGCACGTCTTTTCACATTTATAAAAAATACGACAGTCTCAATACACAGCATAAAAGATAACATATTTATACAAAATATTAATTTCAAACAGATGCTAGGACAGAAAACATTTCAACTGCTATATAGAAATTCAACAGTATAGAATAATAACAAATACAAGAAAAAAATCATTGTTTGCAGTTTATTACGGACTCTTACAGTTTGCGAAAGTGATACGTAGTTATCTAAATTAATTGATATAAAATTACTGGTGTGACATTTATAGTGCCATTGAATTTTCAGATTACTTGTTCTAACGCGCGCATCTTTTGGTTTCTCAACTAAAATCTATTTTGTGGGAACTCATAGCATGTAAATGAAAAAAACTGTTAAAAACTGCTATCGGTAACTTAAGAAAGCATCAACGCAATCTGTGACGTCCAAAAATATAGAAGTAGTAACTAAATTAAATTTAGCATCAACAAACTTATTTTCACTGACCACTAATAAGATCAACTGCTTGAAACTTACGGAACATACTTGATCTTTTTTTCTTTTTTTTTAATACAAAACAACAGTGAGTAGTATATAGATGGGGTTTCTTTTCAGATCAAAGGATGCCGCCGCCACCCGTCCTCTCCCTCACCTCCTGCGACCACCTGCCTACAAAGGCACCACCGCTCGAGGCTACTACCTACCTGCAAAGAGTACTTCGGACCGCCCGCCCGCTGCCTTTTAATTAAAATTTCGGCCGGATAATAAACAAGGCTAAAATTGTGTGAAGAAGGTTGACACTCATTCGAAAAAATATCAAAAGCGCAATCCACACAAACACCAGCGCAGTGTTTGAAGCGTTTAAAGATTTTACTGTACTCACTTGTTAAATAACAAAGAACACGATGAAAGATGCATCTGAATGAAAGGTTGTTCCAATTAACTTTCTGTATGCCGAGTACGTCTTATGTTGTCTTCAACACATTCTATGATGCTTGAGAGTGACCAAGGTACTAAGTATTACACTTAATGAAATTTTTGACAGACGAGACGTAACTAGTGCATTTGTTATAAATTTTTCTAATCGCAAGTAGCTTCGGTGCAGTAGGTTACATTTGTTCCCTTGCATAATCCTACTCAAGCAATGATAACGAGTAATTTTTGACATACTCGTATTATTGGGCAGTAAGGTCTATCTGAAAACAAAGTAAAGAGAAAACTCGCGTTACACCTACAATACCTCGGTTTTGTTTTTAACATAGTACTGGCAGGCACCGGTACACTCTTAACGAAAGTGAATTCTTCCAAATAGATTGATTAAACGAGGAAATGAAGAAAACCATCACCTCATCTGGTATCGACAACTACCGCAAACAGGAACATTTATTAATACACTTGGAACTAAGTATATGTTACCAACTTAAAACCTCATTCTTGTTCCTTTCTCTTCCTATCTTGAACTAACCTCCCGATAAAATACATTACAACCCAGGTCTTCTAATATCTGCTTTATTTATTCCAGTCTACATGATCCTCACAGATTTGCTTTTATTAATCCCTGCAAATTGGCCAAAACCACGAGTTTGTAAAATTTGATTGTCACTTTGTCCTTTTCTTATACAAGAGACGACAACAAACTTTTTTCATGCTCATTTCGCACTATATCTATTCACTGAATTTTAAACAGTTCTTATTCTTCATTTTTCTTTCGTCTGGTATGCCTTAAATCCAAGCTATTCATTCATGAAGTGTTGTGCTGCAAGTATAGAGATTGAGAAACTTCTTTTCAAGTTCATTTATTATTTGCTTATGGCTTTACAATTCATCAACGTCGAAGTCTTTAGAGGCGTGAAAGGACTGGGGACCAGGAATTGGAAAGAATTCAGCCATGCCCTTTTGAAGGAAACCTTCTGGCACTTGAGTGATTTCGAGAAACCATGGAAAACCAAAATCTTTATGGCCTCTCGGGTTATCAAACCCGCATCCATCCGAATGCGATGCTGGAGCGTTACTGCTCTCCCATCACGCTGAGTGAATTCTGTTTCAATATTTTTAAAAAATTTCTTCTCACTAATGCTATTCTCATTGTTGAAATCGTTCTCGGTTCGGCAGTCAATTGCAGTGTTCCTTTTCTTTAATGACAAGTGGATCATTAAAATTGGAGTAGTATTGCTGACAAGAAACGGGTAGAAGTTTGGTCATGGCCTCTAGAAACTATCCTGGCATTCGCCTGGACTGATCTAAAACAAACCAAAATATTGATGGTCGAGAGGGGATTCGAACCCACGACCTTTCGCATGCGAGGCCAGAGTGTTACATAACAGCCACCGGACAAATACCCTTAATATTTTTATCATATTTATTCCTTATAATATTAGTGGTGATAACTTGCCTCAAGTCAGCTAAATGTAAACGTAAAGTTTCACGTCAAACACAGTACTTCAATGCTGCAATCAATAAGTTGCAACTAATAGTCTGGGAACATCGCCGTAATAACTGACGGTTGACTATAAATAGTTACAGCACATACCGATTTCACCGCCAAAATAATCATTTTTGAAACCGAAAGCTGGAGAAATTGTTTATTGAAGACCGCCTAACATCAAAAGACAGCTGTATCTGTTTAGTTAGTGCAAAGATAATGATATTTTGCAGCAAAAACATTAAATTTTATCGCAGATACGCTATCGAGGGGTCCGGAATCGTCATGATCTTTCAGCTACCACGCGAAACGATTTATTCAAAATGTTTATAAATTTTCGGGATCAACACGCAAAGGTGAAGATGTCATACCAGACCTATGGATTTACATGTAATATGCCATGAACACTTAGTAAATGCTTGCGTAATGAAATTGGTTAGAGAAACAAAGACCCTACGTAAGCTCCTATAGGGCATATTCATCATACGTGTATTATGTGGCAGCGAGCCTCGATCACACTAAAATCACTGTTACGAACATACTTAGATACGCAGCCAGGGAAAACTGTGATACTTGGAAACTCATCTTCGTCTCAGATAAACAATTTAGGTGGCAGCTAAAGCACCGACTACGCCTTAGCATATGTCCATTTGAGCTATCTAGAGAACTTGTTTAATTGCCCTAGCATGAAACATGCTAGAGAGAAACCGTGCAGTCAGCCGAACAGTAAACATAACAGATAGGGACATCTGATTAGAGGAGTCTCACTTTTCGTGTAGTCTAAGCTGTACAAGCGCGTCGCTAAAGTACTTAAAACTGAAGAAAAGCGATAAACATTACTGTTACCTAGAAGCATCGTTCCTGTGGCACAGTGATTTTTCACGGGCAAAGTTCGCTTTGTATACGTCATATATATCAGAACGCTCATGGTTTGGATTCACGTTAAATTGTAGGTACCTTCCCCGAATGATTTACTGTGTTAGATTCCATGGATAAGACAGAGGCGGGCTGCGCAGCCGGTAGTAAACTTTTTCACCATGTCACAAAGAACCCACAAAATTACATTTATTCACACTGCAATTATTTCTGATTGATTCACTGTTTTAATTAATTTTTTAAAGAAACATGTATTTATTGCAATTATTCTTGATTTTTTCGCGAAATCTTATTATTTTCAGTCACCAAGAAAACGAGAATAAGTTCACAAAAGATTCCCTAATCTTTATGACTCCTGCAGAACATCAAGGTGAAGTTACATGAACATTTACTAACAGATTATTCATATGATTGAAATCTAGACACTTTAATGAGGTTCGGAAGGTGCCCTAATAGTCGGCAATATCCTGTACACTCACAGAAGTTAGCAGACTGCACCCACTATGCGTTCGAAATAGGATTTTTATCTTGTTTTCCTCATTACTTCCTGGGCTTAGCACATAGAAATAACTGTGTTCGCTCGACTATTAGACTATACATTACAATTTTTCTCCGTGTGCTTTCTGAATTATTCTCGAAGCTCTTACAAAAAAGGAATAAGTACGGCGTTACTAATCACCCACGTAAGAAGCGATTTAACTCCGTGATGTTCCACAACTACATAAATTCCATTTTCTCAGTTACACACATTTCTTAATTTCTGTTCATAATTCTATTAGTTTAATTTAAGTCATATTTTTTTTAAAATTCAAAATAATATTATAGTAAGGCTTTATATTTAAGTTTCCCTTCTATTTAGATGACAATATGAAACTCCAATCACCAAAGTTATTACAAATTCTCGACGATATCATTTTTGCAAGGAAGAAGTTACTGGAAGTAGCACATTTAATTTCTTCTCACATGTGGCGTATTTATTCTATGGAAAATTGAGAAGTATCTTCAGAAGCATAATATCATTTATATAGCAGCATTCGAGTATTATTAATATACGCCAAAAAAATAACGGACTGTTATTAGATTGTTCGTGGTTTAATTAATATGATAAATAACTAGTCCACGATACAGTTCACCTTAAACTTGTTTTTATTTTCATAAACACGACGTCAAAGGTACTGTTTACATGCATACATACAATCCAGGTATTGCATACAATACAGTACTTGGCCGTCGTAAATTAAGTCGGTGAAAACTGTTTCTCTATCTCGAATGTTTGCTTTATATAAGCTACATCGAAATTTCTAGAACACTTCAAAAGCTTCCGACAGATATTTCTCGAACATTTTTTTTTTTTTTTTTTTTTTGCTGTCGTCAGTCTTCAGACTGGTTTGATGCAATCCTCCATCCCTTTCTATCCTGTGCTAACCTTTTCGTTTCTACATACCCCTTACAACCCACGTCCTCATATATCTGCTTCATATATTCTGATCTCTGTCTACCTCTACAGTTCTTACCTTCGACTGTTCCCTCCACTAACAAATTAACCAATCCCGCATGTCTCAAAATATGACCTAAAAGCCTGTCTCTTCTTCCTGTAAGCTTCTTCCATAAACTTCTTTTCTCACCCATCATTTCTATAACTCGTTCATTTCTTACTTTGTCTGTCCACCTAATTTTTAGCATTCTTCTGTAGCACCACATTTCAAATGCTTCAAGTTTCTTTCTTTCCGGTATTCCTAAAGTCCATGTTTCGCTACCGTAAAGTGCTGTGCTCCACACATAGAGTTTTAAAAAGCTCTTTCTAATTCCTAGATCAATATTTGAAACTAAAAAGTTTCTCTTTTTCATGATGGTTCTTTTAGCTAGTGCTATTCTGCTTTTAACATCCTTCCTGCTTCGGCCATCGGTTGTAATTTTGCTTCCCAAGTAACAGAATTCGCTTACTTCTCCTATTGCATCCGATCCTATTTTTATATTTAATCTGCTACTATTGGTATCATTTCTGCTACATTTCATCACTTTTGTCTTACTTTGATTTATAATCAGTCCAAAATCTTCCTTCAGTATTTTGTTCATGCCATTCAATAACTTCTCAATATCCTCAGCCCTCTCTGCTAACAAGACAATGTCATCAGCAAATCGTAGCATACTGATTTTTTCTCCCTGAAAACTTACGCCATGTGGAAATTTTTCTTTGACTTTCTTCATTGCTTCTTCTACATACAAGTTGAATATTAACGGGGATAGACTACAACCTTGTCTCACACCCTTTTTAACCGATGCATGTCTCTCGTGATTCTCTACTTTTATTATAGCCACTTGATTCTTATATAGTTTATAGAGTATTTTTCTATCTCGATACTTTAGACCTGACTTCTTTAAAATTTTGAACATCTTGTCCCACCTAACATTATCAAAAGCTTTTTCTAAATCAACAAATGCCATAAAAGTATCTTTGTTTTTCTTGATCCGCCATTCAAGTATTAATCTTAAAGACAGAATTGCTTCCCTTGTACCACGATTTTTCCTAAACCCAAACTGATCTTCACCTACTATCTCTTCTACTACCCTTTCCATCCTTCTGTATATTATTCTGGTCAGTAATTTTGAAGCATGTGATGTTAGACTAATTGGTGCGATAATTCTCACATTTGTCGGCTTGTGCTTTCTTTGGAAGTGTGAAGATGATATTTTTATTAAAATCAGTTGGAATTTCTCCTGTTTCATAACTTTTGGATATCAGTTTGAATAATCTTTCGATTCCTTCCTCTCCTAGGGATTTAAGAAGTTCTGCAGGGATCTCATCAATTCCAACTGCCTTATTTGCTTTCAAGTCATTCAGAGCTTTATTAAATTCTGTCCTCAAAACAGGATCCCCTAAGTCATCAATGTCAACATCATCTTTCCTTTTCCAATTACACTATTGTTCAAGTCGTCCCCATCATAAAGTTTCTCAATGTATTCTTCCATCGGTTAGCTCTATCTTCTGAGCCTTAAAAGAGGTTTCCCATCGGCAGCTTTAATGTTCATACCTCTTTTTCTTCATTTCTCCAAATTCTGTTTGATCTTTCTGTAGGCAACATCTACTTTACCTACGAACCATTTCCTTTTCTACTTCTTCACACTTTTGTTTGTAGCCATTTTTTCTTTTGCTATTTTGCATTTCCTATTTATTTGATTTCTAAATTGCCTGTACTGCTCTCTTCCTGAGCATTTTTGTACCTTCTCCTCTGATCCATCAGCTCCAAATTTCTTCTGTGATCCAAGGTTTTCGGGCGGATTGTTCCCTAAAGCCTAATGTTTGTTTACCAGCTTTCATTATTTCGGCCTTTAATGCATTCCATTCGTCCTCGGTTGAGCTCCTTTCAGAGAAACTTCTTAGACCCAAGTCCTACTATTTCTGCAAATTTTTCTCTAGTGCTAGATTGTTTCAGTTTATTCACTTCCAGTCTGTTCTGCTTATACTGCTTCCTTATTCGCTTAAATTTCAGCCTGCACTCCATTATTATCAAATTATGGTCAGAGTCTATGTTTGCTCCTGGGTACGCTTTACAATCTAGAACTTGATTCTGAATCTCTGTTTTACCATGATATAATCTAGCTGATATCTGCCTGTATCCCCAGGACGTTTCCATGTGTAAATTCTTCTTGCATGGTTCTTAAACAGTGTGTTTGCCACTACTATCTTATATCTTTCACAAAATTCTAGCAACCTGCTTCCTCGTTCATTTCTTTCTCCTAGACCAAAACTTCCTACAGTATTCCCATCTTTTCCTTCTCCCACTATTTCATTCCAATCACCCATGACTATTAGATTTTCCTCCCCCTTCACATATTGAATTAATCCTTCAATTTCAGCGTATATTTTTTCTATTTCTTCGTCATCTTCCTGTGACTGTTGGCATATACACTTGTACTAATGTGGTTGGGACGGGCTTAGTTTCTAACCTCATCAAAATAATCCTGTCACTAAACTGTTCATAATAACTCACCCGTTTCCCTACTTTTCTTGTTCATTACAAATCCTACACCAGTGACTCGATTGACAGCTTGTGTGCTAATTATCCTGTGTTCCCCAGACCAGAAATCCTGTGCGTCCTTCCATTTAATCTCACTAATCCCAACAACATCTAACCTAAGTTGTTCCATCTCCCTTTTTAAGTTTTCTAACCTACATGCCCTATTCAACTTCTAACATTCCACGCTCCGACTCGTAGAATGTTTCTATCCATTCTGATGACTCCTCCCTGAGCAGTCCCCACCCGGATATCCGATTGGGGGTACTATTTTACCTCCGGAATATTTTACCCAGGAAGAAGCCATCATGATATATTTAATTGAGAGGATTACATGTCCTCGGGATACCCTTTGGGTCTTTAATGCAGTGGTTTCCCGTTGCCTTCTGCATCCCCATTGCCGTTGATTCATTTCTGATTCATCCACCTTTAGGGGCCGTTTCCAACCCCAAGGGCAAGTGGGTGCCCCTGAACCACTCCCCGCTCTTCCGCCCTCCTTTCGGAGCCGTTGGCAAGCAGTGGGTGACTCCTATACCGGGAAGTCTTTCAGTCGCCAGAGCCTCGTCCGTGCAAACAGGGTGCACCACGTGAAGGAGAGGTTAACATTTGGTTGGAAAAGACTAGTATTGTCTCTCCAAACCCTTACACCCCATCATGGTTATAGGAATTTATAATTCTTTCAACATTTGTGGACTGTCCCAAAGCAAATCGTACTAACGATTTGAATAAGTGGCTGGAATTTTTGTAGAATCGACTCTTTAACTACATACTCGTAAACTTCAGTATAAGATTTACGGAAAAAATCTTGAGGTTTTTCGAATCTGAGATTTTCGCTTCTATCTTGGTCGAGGCCCTTGGGAATTTTATGCTGATGTGGAATTTTGTGGTTCGTTGATTTCAAAGTTAGTATCGGCACACTTTTCCGACAAATTTCTTCAACTTTTGAATATCGATGCAGTATAAAACGTCGGTGATTGCTTCTATCTTCTTATACGATTCAGTTAATTCATAGATTTGATGTCAATACATCTGCATTCAAAATCTCTGCTATCATTGTTAAATAGAAAATACACTCAAAAGATTCCATGTTGGAATAAAATGCAGAAGCCATAAATGGGGCAGCACTGTCGTATAAAATTCCTTCAGCTGCTGATAATTTTCTCTTAATGTTTTAAGAGAGCTGATTCTCACTAATCCTCAGTTAAAAATTAATAAATATGTTTACAAATACAAAACACTGGCCTCTGAGTTTTGAGAGCACCAATCGTGTTTGGCGAAAATGCCAGTGACCAGATCAGAGGGGTTTCTGCCTTGGTGTTCGCAGTTAGAAACAATCTAATAAATGTTATCTTGCAATGAAGGCCTTCTAGGTACCAAATATTTTCTACGACTTTGTACGACATACAAATGAGCCGTCGATATCGATTTACCATGTTGATATTATCCACATTTTTTTAACGCTTCAGTGCAGCTGGTATGAACAGATACAATGCCGCGAAGTATGTATTTTGTTGTATAACCAATAGTGTGTCCCAAAATGAAACCAAAACCGAGTCCTATCTGGAGAATTTTCATAGAAAACATTGAATCTTTGGTAAAATGTACGTTATATGAAAAAGAATTTCTACCATATTTCCTATGATTTAAATTTTTTTTAGAAATCTATTTATCCAGAATTTAAAGAGTGTGAAAAACTAAATGCAGATTTTAAGTTGCAAGAAAAAAAATAACATCAATGTTAGTCTAGTCCAATAGCTGAAGCAAATAGGGTTTCAATCAATTTAATTTAATTGCAATGGAGCACAGGCTCCGGTGGCAATTTCCCTAAACACCCATCTTTCCCCTATCCTGCACCTACCTACATTTGCCCTCTACAAATTTTATCTTTAAATTCTTTCAAAGTTTTCGGTAAATTATTCATCATTTCTCTTGGTAACTCATTCCAATCCCTGACACCCTTACCTAAAAATAGAATCTTCCCACACCCTTGTGCCTGAAATCGAGTGCCAGCTTGTGGTCATGGTAATCTTTTCCCTTCCATGCACTACTTTTCATACCCATTGCAATATCTTTCCATGCCTCATCGCCAGTATACGCCCTGTACACTCCCATTACCCTCCTCATCCTCCTCCTGTCTTGCAATGAATCCCATTCCAGCTCCTTTATCATATCCGTCACTGATTGCATTCTGCGATAATTTCCAGAAACAAATCTAGCAGCCCTTTTTTGCACCCTCTCCAACTCCTGTATTTGATACGTAAAATGAGGGTCCCATACTACACTACCATATTCGAGCAATGGTCTGACCAAAGTTTTGTAACCCAATTCCTTGACTTCTCTCGTACATCCCCTCATCACTCTCTCCAACAAGTGCAGAACTTTGAAACCTTTTCCTACCACCTGTCCTATGTGTCCTGCCCAGTTAAGGTTGTTATCAAAAGTAATTCCAAGATATTTACATTTCACGTCATCAGCAAGCAATTCTTTCCCCACCTTATATTCATAATTAACCTTTTGTTTTTTATTTGTGTATCTAATAAGCTGACTCCTCTTTGCATTTATCTTCATTCCATGTTTACCAACCCAATTAGATATCCTGTCCAGATCACCCTGCAACTGTTTAAAATCCTCTATCGTTTTGATTCTTTTATACAGCATCATGTCATCTGCAAACAATCTAATTTCAGATAGTAAACAATCACACAATTATTCATTAGAATAATGAATAGCAATGGTCCCAATACGCTACCCTGTGGCACACCCATTTTTGCTTCCACTTCTTTTGATCAAAAAACCTCCTAAGTGGTGGTAAATGGACACTCACAATGTTGTTATCATTAGTCCACAGGTTTTTGTCAACTCCGCCTGTCAGTGTTGCTAGCGAAAAATTGTTCAAAGAAGCAGTCTTAATTTATGATGGTAAAGGAAACAATTTAAAATGGAGAGGCTGCTAAGCTTTTGTTTTTAATATTTTTTACCATTTTTAACTTTCTAATATTAGTTACAGTAACTAGAAAACTATTATTATTTACTTAAAAATCACTTAGGGAGCGTCCATTAATTACGTGACTCTGTCTAGGGGGGGAGAGGTTAGCTGGGAAGCTATGCTGGGCTAGGTGGGGGGAGGAGGGGGGTTCTCAAGCCAAGCTAGGTAGCTTCTTATTCATATCATTTGTCACAGTTAAAATAAGGTACAGAACACACAACAACATGATATTTATTTCTGTCATTTAACTATCTCCGTATGTAATTTATGATAGACTGACAAGAGAAAAAATGCTCCCGGGGGGGGGGGTTAGAGGTAAGAAAAAACATCGGGCTTTGTGGGGGGAGGCGGGTTCACAGGATGTCAAAATGGAGCTACATGGTTTATGGACGCTCCCTTACTGACGGACTGATTTGATTATTAAAACAAACATTATTTTATTTTGCATTTCTATTAAATAGAAGTGAGTAGAAAGTAAATGAAGATCTGTGACACCTAATGATAAGGTGACCAATTTGTTTACAATGAAAAGGAGGACGAACCAATTTTTTTACAATGAAAAGGACGAAAAATTTTAAGAAACGAGTACACCGTAAATAAATGAAAAATTTTATTGATTCAAACAAAAATTCACTAATGCTTACATCCCTCTTAATTATTTAATTAAACAAGTATTTTTCCATTGAATTAATGTTTTCTGTCAATATATCATTTTCTAATAACATATTGGAAATTTTGGAACAAGAAATGTCCTTCATATTGAATTTCACGATAAGTGCTGCAGCTAGAGTATCAACATTCAATCTTGATTTCTCACTTGTACAAAATATTGGAGAAAACAATGGTGTCTAAATTTGATATGAGGAATGGAAATTTATTTTTTAATTAATAGTTGAAATGTCATTTTCCCTTTCTTGAGTTTTTCCACCCCTAAATGAAATTTAAAATAAAATATATAGCTGCACTGGAACGATGCAAGCACATTATGAATAAATAAAATTAATAATAAAAACTAAAACTTTAATAACAAAAGCGATAAAACTTAACTAAATCTATACTTAAATTATTTTACAATTGTGTTGAAAACAGGGTTGTAAAAAATTGAATTAATTAAACGTGAATTGTGCTTACCTGAGTATAATACTCACTGAGAAAGAAATAAGGTGAGACGCGAACTTCTGTGCCTTGCGCATGCGTTTCCTAATCGCGTCTTTGCGAACTGCGCGGCATCTCTGAATACAGAGATTAACAGATCAGTTTTAAAATATCGGAAAGGAGGATAGGTAGGAGAACACTTTTGAGGAAGGACAGAACCTCCAAAAGGAGGACTGTCCTCCCTAAAGGAGGACGATTGGTCACCTTACTAATGAAATTTTCATATAACTTCTGCTTCTGTTTCCGCTTCCGTAATATAACTTGCTTGTCATCTCCAGGACGTGTTTATTCATTATCTATATACCTGAGTATATAGTGAAGAACAAAAATAAGGACTTAATTTTACTTATTCACATAATTTTGACTGTCAACAAACTGAACAAGGCCATCTTTTAAAGTTCCAGTGGACCTACATCAAAGAACGATGCAAATTTATCCTCCACGTTCTGCTATCTTCTAGCATTAGCTACACTCATTTGGTTTCTCCTTTTCAGCTTGATCGTTCTCAGTAGGCTATAGCTGGGGTGGCGACTAGCGAACTATTGAAACATCAAAAGAATTTTGTGCTTCGCTCATGGCGTTGTTGTGGGTACACAGTTTATTGCTTAGTCGGTCTGTTCTCTCTTTCTTTCTCTCATTTCTTACACGCTCAAATTCCGGGTGGGTAAAATACATTGCACTATGCAATGTAGTTTACAGATCTTGCCTTTCGAATCATGTTCAGTTCTCTTATTTTATTGTTGTTGAGAAGTGCTCTGACGTAGTTCAGTATCTGTTTCCAGGTTAGCTCCATCATGCTCTGGATGTTGGATGTGAAGTCAATGCCAAGTATTCTCATCTTCTTTACTTCTGCCCATTTAGATCTCATTTCATTAATACCTCGCCCAATGTTCATAACTTTTGTTTTCTTATAGTTGATTACTGCGGCCGACGCTTTACACTATGATTCTAGTATATTTTCCACGATTTTTAGTTCACTATTATCTTTTATCAACACGGTGACGTCATCTGCATATGCTCTGGTGGTAATTTTTTCCCTATTTATAATGATTCCTTCCAGGTGGCGGATCAAACATATTATTAGTGGTTCTATTGCTAGGGCAAATAAGTCCATAGACAGAGGGCATCCCTATCTAACTGATCTGTTTATTTCTATTTGCTTAGATAATTTTCTATTGATCAGTATTGGTGATGATGCACCTCCTAAAATACTTTTTAATAATTTTATGAAGGTACTATTGTAGCCCATGGTATTTACTGTTCTGTAGATGTGCTCATGACTAATCATATCAAACGCCTTTGGAATCTACGGAGAGGACTGCTACTCGACATTTTGCCTTCTCCACTGCAGTCATGGTGTCTCTGATGTCCATTAGCATGTGTATTATCGACCGTGATTTCAAATGCACGCTTGGTGTTCGCCAATCACTTTCTTGATATTGTTTTTTTATTCTGATTGCTATTATTTTGGTAAAAAGTTTGTAGTCAGTGTTTAACAAAGAAAGTGGCCTGTATTCGTTGGCGTTGATAGGTTTATGGCACTTAGGGATTAACACAATCAGGCCTTCCTTGAATTCTTTTGGGATTTTCACCATTTTTAATATTTCATTGAAGACATCTGTCAGTGGTTCCTTAATTTCATTCCGAAACGTCGCGTAAAACTCTACTGGAATGCCGTCTATACCGGGGCTTTTGTTTCTTTTGCTCTTCTTTATTGAACTCCATATTTCATCTACGGAGATATCTTCAAGGAGAAGTTGGTTGTCTTCTTCAGTGATTGTATTTAAGGATTGCAATCCCCCAGTGTTTTCAATCCCGCGGGATCGGCGCAAACAGTTTTTTAACGCTTACATTTAAAACATAGTTACTTAAAACGTTAATAAATTAAAAAATAATTAAATTAATAAATCAATTCTAATGTTAAATGATAAAATATTATTAACTATTAATTTTGAATTGGCAACATGATATTAAAACTTTTTAGCATATCTTAAGTAAATTTCGAGGTTTTACATTTTTATTTTTAATCTAAACCAATTTTTAAATAGATAATAAAAAATGGAAAATATTCAGTGTTAGGTCATATTATGTGCCTTACAATACATCACATGAATTTAAAAACATGGTTTGCTTAGTGGCCAAGTTACCAGAGTTTTTTTTTTTTTTTTTTTTTTTTTTTTTTTTTTTTTTTTTTAATTCTAAATAAACGTTCTATAACACCGAGAGAAAGCATTCTATTTCACAAAGTGAAGTGAATATACTCGTAAAGTGAAGACTTGACTCGGAACAAGATCTCATAACTTTTTGTCACTGCACAAGCACGAGACTTGGCCTTTTTTTTTTTTTTTTTTTTTTTTTTTTACAAAAAATTGTTTATGTGGGATTTACTATTATATCTCCTGATTCCTTGATTGATCTTACAGTGGATTCAATGTTATTAAAGGAAACTACTCACCAACACTTAAACTGTCAAGTATTTCAATTTTACATATGTGGTGTAACGACGTTTCAAGAGTGGAAATCATTACCTTTTAGTAAGAAAGTAGACTTTCTCGGCGAATGATTGCAGTGAAGTTTTCATAGGTTGTATCTCCGGATTTCACTGTAAAAACACGAGATTGCACACATGAGGGAGACGGCGGAGGCAGCTGTCGAAGTTAGTGATGTTCCGATACAAGTAATATGAGTAAGTACTCGATACTTTGTTTCGATACCGAGTACTTTTTGTATTGAATTAATTCATTCGATACTTACTTGGTATCGGAAGAAAAGTACTTGTATCGAATCGAAAGTATCGAAACGCACCCGGGTGTTAAATTCAGAACGCATCATCCCTGCTGCGCCACTCAGTCGCGCCTGCGAAATTAATTTCCCGCTGACGTCAAGCTGGTAGCATTGAAAATTAAAAAAAAAAAAATCAGTCTCAGAATAGACAACTTCCACAGAAAATATAATATCAAAGAGTTTGTTTCAGGTCTCTATTTCATTGTGATAAAGTCTGTTTTGTTTCAATAACGTCAACGAAATATTTTCTGAAACCTTCGGCACGCATTTTGATATGCCCCCCCAAGGTTGCCAGATACAGGATTACAATTTCCGGGACATTTCTGGGTTAAAAGTTTATTTAGTGGTACAAGATCAGAATTTCCGGGACATTTTGGGGTTAAAGATGTATTTTGTGTTATTTTTAAGGAGTCAACAAATATTCACATTAATGAAAAACGATGTATTTTACGTAAAAACTATGCTACATAACACACACGCATATATATATTATTAACTCAACTTTGGTTGAAAATTACTGCGTCACAGTTGAACGTCTATATATATATATATATGTGATGTTCCGATACCATCAAAGTATCGATACCTACTCAAATGAGTAGTACTCAAATTGTTTGACGATACTTACTCATATGAGTACTGCAAAAGTATCGATACTTACTCATATCGATACTTTTGTACTCAGTTACCTACCTTTGTCGAAATGTAAGAATATATGTGACATTTGCTAAATTATTTATTTTATGTGCCTAATCTAGTAAA